>PVLA01000373.1:166330-418355 GCA_004027455.1 Hydrochoerus hydrochaeris | reverse complement strand
GATCTGTTGTAGGGAGTTTTCTTATGAACATATAGAACAGCCACATTTGGGAAGAGACTACTCATGGTAGTGCAACTATAGTCACAAAAAGTTTTCAAAGTACTGATTATGAGGACCTCAGTTTCCGATTCATAATGCAAAGGGGTTGGGAGTTTTACTTTACTAACATACGTCTTTTTGCACTACCTGTTGGATGTTTTCCTTTTATCTAATCCAAATTTATACATAAACAAATACATATGTAGATATCTCCAAATTTATATGCAGATAATATACACACACATGTGTATATACACATATAATATATACATAAATGGATATATGCATATGTTAATATACAGATACATACATATAAACAACTGACATTATATTTGTAGATTGATGAAACTTTTTTCTATCCAAAAGTTTTTTCAAAGGTCAGTTTCTTTCTAAAAATATATCCATATATATCATATAATATATAAAATGTATAAATACATATTATATAAATATTTTTAAACATTTTCTTTTTTATCTGCATGTTCTTGATTATGTTCTTCCACTTTTCTATAAATTTTGAAAAACTAAACCATATGAAAAGGAAGATAATTACTCTTGAGACATGTTCATACACTTAATATTTAATCTTTCTTTTGTATCTGTTACTGATACTTTGCTGAATGTTGCATAATTTTCAATAAGCTTTTTAAAACTTTTCCCCATAAAACTGCCTGAAATACCTTCAAATATAACTTTAAGAAAAAATTAATTAATGTAACTATAATAGAAGTTCTCAAAATCAGAAATTTTAGGACTGGTATGCTCTTTTCCCAACATTATTTCTTAGTAATGCTCTTTGCAGCAATGTTTTCCCCATTCAAAAGCACAGATTACATTTAGCTGCCACATGTTTTTAGTGTTTGGAACTAAAAATAGAACAGTTCCCCATTCTGTGATTTTCTTTCATAGCACTGTCATATTTATAGAGTAGCGGTCACTTGTTTTATAGAATGGCTCTCACTCCAGGTTAGTGTGATAATTTCCTCCTGCTTCCATGCAGGTTATATGTCTTTTGGCAGGAATAGCACAGGAATAATACTGTGCCCTTTTGAGTATTCCACTGGAGGCTTACAACCTTTGTTTGTCCTATTCTAGAGATGTTAAATCTAACCATGTCTCCACCATGAAGGCACCTCTTTTACTTGTGTAGTTAATAAGCAATCTGATTTATAGCAACTCTGTTCATCACTGCCAGAAACTGGAATCAATCCAAATGCCCTTAAATGGATGAACAGACAAAGTGCTACATTCACACAGTAGAATATACTCAACCATAAAAAAGCAACAAACACAATGCGCATAACTTCCACAAACCTCCAAAGCACTGAGTAAAAATCTCAGTCTCAAAAGATTACACACTTTATCATTCCATTTTTATGACATTTGTGTCATAAGGGCAAAATTATAGAAATGTAGAACAAGCTAGCAGTCATAGGAGTTAGGCAATGTTTGACTATGAAGAAATGACAAATGAATCTTGACATGATAGAACTATTCTGTATCCTGACTGCAGTGGACATACACTTGTGTTAAAATTCAAAAGACTGTGTACCTCCAAAAGGCCATTTTACAGTAAAATAACTTGTAAAATAAAATCAGTAAGATTTTTGGAGACTGTATGGAACACCTTTTTTCTCTAGTAAACCTAATGGTTTATATACCAATTCTTGCCACTACTCACCTGATCCCAAATCTCTACTTGTACACAAAATTTACAGTAGAATGTGGAATGATAGCTCTTGTAATTTTTCCCTGTGGTGAATTAACCCCAATCACACATGCCAAGCCAAAAATCTTGTATTGACTATATCTTGACCACAACTAATAGAATGTCTTTCTCCTACAGGTTCATAAGCAATTCATGAAAGAACATGTTGGTATGGCATTTCTTATGCCAGGACCCATGCACCTGGAGACTTTATAAATTCCTGGAACACGTTTTTAATTATTCAGCTTTTAGGTCATAAAATTTTGATACTACCTGGGCATGGCGGCACATGCCTATAATTTCAGCTACTTAGGAGGCTAAGCAGGACAACTGCAAATTCAAAGCCAGAGTGGGCAACTTAGCAAGATGCTGTCTCAAAAAAACAAATAAAATGCAATAAGATAAAATAAAAATAAAAATTCTAGTTAATTCAGTTATGGATGTAACTTAGGCATTCAAACACTCATGGAATTTGGGGATGCATACTACTCAGTTATAGGCATGAGAAAGGCATGAAAGAGCACATATTGCACTTCAGATATGAATTTTCTTCCTGGTAATTTCCAACACCCTTCATCTTTGCAACTATTCCAACCATATACTGAACACAGGATCTGAAATAGATGTTTCACATTAAATTAGCAAGCTAAAATGTGTAGGTATTTTCTATTACTATGAAAGCTTAAGGTGTCAAATTTATAGAAGGGTTGAAGAACTCAATGATGATTTTTTATATTAATAAACTTAATTCTTAAGCTAGTGTGTTAAGGTGGCTAGAGGAGAAGCAAAGGAAAGGCAAACTGATATTTATTGAGCATCTACTGCTTGTAGACCCTGTACTAGGTACCTTATAAACGTTCTCCCATTTCCCACCCAACCCTGGGACACAGCCTCATTATGTTCATTTCAGAGAGTGGCTCGGAGTCTCGGTTCTGCTCAGGAAGGGAAGCCTGACATGCCTGAGCCATGTTCCCTTAGCCCACTTGACATTAATACTGCGAAGTGAACAACTGCATGCACATGGGGAGTGTCCCACCTCCAGTGAGTGCTGCAGTGTGCCCTGAGGTATCCTCTAGGCACATGGAAACTTACACAGCCTGAGCAGGGACACAGCCTGGAGGCCCAGGAGCATTACTAAGTAATTAGAGATGGAAGTCAGTGGATAAATGTCCCCAGGCTCCTTGTCCTTACATGCAACAATTCTGAAGCACATTCTACGTGATTCTGCAGATGACCTAAATCCACAGTGGTTTCCAGCTGAGTAGCATAACCTTTACGGGCTTTTTCCCTTCCTTGTCTCAATCTTCCCATTCCTTCACTTCTGCTGCCTGGATCCATTATCATCATTCTTGAGGTAAATTAAGATAAACTAGAGCTACATCTTTTCCTTAAGCTCTACTTTAAAAGGAACCCAAGTTAAAACATAGAACAAAATTCATTATTCTCCTCTTTCTCTGATAATAAAACCTCTGTTTTAGCTATTCATGTGCTTAGTTATAGATTACATCTGCCCATCATCTTTGCAAACAGATGTTGTAACCTATACCTCGAAATAGACCTTTAAAAGTTAGATCATTTTTTTATTATTATTTTTTTAAACCTCAAGGACTCAAGGAGGGGCTGAGCTATTCATTCCTCCCCATGCTGCTTCACTGTAGGCTGTTACAGCAGAAAAGAAAATAAAAATGTCTTTTCCTAAGCCATAGTTTTGTTGAGATTTCTCTTTTAAAATAGCTCTTACTGTACCTTCACAAAGGATAAAATATTGGACCAAGGTACACAGCTTTTGAGTAAGATGTAAAGAAAAAGTTTGCATCCAAAGTTGTGGAATTCAGCTGCTTGAGCTCCTGAGCTCCTCATTTATAGGTATGTGATATCCCCGCTATGTGTGGGGGTAGTAAAAAGGCTGGGAAATAGTCCATCATATATGACATCTCCCAGAAGAGAAACTGCAATTTCCTATTTCCCCTGGGAGAGAGAAATGTGGGTTCTGAGTCCCATCAAATATAAGCAAAGAGACTTCTGGGCGATGACACGATGCAGACCAGCTGCGAAGCGTGGCCTCTCCAGGACCTGAAGTTGAGATGCCTGGAAGGAAACAACTTGGTGAACAGAGGGGAAAGAGGTGAATCTCTGGGAAACGGAAGGGAGTTGATGGAGAGAACGGAAACTGTGAGGAAGCTGGAGAGACAGAGGACAGCACAAAGAAAGGAATGAAGCAGTCTGGAAGGCTCACCCCAACTCCCTGGGAGGGGAACCTGACTGCCCTAGGGCACAGGAAGCTGGGAGAGAAAGGTGGCTCCAGGAAGAATAATGGCCAAGGCCTGCAGTTCTGGCTCCAAGATAAGAATACAAGTGTTATAAACTGTAAAAAACAGTATCACATTTTACTCTGAAAGTGGCTCCTTCAACAAGGTGGGCTGGAATTTCCATGGGGATTGGGGAAATCCAGTGCCTGCCAAATTTGAGAATGTTTAACTAAGAACCTCTTGGGGAAAGGGTTAATTGGGTCTGAGCCACAAAACATCTGTGGAGCAGATACACGCCCAAGATTTCAGGAGTCACTCTGCTACTTGTGTATGGGAGGCAGACAGTCATGGCCAGGGTTCAGGCTGAACATAGACCCCCTGAGAAGTTTAATTTTGGAACAAAAGGGATGCAGAAGCCCTACCCTCCATAGTAAGAAATCAGGCCTGGTATGTGTAGCTTTCAGAAGGGGGCCAGATCTAAAAATCTAGCAGACTGCTCAGACTCTCCCTTCTCTTCCTACCCTGTTCCCTAAATCCAGCTCAGAACTCAGTGGTCTGTTTTTCCCATCTACCATGAGCAAGGACATTGTTGAGTTTTGATAGTTGCCATAGCCTGGGGAGTATGGACAGAAGGGATCCTGGAGCAGAGGAGTATCTCACAAACCCATAAGCCAAAAAGCTAGGCAGAGAATACCATGACTTAACATACACAGAAGGGTATGCCAGAGTGATACAGCCTTAGGGTAAACAACAATTGGAAAGGCAGGACAAGAACCAGTATTCATGTATAAAGTGAGTAGGAAAACAAAGTAAGTTTTAAGAGTGACTCACTATCTCATATAAAAGAACTTCTTCACAATATATCATAGTTAAAATTCCAGAAGTCCAACATGAGAACAGAATCTTAAAAGCTGTTATAGAAAAGCTACAAATAAAGTTAAATCCATTAGAATTACAGCAGACTTCTTGACACAAACTGTAAAGGACAGAAAAGTTTAGGGGGGAAGTCCTTTGGGTCCCCTCTAAAAAACAAACAATTTCCAACCTAGACTAATATAGCCTGTAAAACTATCTTTCAGTATTGATGGAGAAATGAGGCCTTATGACAAAGAATACCTTAGGAAATTCATAACCACCAAAGCAGCACTCCAAAAAATCTCAAAGATATCCTAGAAAAAGACAACAAAGCCAACATTAATGAAAAGTCTATACAGTGCATACACCAGGTAGGTTAAGTAATTCTGAATTACCAAAAATACACCAAGAAGATATAAAATCCCTGAATAATCCAATAACAGGTAACAAAATTTAAGACGTTTAAAAAAAAATCCTACCAATTAGGAAAAGCCCAGGCCCTTACGGCTTTGCAGCCAAATTCTAGAGAACTTCAGGAAAGACCTAACACCAATATTCGTTAAAATCTCTGATGAAATGAAAATGGAAGAAATTCTCCTAAAGTCATTGTTGGAAGCTACTATTTTCCTGATTCCAAAATCAGACAAAGACTCAACTAAAAAAGAGACAGCCTAATCTCTTTCATCAACAACATACACGCAAAAATCCTCAAGAAGATACTGGCAAATAGAATGCAATAAATAATTACAAATATTAAACATCATGGCCAAATAGGCTTCATTCTAGAAATGCAAGTTCAACATATACAATCAATAAATATAAAATATCACATAAACAAAAGCAAGGACAAGAATCACATGATCATCCCAACAGATGCAGAAAAAGACTTGACAAAGCCAACATCACTGATGATTAAAAAACCCTGAAGAAAACAGGAACAGAAGGACCTTTTCTCAACCTTGTAAAAGCCATTAATAACAAACATGGCCAACATCGTATTAAATGGGGAAAAACTGAATGCTTTCCTTCTAAAATCAGGAAAAATATAAGGATGCCTACTATCACCACTTTTGTTCAATATAGTATACAAAATATTAGCTAGAATAATCAGGCAAGAGAGAGAAATAAAATGGACATGTGTAGGAAAGGAAAAAGTCAAATTACTATTACTCACAAGTGAGATGATTCTTCATATAAGAAAGAAAAAACTTCTACCAAAGACTCCTAAAATTAATAACTAAATTCATTAATAGTAATGCAGCAGAATACAAAATCAACTGCCTTTTTTTGTGTGGGGGGTGGGGATTGAGATAGGGTCTTGCTATGCAGTTCAAGCTAGTCTTAAACTCACTTCTAGCCCAGCCCGGTCTTGAACTTGCAATAATCCTCTTGTCTCAGCCTCCTGAGTTTCAGGATTACAGGTGTGTACCACAACACACAGTTTCAACATCATTCTTGTACACCAATAATGAACTCATCAAAAAAGATGGAAAACAATTAGGAAAACAATACCATTCTCAGCAACAGAAAAAAATTAAATATTTACAAATTAATCTAATCAAGGAAGTGAAAAGATCTCTTCAAAAACTACAATATTCTGAATAAACAGACCAAAGAAAACATCAGAAAATAGATACACTTGTTCCTAGAGAGGCAGCACCAATATTTTCAAACTGTCCATACTCCCAAAATGGATGTATAGATTTAATACAAACAAAATACCAACAGCATTTCTCACAAGGGTAGAGAAAATAATGCTAAAATTCATAGAAGAGACCCAAAATAGCAAGTGCAATCTTGGGCTACAAAAAGAAAGCAGAAATCATCAGAATTCTGAACTTCAAATTACACTGCGAAGCTATAATGATTAAAAGAAAAGAAATATCTCTATGGTACTGGCAAAAGCATAGACATGGGGACCAAGGGACCAGAAGAGAGGATGCAGAAACAACCCCGACACACTCAGCCATCTGATCCTTGACAAAGGGCCCAAAACACACACCTGATAAACTGCCGGGAAAAGTGGCTACCGGCATGAGAAGACTGAACACAGACCCATATCACTCACCATCTGCTAAATCAATATCAAAATGGATCAATGATCTAAATGTTATACAAAAACCAGTCTATTGAAATATAATAAAGGCAAAACTCTTGACATAAGCATACGAAAGGACTTTCTGAACAGACTCTAGTTGCTTAAATATTGTATGATTTCTCTTGCATGAGAAAAGGGAAAGAGACTAAGAAGAGATGGAGGGAGAGGAGAAGGAGAGGTGATGGGGATGAAAAGGAATTAAGATGTGTTATGCACATGGAGCAACTCTCCACAATGAATGTAATCATTATAAACTGCAAATGTACTAATAAAATTAAAATCTTATGAATAATAATAAAATGAATAAAAGTTGTTTAATGTGTATGAAGTTTCATGAGGATAATGTAAAGCACAAAGTGGGGATGGTTATATATTACAAATGTACTTGATGCAATGAATTGTACATATAAAACTGGTTAAAATAGCAAATTTTATGATATACACAACACATACATATATAATAGCAATAAATAATCATCAAAATACAAGTGAATATGAAGCTATGAAAATAAAAGCTTTTATTTAAATAACTATTTTTCTTCTATTTATTTGAAACACAGTAAAAAACAAAACAAAACAAAACTTTAAGTTCCTGAGGCCACTTCTTTTTAAATAAAAATTAAGGGCAAAATGTTTAATCAAGTGTTATGTGCTGAACTAAGACTGCCTCCCAAATTTAAACGCTGATGCCCTGACCTCTAGTAGCTTAGTATGCTACTGGAGATAAGGTCATTAGGAGGAGATTAAGTTAAAATGAGGCATTAACATGGACCTTAATCCATTCAACTATTTTTCTTGCAAGGAGATTGGAGACACTAAGAGGTGCCGAGAATGCCTGCATGGGGGAAATACAACATGAACAGGCAGCAAAAGGGCAACCATCTATAAGCCAAGGAAAGAAATCAGTGTGTGGGTACCTTGATCTTGTGGTGACTTCAAGCCACCAGAACTGCAGGGAATTAATTTCTGTTCTTTAAGTCACACATGGTACTTTGTTATGACAGCCTTCCAAATGAATACTGTCATTTCCCTTCAATCCAAGGAAAGATACAACAATGGTTTCCACCAGAGAAATAACTATAAACGAACGACTAAGTAAATGGTGATGGTACCGGAGTGCTGAGAAACAACATCAACATTAAAGCATGAGAACCCAAGTCCAATTTCTGGTACCAAAAATAAATAAATAAATAAATTTTTTCAAAATAAAGGAAAAGCACAGATGGTGTAATTACAAGAACTTCCAAAAATGAAGGATTTCTTTAGTGAACCATTACATCTTTTCAAAAGGAGGCTGCAAAACAGGTGTGATGGCTCCTGGCTTTAATTCCAGCACTCTGGGAGGCTGAGACAGACAACCACAATTTTGAGCCCAGCCTAGGCAACTAAGTGATTTAGTGAGACCCTGTCTCAAAATAAAAAACAAAAGGACTGGGGATATGGTGAGACAGCTCAGTGCTGGGCCATGGATTCAACCCTCAGTTACCCCGGTTTCCCACCTCTGAAAAACAAAACCAGACTACAACTGATGTTTAGAAGAAAATGAATCTGCATAACCCTAAAAGAAAAGTATTTCACATTTATTTTTTATGAACCAATTATTTCCCATGGTTAGAGGAAACATCTTATATTCCCATATGAAGCACCTTTTGTATTTAAGGACACAAAATGCCCCAAACTGAACTAGCACTCTGTTATATACTCAGTTTTAATTATTGGAACCAATCATCCTCCTAACCAAATCGGAATTTCATCTCTCTAGAGCTACGGACAACACTTTCTCTACATCTCTTTTCATGAAACAGTTTCCTGAGATTCCCAGGTAATCTATTGTAAAACTGCTAATGCACTTCCAGTCATTATCTGTGTAAATCAAAATTGTCTTGCTGTGGTACAATGACCAAAAGGTACACATAAAACAACTGCGATGCTGAGGCTGACACAAGAAACCACTGTGCTCCATAATTCTGTATCAACTTTGTATTCAGAGATTATGATTTCACTGATATAACTTGAAAGTAAATGTATACATGTTAAATTTCCTTAATCTAATTTTTATATTGGTGTGCCATGTAATAAGTTGTTGTTTTTTTTTTTTTTTTGGTGGTACTGGGAATGGAGCTCAAGGCCTTCACGCTTAGCTATATCCCCAGTCCTTTTTTATTTTTTACTGTTAGACCCTATATATCTTTCATAAATCCTTTATGCTATCATATGTTTTCAATTTTTATATTTATCTACATTGCCCACTAAAATGAGTTCTGCGGGGGGAATTATGCTAGAGAAATGCTGGTATTATTATACAGATTCAGAAATATTTGATGAAGAAGGAAAGGAAGACAAGGAAGGAGAGACTGGGAAGAAAGAGCACAGTGAAGGACAAGTGAATTAAATGTTATTATAATAAGATTGAAGAAGTATTGCTATTTCTCAAAATTCTCTTTCTGGGTTTTGTTTCATTTGTTTGTTTTGTTTTTGTGGTGCTGGGAATCAAACCCTAAGCTTCATGCATGCTAGACAAGCACTCTACCACTGAGTCACATCCCAGACTCAAAATTATCTTTAATATCCAGGTCTCAAGTTAACTGAAATTCCCACACTAAGAAGTTCATTTAGGGGTTAAGAATCAGGAGTCTGCAAGCAACCATTTAAGCTGTAAACACTCCTCAGCCAGTATTGCAAAACGTGACAGGGAGTGCCCAAGTCATTAGACCAGGTTAACTAGAGGAAGAGGAGAGAAGGGCTAGGGAAAAGAATAACAAGGCAGAGAATGAGATCCACTCTACCACCGGGTCCCAGGGTGGGAGAGAGAGAAGGGATGGATCAGCACACGCTCATCAGCAACAATGCAGGGCCCAGTTAATGCTTAAACACTGCCTTTTTGTGTTGCTGTTGTTGTTGTTTTTCTCAGCAACTGTGCAATAAGGAAGAGTGGCATACATTTCTTTATTTGGAGTAACTGAGCTCCTAAAAGATTAGATAGAAACAAAACTGGCAACAACAACCAGGCTCTTCAATAACTTCTCTCTAATGATAATGTGCTGATTCTGTTTGTTTAACTAAGGCCACACCAGATTAGCAGACCATAATTACAGCTAAAATCCTTGTCTGATATAGTTGACAGAATGTCTGTTTCAGGGAGCTGAATTTGAGGAAACATTTTGCACAAGGTTAAGCCAGGCTGTCTGAAAGCAATAGTGCCTTTCCAGTGTCCAGTGGCAACTTTATCTGAGCAGAGGGATTTCCTACAGCTTAGGTTTCAGATGGTTTACTTTGATTTCATGAAGCAATAAATGATTTGCTCATCTTTAAATGGTGTTTTTAGTGGCTACGCTATAGAAAACCATAAGTGCTTTCCTTTGTGTCTAGGTGGGAAGAGATCTGCCTTTTTATTGTTATACCACTTTACAAGGACTTCTTTTAGAATACACACACCTCTACTCACTTTTCAGGGCATGCAGAAAATAATGAAGTCTGCTGCTAATGGTCCTTCTTGCATTTCATCAACTTTAAAACTTCATTCTTATTTCCTTGAGATTTGGAAATGATAATGTTTGTTCAGTCAGTGGTGGGTATCTATAGTGGATCAGGAAACGTTCTCCGACATTTTGCCAAAATCTTTTATGAAATTCCTGCTGTCTCATCCATTTATTAATCACTCTCATCTGCTTTGTAAATCATAAAGCAAATCACAAATCTAATTTGACTAACATTGCAAGGGAGAAGTCAAGGCAAGGGAAGTAGACAGAGCAGAGTTGGGTGTGTACCAGGAGAAATATTCAGACAGTTCTGTCTTCATATCCCCCACATCCCAGACTTCCCTTAAATAAAACCCACACTTTGTGGGCTTTCTAATGAATAGTGGCCAAGTAGCAGCCTGACATCTGAGGCATGCCATTACCTTTCTCGCCCACCCCCTTTCATTCCCTCTCCTTAATTAGGGGCTTTAGAGGGAAGTTGCTCACAGTTTCTGACAAACAGCATTAGTCTCCTGAGAATGCAGTGCTTGATGTTTGCTCTTAGAGCCCTTTCCCGAAGAGCTGTTTTGTTGAGGGCCACCCCTGGACCACATTCTGTGCCTCTGCAGAACACAAGAGGACTGCCTGGACCAAGAATGACCTGGAGGGGTTATGAAACGGGGAGATGATTACTTTCCACTGAGCTTTATGGTTTGAATGAATCCCACACTTTACACATACACATCCTGACGCAAAAAGACAAAAAAGGGAAAAAAGTCACGAACAGTATTTATCCCTACCCCAGGCAATGCACTCTACTTTGCGTTTTATTTCACTTCATTTTTTATATACAAGTCTCCACCCACCGAATTGATTCCCTCCCACTAAGGACTGGCGGCCTAAGGCTTGAGAGAAAAAAAAAAAAAAAAAAAAACCTCAAGGGAAGCGCTTTCCTTTCTCTAACCCTGTAATTCAGCACGGAGTGATTTGGAATTGAGGATAGGCCTGATGAGTTCGAGGTATGGAATAGAGGAATCTGATCAGCGCTGGGTTTGTTGTGCTTTTAAACCGTTCTGTGTGTTCTTTCTCTTCACTGCAGAGAGGACTCTATTATCTTTGCTCAGAGAGCAGACAATGCCCTGGCTGCTTTCCCCTGATTCTCTTTGATCCTGCAGCCCCGCTCAGCCCTTCCCCCAAGCCCTCCTCCCTCCCACACAGGCTCTGGCTGTGGGAGTGGCTGGGGTCCTAGGGCCCCGCTGTGGGTTCCCCATTCCCATCTCCAACCGCTCCACCACCACCCTGCTGAGCGCTCCCAACCACTCTGCCAGGTGAATGGAATTTTTGTATTTCTCTGGTTGTTATTCTCCTATTTCATACAGGATTTAACAGTTTGTTCCTGGGACAATTTTAAGTTGGTTGCTGAGACGACAAAAATGGGCGGAGAGTTTATTTTAGGCATGAGTGATTTTTGTCAGCTGGGATTTAATCTGTGAAGAATTTCTCCACTAAAATTATTATTTTTTTTAAGACAGGGTGTCACTATGTAGTTCAGGCTGGCCTTGCCCTTGGAGTGATCCTCCAGCCTCAGCCTCCTGAGTGCTGGGATTACAGGTGTGCACCACAATGCCTTGCTGGATTATTTTTTGTTGGGGGGGGGCTTGAGACACAAATTAGTTACTTGTAGAGATGAGTTCAACATGAGTTTAAATCCTGGTACCACAATAAATAAACAAGAGAAAAAAAATTTTTTTAAATCTGGTACAGGACAGTGTGATGTATTCATTGTTGCTGTGGTTCTGGTGTTAGAGGTGGAACGGGGGGGGGGGGGCCTCATCCCTGCTAAGTATGCTGTGTACCTCTGAGCTACCACTTCCACCTCCAATGCAATGTGTCTTAAAACACAAGCCACATTTTTAAACACACATATCACCACCAAATCAGTATACTGAGTATGGGAAGAGAGGATAAAGGGATAATGGGGGGTGGAAATGGTCAAAGATGTTAAATGCATATACAAATATGTCAAAATGAAACCAATAATTCTATATAACTAACATGCACTAATAAAAAATTGTTAAAATGAATAAAAACATCTGAAACAAATGTGGGAAAATGCTAAACAACATGTACAGCATCTTAATTTCAAATTTTAATTCTATTTAGAAAGGTAAATTCATAGGCTGGTTATGCCATTTATTGTTCTCATTATATCTGACAACATTTAATGAGCACCTGTTAGCTATAAAACATGTTTACTGACCTCAAGGCATCTAGACCTTCAAAGTGAGATAAGAGTGCTCATTTCAGCAGCACATACACTAAAAGGAGATACAAAGTACATGTAAAGAGACACCATATAAAATAAGAAGGGAGTTAAAATACCATACATGCAAAAGCTTATCATATAAGAGTTCTATAAGTGACTAAGTACACAGTAGAGTACAAAATTTAATCATAATGTATCTCCCTTTTCAGAACTCATAAGAATGAAAAGAAAAATCACTCATTCTTAGTACACCTGTCCTAACAATATATCACACTGTCAAATTACTCCCTTTTGGAACTGAATACATGATTCACAGATGGAATCAGTAAGTGAAGATAAATACTTACATCTATTTCACGCCATGTGCCATGATGGAATAACCTTCCTATGGACTTTTCTATGGCTTCGTTACATTCTTCTCAATGTCTTTGCTCCCTGACACTGGACTGCATCAGAGGAAAGAGACAGAAATGGAAGGAAAGACATGGGCAAATAAAACCAAAGGGACTCAGGTATTTCCTTTCTCTCTGGTTGTCTAGACATCAGTCATTATGTCATGGAGATGCAAATTACAAATTGTAGATTTTATAGTAGCCATATTTGAAAAAGTCAAAAGACAGATAAAATGTATTTTAGCAATACAAATTATATAACATATCCAAAATACTATCATTACTGCATGTAATCCACGTAACAAAATTTAATGACATACTGATTTTACATTCTTTGGGGGAAGAACTATTGTTTTCAAAACCTGGCATGTATTTTCTGCCTACAGCACATCTCAGTTTTAACTCTCCCTATTTGTAAGGCTGTGCAACCACAGGTTGCTAGGGGCAACACAGGTCTAGATAAAGATGCAGAAGTGAGGAAAACTCTAGATAATTCATGAGTTTCTCTGACATTTACATAAAGGGACTGCCACTTTTGGGGATAGGGGAACTGCCTGAAAATCTTTTTTCCCTTCCTGTTGATAGAGAAATGGTAACTAACCAATTGACAATCCTTTCATTCCTCTCCTTTGATGCTCAGACCTGGAGAAATGAAATAGAGCTGGAGTAGACTCCCTCATACTTCCCTGCGCAGTGCTCCACAGTCAACATCTGCTCCAAGAAACACAGAGACAACACCTACAGTCCTTACATTAGTATCATGCCTAGTAGGAGATAAATGATTTCATGGAAAATATCTCCTTGAATCATTTAAATCACACCATGAAATCTGAGCGTGATGGCACATGCCAATAATCCCAGCATGTGGGAGGCTGAGGCAGGAAGATTGCCATGAGTTTGAGGTCAGTGTGTAAGTTCAAGACCAGTCCAGCCTAATCTATATAGCAAGATCCAGTCTCAAAAAACAAAAACAAAACCATAAAAATCATTCCATGAGGTAGTCAGTAGAAGCATTTTACAGATAACATAAAGCTTGGGGAGATTAAATGATTTGCTCCAAAGTAGCCTAGTTCTAAGTGTTTTGTAATTTAATCTAGCAGGTGTCCTACTGAACTTCAGGTGCCTGGTGAGGCAGAGTAAAGAAAACATTTACAGAAGTATGGATTTTTAAAAATTTTGTTCTTTGGCAAAACCCCAAATTTACCCTTTAGCCAAAAACAACAACAGTGATCATTTTACAAAAGTATTGTAAAAATAATCCCTTGGCCAATGGAGCTTTTAACTGTTTACTTTTTAAGTTAAGACATTACTACTAATTTAGATGTTACATTCTTGAGAGCAAGTCAATACATTACAGGCAGAGTTTCTGCATTGGCTCTGACATGTTGCACTCATTCTTGTCTGGGAAAACAAATAAAAATGGATTGGCAGCATGGTTGTTATATGAGATGCTGGCAGAGTCCCAGCCCCCAGGACATTGGCTTACCTACCAACAATACCTTCCTTTCAAGCAATGCCAGCTGTTTTTATAAGAAGTTCTCTGGAAGCAAGCTTTTGTGTTTTGCTCTAGTCAGCAGGATCCACCTTTACTAACTGCCATGTAGAGAATGGCAGTGATTCAGTCAACCTGATTCATTCTTCTTCTGACACTCTGTGAAAAAGGCTCACCCCTTTCAAAAGGCCCCCAAAATAAAAGCTGCTTGATAGGTGTGTCACCCTCAATTTTAGGAACCTAATGGGCTCTAGAACCACATTCTCAATGATCTGTTTTTACTGCTCATGTCTTTCTGCTCCACCCAATTGCATTCCTGTTTTTATGTCCTTAGTCTACCGTGGGGTTACACTGCTTTCTAGTTAGATCACCATTTTTTTCTTCTTCTATTTTACATCTACTTTGTTCATCCTATGCTATGACTTTTTTCAGTTAACTTTTGGCAAGTCATACTGAAGTTAAGTTTAGCTGATTGCAGAGAAGAGTCACTTAGGAAACTGGTATTTTCAGGAAGCAAAATCATTTAGAGAGCCCTCAGAATATAGGACAGACAGTAAGTAAGATCCAGCTGAGAGTCAGTGTGCCCAGATCATCTCATTTGCAGTAAATTCTCTGTATTGTTAGGGAAACATTGATGTTCATGATGGTGTCACCCCTTGGTCAAAGTGCTGAGTGGTGGATCCTTTGCCCTACTTAAATGGGTCATGTACTGTGATTTCCTTAGCAGTAGACAAATACTGGAAATTCAAAAGCAGACCACTGTGGCCCACTAAACCACCCCCACTGTGTAGTTCATCACTTTGCTCTGTCTTCCTTCCTGGATAGGAAATGGGGAATCCACAAATGGGGAGTCATATCAAATCTGCAGGAAATAAATTCAATATATCAAGACATTTTTGTAGGAACCAGCATTTCTAGTGGAGGTCAAAGGTGTAAACAAAAGAATTTATCATGATCCATTTCTATTTCCCCAAAAACACCCTCCCTAGAAATCTTACTCCCAGAACCTAGTAAACAGATATTATGGCAAATTACTAGGTCTACTGACACAACTCAAATAGCACATTGGGGATGTTTTTCTTTAGACTTGCTCTTAAAAATAATGATTAGCCCAATAATTTACTAGCAAATAAGAAGAGTAGACAAGGTTTGTTGGCAATTTAGAACTAATGTTACTGAAAAAATAAAAGTAAAAAGTCTCATCCAAAGGATCACATGTTGAAGCAAATACACATTTATTCCATCGCCACCTACTTGAGATAAAAGATACTGTAGTAGGATCTATCACTTTATAGTGTAAGACTTTACACTATACATTCAATGAATTAAGGATTAAGATTCTGCCACAGTATTTCATTGATAAGGCCCTGCTCTCTGTATCCTACATTTGAAATGTAAATGGTTTGTCTTTCTAGACTACTCATCACTCTTTTGTTGATTAAAAGATGGACAAATATATAAAATGTCATGTAAAATTGGCCTGTCTGACTCATGTACTCTGTCTTTCTCAATTTCAATCATCTCAATACCAGTTATTCATCTTTCAATAGGTCAGTTAAATGGTATCTGACTTGGGCTTAAATGCAAGAGTACCTGAAAACATTGATTTGGGGCCAGGGATATAGCTCAGTGGCATGGCACCTATGTGGCAAGCACAAGGTCCTGAGTTTAATTCCTGATACCAAAAACAAACACACACACATTGATTTGACCTATCAATTACATAGTATAGTAGCAAGAAGATGATCCGATTGTTCATATATCTGTGTGTATCAGTGTACGGGCTTAGTTTCAGGAGTTCTATCTGAAAGTGTGTAAACATTCCCAGGAGCTCTCACTGAGTTCTTCCTTTGCTATTTTTAGTACCTCACTTCTCACAGTAATACATAGATACACACACATGATGAGAAAATTTTGGTTTGGGTGGAGCCGGCTCAGAAAATTGTGTCAGAACAGGTGCCAAAGTGAGGATGTTCTTACCTGTAAACACTGCTGGGGCTGGCGAGAAGGCACTTACCCTTCCTACTGCTTTTTCATGCCAAAAACTAGAAGGAAAAATATCACTCCCTGAGGGGGAGAAAGAGAAATGATTGCCTCATTATGAACTGCAAGAGTTTTAAGTTACGATGTTGAGTACAGTGAGATCATTTAAAAAGCAAATAATGTTTAGAGAAGAAAAAAAAATACTGGAACCCTAAAAAATCTGATGTGGATACAGTCTTGCTTTTGTTTTTCCTTTGGTATTCTGAGGCAGGGTTGCTGGTCTCAAAACTTGCAGCAGGCTTCCATCTTAGCCTCCCATGTGCCAGGGTGGCAGGTGTGTGTTGCGATGCCCCACTTTTGCTTTTTTTATTGTCACTATCACACAAGTTAATCATACTTATTTCCTTAAAAGAATCGAAAACATAGAAAAGGTTAGAAATTATTATAATCCCCAACAATTCCACCTCCTAAAACTTTACACATTTGTACATGTATGCACATAGGAAATCTGATAACAGATGTAGAGAAATCTTTCTTTGCAAAGCATAAATCCAGGTACTAGGAAACCAAGCAACCAGCTTGCTGCCCTGGTAAGCAGCTGTGGCCAGCAAGCTGCGGCCGCCCCAGGGTGAGAACCATTAGCATCTCCTGAGATCCACGCCATGTTGGAATTTAGGGTGCCAGGAAACCAAGCAACCAGCTCACTGCCCTGGTAAGTGGCTGTGGCCACCCCAGGGTGAGAACCACCAGCGCCTCCTGAGATCCGAGCCATGTTAGAACTTAGGGCTCTGGGAAACCAAGCAACCAGCTCGCCACTCTGGTAAGTGGCTGTGGCCAGCAAGCTGCAGCCGCCCCAGGGTGAAAACCACCAGCACCTCCTGAGATCCATGCCATGTTGGAATTTAGGGCACTGGGAAACCAAGCAACCAGCTTGCCTCCCTGGTAAGCAGCTGTGAGCCTACTGGGCACGAGCTAAGAATCAAACATCCTATCTCCACCCTTCCCATTAGCAAATGGGAGCCAAAGGTCTGAGCATCTCTTGGGAAGATGACTCTATGCAGTGTAGCAAATAGTGGGGATTTCCTTCTACCATCTCTTTGAAGGCAAATATTGTTATCATTGTTTTGCTTTGTTCTGATTAATTGTACTGCTCTAGTCAATATTCTGGTTTGATAAGTTCTATAATGTTCTGTATAAGAAAACAAAAAATACTGTGGTACCTATTACTGTTATCTCAGTAATCTGCTGTGAAGTTGTATACCAATTTCACTGCACTGTCTCAACTGGCTTTGTTCTGTCTTGTTCTGTTGTATTTTACTACCTTCAAAATAATTTTTAAAAATTAAAATAAAAAAGACAACAAAGTAACAAAATACCTCCCAAAACTCTCAATTCCACCAAAGCTGATCCATGGGGAATGGATGAAGAGAAACTCAAAAACAAAGCAACAGAATTATACAAGGTGAATAAAAAGTAAGTAACAACAACAAAACAGATCAGTAAGGTACTGAGCAAGATGAAACATGATATAACTAAACAGATAATAGACTTAAAAAGCAAAAGGAGGAAAAGAAACCGCTCTAAAGGATATAACTGCATGTATGTTTGAGTGTGTATGATTGATAACCATGTTGCTAAGTTTTTGTTGGATCGTTGAACAGCACTGTTTGCAGCTTCACTGTTTGAATGTCCATTTTGTATGCTTTAATTTTGTAACTTGAACAACTATATCTAAGAAGACAATATGTAATTTATCAACTAGTGATTTATTTTTTTAAAATTCTGTAGTGTTTCTATCCTTTTTTCAGTTTTGCTTTTCTTTTTTCTTTAAACAAAATTTTTAAAAAACATAAATCCATGTTGTTATATAAATTTGCTGTATTTATTTATTAGCAGATCATAAAAACATGTCTATCTCAGTAAACAAGTGTCTGCAGCATCATCATCAATAGTATATAATATTCTTTTATGTGGCTATAAGCTATTTAAGCAATTCTCTATGTTTGATTGAATCCCTTCCATCATTTGTAATTGTAAACAATTCATTAATATGTGCACTTCTAAATACACTTCTGTGTCTGATTATTTCAGGGGGTAAATTCTCAGAATTGCGTTTTATAGATCAAAAGTAATGCTAATTTTGGTTCTTAAATAAATACAATTCCAAATTGCCCTATGACAGAATAATGCCACTTATATCCCAGGATCAGTGTAAAAGAACTCTTTTTCTCAGTTTTGCAATCATCTAAAGACCTGTCATAGTTAGATGGGGATAAGTTGTATCTTACTCTCTTAGTTTACTTTACTTTGTTTTTGGTTTGTTTGTTTGTTTGTTTGTTTTGGTACTGGGGATTGAACTCACAACTTTGCACTTGCCAGGCAGGTGCTTGTGCCACTGAGCTATATCCCAGCCCTTTACTTTGATTATTAATAAAAATGATCAATTCTATTTTTAATTATCTTTGCCCTTCTATTCGTTGATGCATCTCTTTCTGAGTTATTTGTTTACTGTATTACATGATATACAGAAATTTGTCTTAAACACTTTATACAAGCTGGGTATGTAGTGCATGTGACCAATTTCAGCATTCTGGGAAGCTGAGGCAGGATGATCACAAACTTAAGACCACTCTCGGCAACTTCTCAACAGTGAAACTGTCTCACCCTGCCTTCAATCCCTAGTGCCAAACAAAGTCACAAAACAATGTATTGCAAACAGTTTCCCAAAATAACCCAGACATAGTGGCCTTTGTTATTGTCCCATCCCTTACAACTACCAGGATACAAGAACTCTGCGTGTCTTTAATACTGTTAAAGAATCATCTCATGCAAGAGATATACCTGAAGTTTTCACACAGAAGATGGAAAACCAGTTTTGCAAAATATGCCTCATTGGAAAATCCCTCATAACATGTCTGTTCTTATACGCTCAGCTATATCTGGTTTTGGGGAGTAACTTACCAACAATCCAGTTCTTCTCCTCAGTTTTCTTCTTTAGACTTGCCTTGATGCTCAGCCCAAAGGCCCTCCAGTCAGCAGCAAATTCCCCTCCTTAGAAGAGTTTAGCAATCATCTTAACTTATTTTTCAGGTTCCTTGTGATATCATGCCCAACTCTGGCAGTTTACCAGGGTATTTCTCAGATCCTTTTATGTTAAGTTCTTCAAGAGTACTGGCTTTTCTTCACCTAGTTTCTGCACATTTTTCAATTTTATTTTTAGGTGTCTTTTTCTTCTTTATTGCTAGTGAAATTGGCAACTTTATTATATTATCTAACCAATTATTCTTTATATATATATATATATATAAAAGTATTGATTTTGATACAATAAGTCCTTGATTTAAGAGTAAGCTCTGAGGGCTGGGAATTTAGCTCAGCGGTGTAAGCACCTGCCTTGCAAGTGCGAGGTTGTGAGTTTGATCCCTGGTACCGATAAAAAAAAAAAAAAGAATGAGCTCCAAAATATTATATACCTTTGACACAAATATATAGTGTAAAGCAAGTTCAATGTAAAGCAACAGATTTGAATTAGCCTAAATATACAATAGTTAATTGAATAAGTGAATTTTGATATAACATATCCCATGTGAAGTAGTTAGCTTTCCTGTTGTGGGTACAAAATATCTGATATTTGCAACTTTAAAGGAAAGGGATTTAATTTGGCTATGGTTTCAGTGGGTTCAGTCTATGTTTGGTTCCATTGTTATGAGTCTGAGATAAGGCAGGACGCTGTGGCAGAAAGGTGTGGTGGAGCAGAACACAGGGGAAGCCTGTCAGAGAAAAAGGGGCTAGGGACCAGATAAACTTCATGATCACACCTCCCTGACACACCAAGATACACCCAGAAGTGTGCTTCACCAATCCCCTGTGTGACTCCCAAGCCAATCAAACTGACAATTAAGCTTAATTGTCACATGTAGCATTCTCTTCACTAGAAATGACTGAGGTAGAGATATAGAAAACTGTGGTACTCATATAAAAAGATGTCTAAGATAGACTGTCATTAAAATATTTCAGATAACTGCATATAATTCTATCCCACTTATATAGAAATAATTATATGGAATATAGTATAGCAGGCAAATGGCATAATAAATATGGCAAACACTGCTCACACTTACTGAGGGCTTCCTAGGTACATGACCTATTAAGGAGGTTTGTGTGCATCAATTCATTTAATTATATTCAGTCAATATTTACTGCATACTGTGTAGGTGTTCACAGTATTGAGTAAATTAGAACAGTGGTCCTAAAACTAGGATATTTTGTCCTGAAGGAATATTTAGCTTTGGACACATATTTCTTGTTACAAGTGTGTACATATAGGACATTTTTTACTGGCATTCAGTTTTTGAAGGAAGAGGTATGGTTAGACATTTGCAACGTACAGGATGGTAATCCCTACCCCATTCCTCCAAAAACAAAAATGTTTCAGCCTAAAAACATGAAATGGTGACGAGGTTGAGAAACTCCAAATCAGACAAAATTGTTGTCTTTATATATTTGACAAAAACCAGTTTAATCCTGATAACAGGAGGTAGATGTATTATTATTATCTTAACTTTTACAGATGAAGAGTTAAGAAATAAGAAAGTTAAATAAAGACACAAGCTAAATTGCCTCCAGATACTTCTGGAAATTTGGGTTAGGTGAACTTTATTTTGTACATAATATATTTTGAAATAGCTGAATTATAGTAGTAAACTTGTTTCTTGATAATAATTGATTTTATGATTAAATTTTAGTCGAAAAGAATTTTCAAATGCTTTATCATTCTCAAGTGCCTATTTCAAAGATGTAATATTCTCAACTCACTTTTCTAGGTTCTCTACAATTTTATCTACCTTGCATGCTTTTTATTCTTCACTTTGCAGTCTGTATTCTAGTTGCATAAAGGTAGTTTTTTAAAGGGAATTTTTGTCTATTTACCCTTTTATTACCTGAAAAACAAGCAGGATTTTGCACATGAATTGTTTTTTAAAAATTTTTATTAGTACATTTTTGCAGTACACAATGATTACATGTAGCCCAAGATGGTCTGGAACTCATGGAGATCCTCCCACCTCAACCTCCCAAGTGATGGGATTATAGACATGTGCTGCCACCCCCTCCAACCCCGAGACAGAGTCTCATGAAATTGCCCAGGCTGGGGTTGAACTTTCAATCTCACTGTCTCAGACCCCCAGGGTGCAAGGATTGGAGATATGTGCCTCCATGCCTTTCTCTCTCTCTCTCTCTCTCTCTCTCTCTCTCTCTCTCTCTCTGTCTCTCTCTCTCTCTCTCTCTCTCTCTCTCTCTCTCTCTCGTACTGGCAATTGAACTCAGGACCTTGCACCTGCTAGGTAGGTGCTTATGCCACTGAGCTATAACTCCAGCCCTGGGTCTCTATCTTTTAAACACTATTTTTCATATATCTTTGTCTTGTTTTCCTGTCTTAAAAACCAAGACTTTAATGCCATGATAGGAAAGGAGAGAAGAGAGAACGTAACTTTGGGTGTAGAGAAATACAGGTAGCAGAATGACATGCCTCAAAAGGAGTGGGAGGCAATGTCTGTAAGGCAGCACAGTATTCCCTATGGAGAGCTGAGGGAAGAGTCTCCTCAGCCTCTGGTGGGGAGGCAGGGGTGGCTTTCTCCATGGGCTTCTCTCCACTTTTATGTCCTGAAGAGGGAACATGGCAGCCTCTCTTTCTTCTGTGGCTGGGGGTCACCATTTGCTCCCTGGGGGTTATGTCCTTCCCTGTATAGCTAAGAGAGTTGCACAGCTGGTCAGGGGGTCCCAGAGATTCACTGGGATGGGTTGAAAGCCAGCATTTCCAGCAGTAGCTGGGCTTCCCTTCTCCATGTAGGGCACACAGACTGCTCTGCACAGGGCTCTCTATGGAGAAAGGCTCCTGGGCAGAGCACATCTCCTGACTGTCAGCCTCTGAAGGAAGCTTCATGAGGCCAAAGATTTTACCAGCTGGTCAACTTCAGGGTTTCCACAGAAGACAGGTTTTAGACCAATATCATGATAAAAACATAGCCAAAACACCACACACCCACAGTGTAAGCTACATACGAATTTCTGGAGTATGATGCTGAAGTGTAACAACCACTGAAGTGTTTATCTGATAGCTGTAGATTCTGTCCAGGCCAAAGTCAGCTGGCTTGACTGTCCTACCACTTGTCACCAGAATGTTCTCAGGCATCAGGTCTTGGGGAATGATGCAATGAAGGAAATTCAGGCTCCTCACAAGCTGACACATCAGATCCTTGACAGTCTCTGCTGCCAAATGTGACGGTGGTGGGAGTGCACATTCACACACATTCTCAGGACTGGGACTGCATGCTTAAACATCTTCGGCCAGGTTGTCATCTTCCAGCCAGCCCAGGGTGTGGCACAGGTACCAACAAGTGGATGACATTTTTGGACTTGCAAAACCCACTAGCTGCTTCAATAAGGCTATCTCAAGGCTACCTCAGTAAGGAGAGGTCCTCCAGCTCCTCCTCCAACCATTACTCAAATACTCTTGAGGACCACAAAGTGGCCGCAATGGAGATCATGGGCCTTGTCTAACATCCCACAAGTTCTGACACTATTTCATCCACTGGCTCATATCAAGAGGTAACCATGCTCAGATCCTGGGAGACCTTCAAGCCAGACTGGAAGCTGTGAGTGTAGCTGAACAGATCCCGAGCAGTCGTATCCTGGAGCTTGGTGCTGAGCCCCTGACACAGGGGCTGCTGGACCACTGAGACAGGCCACAGACTGCAGGCTGTTTCACTTGACTCAAATGTTTTCAGGTATCATCTTTGCTGAGTTTTGTCTCATGATCATTTCTGTGCTAGCTGCCTTCCTCAAACAGAATATTCCACCATGCCAGCATGTTTCCCGGTGCAAGGTTTATGGTTTGTACACTGGATTGCCGAGACCATGTGAGTAACTGGAAAGATCCTGCTAATTATTCTTTGTGAACTTTGTGCATTGTCATTACATTGCCTTTCTTGGGACTGTTACCGCCCATTGAATCACAGTCACTGTGTTGAATCATTAACAAACCAGTAAGTCATACTCAGTACACTGTCCTTAAGAGTGCAGGGAAGTATTAAACATAAATAACATTTGAAGAAATAATATTTTTATATAAAACTTATAAATTAAATAATTTTTAAAATATTTCTTAAAGAGGCTTTCACACTATGAAGAGAACTTAATTTCCCCCAAAATTTCAAATAGCACAAATGTTCTAAAAGAAAACACTTACTTGTACCATGAATTAAGAATCAAGAATGAGTCAAGAAGCCAGGTGTGGTGGTGGAAACCTGTAATGCCAGGTATCAGGAGGCTGAGACAGGAGGATGTCTGCAAGTTTGAAGCCTGCCTGAGTTATATAGTGACACAAAACAAAAAAACAAGCTAAAAAAAAAAATGAAGAATGAATCAAGAGAAACTTTTTCTAAGTTTCCTAAGGATTAGGGGCAGAGGATTTAGCTCAGTGGCATAAGCACTTGCCTTACAAGCATGCAGTCGTGAGTTCGATCCCCAGTACTGATTAAAAAAAAAAAAAAAAAGATTACATAGACTGTGTGTAATAGTGAGTCTTTGAAAGTGTGTGATAGTGGCTTTGAAATATCATAAGGTGTTTCAGAAATACTCTAGGAGATTTAAAATCAGAAAAGCTGAAAGCCATTTAATAAGTGCTGGTGTGCTAAGTCACAAGTTGGGTTCTAAAATACTGAAAATAGAATCAAATGTAAATATTTCACCCCTAGGCCTGGGGATGTAGTTCAGTAGTGTGGTGCTTTTCTGGTTATGTATGAAACCATGAGGAAAAAAAAAAGATACCATCAGAAAAAAAATTATGTTAAAAAATTTGTGCACTTAAGAGATAGTATTTTTGGTAAACAAATGATTGGTGGATGTTATGTCTTCTCAACTTCTATTTTCTTTAACTGATCTATGAAACATATGGTTTTCCCATTTCCTCTTAGATTTATTATTTCTACATTGATTTGAAATACACAATGGCTGCCAGTGAATGTCATTAATAGTACTTCAAGTGACCAGAATTTTATCATGAACCTTCTGTATTATCCATTCTCTTCCAAGCCACAAGGGTCATTTATAATAATGTTCCAACCATGTTACACATCCTTAAAAGCTTTTAAAAGCTCCCAAGTGTTTTTAAGATTAAATGAAAGTTTGTATTAATGGACCCCAAAGACTCTCTTACATTTTCTATCTTTTATCATAAAAGACTAAATTTTACTATATTCAATTATACTGCTATATTCATTTATGCCTGATGATATAGATAATTCTATTGAAGATAATAAGAAACAACACAGCAATAATTATAGATCACCTTGTACTGTGATTTTATATGACTTTTTGGTTTCATGTTTTTATATGAACTTGTTTTGTTTTGTCTTGCTAAGTTTTGTTTTTCCCTCTAATACAGAAAGTATAGAAATACATGCAGAGATTCATGCATACGTAGCTGTTCACACTCACTGTTTGACTATATACTTTGTATGCTTTAATTTTGTAACTTGAACAACTATTTGTAAGAGGACAATATGTAATTTATTAACTAGTGATTTTTTATTGTTTACTTTTTTTTTTTTGAATTCTGTATTACCTCTACCCTTAACAAGCTTTTGTTTCTCTTTAAAAAAAAAAAAAGACTCAAATTTTACTCCTTCACAGGACTTCTACCCCAATCAGGAGAGACTGCCTATTGTCACCTAACATGAATTGGTCTCATCTAGAATTTGAGCAAGTATTTGCTATGTTAATTCATTCTCCACAAGAGCTCATTCTGCAGTACGAATCTTTTCAAAAAGCCTATGTTGGATAGCTAAGATGGGCTCACTTAAATCACTCCTCATAACTACGAAAGACAGTGGCATCAAGGGTCAGAGAAGACGGCCTGAGGACCTTGCTTAACTAGGAATCATGTTCTGGAAGAAATACTTTGGATGATCCTCCTCAACCTTCTGTTTATCATTTAATTTTCCATTCTGCTTCACACCAATCCACACACATATACTTTTTAACCTCTTCCTTCAAGAGACTAAATATGGAGAAGACTATTGCAGAAAATAATCAATATAATAGGTAATACTTCACATGTGCTATAACTATGTCTAGGCTCTTTATCTGTTTTCTCAGCTGCATATACAGTTATTTTAAAAGTGTGAAATTTACTTCTTTGTAATTGCTCAGGATCATACAAGAATATTTAAAGTGGGAAACAAATGAAAATTTATAAATCATTAATAGACACCACCTCTTATGGGTATGTGTGAAAAGATCCAATCCATGGATTCTGTTAGGAAAAAATGGAAAGATTATGATTTAAGGCACAAAGGTCAAGGAGTATCAGGAGTAAGTTTCTTTGAATAATATTTAATCAGGTGTACTTTGACATTAGAAACAAACATTTGGTTTTTGAAAATAGGAAAGGGAGTGGATGGTAGATGGGGAACTAGCACTTTATACTTATATCTTTCCATAGGCTTAGTGTTACTATTATAGGAACTCATACTTGGGTAGAGGTATTTGTATGTGGCTGACATTTAAAGAAGATCTAAGGGTCAGGGATTTAGCTCAGCAACTCAAGTGCTTGCCTGGTAAGTACAAGGTCATGAGTTTGCTCCCTGGTACCAAAAAAATAAAAACCAACAAAACAAAAAAATCTTCTACAGAGGATCTAAAATGGAATTATAATTTGGGAATCTGTATTTATGAAACACATGGCTTGATAATATATCAAGATTTCAATATTTCAGGCAACTCATGGTTTTCCACTATGAGAACCTGGATGAATATCTATATGTAATCCCTAAGTCTCACATCAGTAGTTATCCTTCATCCAAATGACTTCAGTGTCCGTCAGAGCTACTGATATGAAGCAGCTGAGATGAAGTCTTTTCTATAGCACCTCAGACTGTACTGTAAAGGAGAAATTGAGCTTGGAAACAATTGTTTTAGACATGAAGATGACAACTTATCTGTGATACATCACTTGTTTGCTAACAGCAGTGCTGCTATAGCTTGAATGTGTTTGTCCTCCAACTTCTGAATTTGTAGGTTGAAATTCTAAGCCCCAGAGTATATTTGGAGGTGGAGTCTTTGGTAGGAGATTAGGTCAGGAGGGTAGAGCTCTATAAGAGAAACCAGAGCTTTAAAATAAGGCCTTAGAGAGCTCCCTCCTCACTTCACCATTTGAGGCCACGGTAGGAAAACTGCTTACTGTGAGATGAGTCCTCATCTGACAAGGAATCTGCTGGTGTTTGAATGTAGGACATCCCAGCCTCAAGAACTCTGAGAAATACATTTGTTTATAAACTATCCAGTCTATATTAGTTTGTAACAGCAGTCAAAATGGATTAGAAAGTCCTTGTTTTTTAGTGTATTTTTCTTCTGTTTGTGATACCTAAGTATCAATGTTTAGCAGTCTACAGCACATGATAAAAAGGTCAGTGGCATTTCTAACCTTATCTTACTGTTTGGACTATAACCACCCCTCCCTTCCACTCCTCTCTCATCCTCTCTTCTCCCTCTCTCTGCTGAGGACTGAATATAGGACCTCAAGCATGATGAAGCACACAATCTACAACTTAGCTTCCATCCCCAGGCCTGAAAGCGACATTTCAGAAGTCTTTTCAGATGCTAACACTAGTTTGTGCCTTTTTAGACACAAAGTTGAACTTGATGAAAAAAATGGAGATTTTTATTTATATGTGTATGTAAAAATGGGAAACTAAGGCAGATGTTCTGAAAGTTAGCATAAGTCACAGAATTATAAATAAGGCTGTTCTTTAAAATGAGGGACGACAATGAAAGAAAGGAACATTAATTGAGCCCACGAATCAGGTTAAGTCATTAAAAATATCTTTCAAATGACATAAAATTCTTTCAAATAGAAAACTGTAGAAAAAAAAACCTGTCAGCATTTCTCCACTGAAAAATAAATTTGTTTTAAAAGCAGTCTGCAATATATCTACGGGCCAATGTCAGATTTTTCTTTGTCTCTGGCGACAAAGACTTTATCTGGAGATAAAGGACTCTAAATGACAGTTCATTCTCAAACAAGAGCAAACATGGACAGTTTTCCAAGCAGCAGTTGCCCAGTATCACTTTCCCATTTCTTCAAGATAAAGACTGGAGCCATGACACATGCTAACTAGGCACAGGCTGATGGTTTACTCCGAAGACACCACTGGTAGGTGAGGTAAACAGCGGCTGTGCATCTTCTCTTTCCAAAACTTTCTGAGTCTGATCATCAGGGAACTTTAAATACAGTCTTTATATGGTCTTAGTCTCACAATCCATCATATACTCAAAGACCACTTTTTATAAATATTCACTCTTGTTTGTCCTCCCAAGAGCAAGACATCAGTATGGTATAAATTGCTACCTTTATAAGGTGTCACATTACAGTTGTTGCACACATATTTGTTTCACATTTCTTTAAATGGTCCTCTAAATTGTGGATCCATTTTTCTCTGAACTCCTTCTCTTTCAACGTTGAATCACTGACTAGAGTGTCATCTTCCATGCTAGTTGTGTCTGTAGTGCCTTAATAGTTACATTACCATTGCCAGCATTTTCCTCCAGCTATAGCTTTTTCTGATATTTCTTCTGTAGTTCCTCAAGTTGAGTTTGCAGATCCATTACTTTTGCAGAGAAGGACATTCTAACAGAACAATCCTGTGCCTGAAATTGAAGACGGGTGCCCAGAGGAGCCTGGGTAGGAGATGGAAAATGGGATAGCAGAGAAAATGTTCCGTTTTGTGAGAAGTGCACATTCAAATCTGTTGCTGTTATGAATAACTTTGTAAAAACTTTTTTTTTTTTTTTTTTGGTACCAGGGATTGAACTCACAACCTCGCACTTGCCAGGCAGGTGCTTAAGCCATGTTGCTAAATCCCTAGCCCCTGTAAAAACATTTTCTATCAAGAATTATTAACAAAGTAATGATACAACAAGAACTATGCAATATATCATGTTGTAATTTGAAAAGCGATTCTACTTTAGTCAAAGCTCTCCAAAAAACAGAACATTTATTTGTCTTTGATTTGTCTACGGTGGCTGACAAATCCAAATCTACATGGGTAGACAAGCAGGTTGAAGACCCAGAAAAGGTATTGTGGTAAAAGTCTGAGTATGTTTGCTATAAAATTCCTTATACTCCAGGGAAGTCAGTCTTTTGGTCTCTACAAGCTTTCAACTGATTGGATGAGGCACACCAAATTAGAGCCAAATCTGATTTACTCAAAGTCCACTTTAACGTCCCCCCCAAACAATGACCAAAACATCTAGAATAATATTTGGCCACATATCTAGGCACCAAAGCCTAGCAAAGATAGTGTCTACAATTAATTATCACAGATTATTTGTCAACTATAGAGAATCTCATGACGAGAGGTTATATGGCCACCTGAAAGGTACTCAACCCTCAGCAGAAGAAGCAGAGAGAAAAGGGAAGAGCTAGTGATAAGAATACACTCTTTCAGGTCAGGTCTGCAATGATCCACATCCAACCAGGCCCCACATCCTACGAACACATTTTGCTGCTCAGTAATTGGTGAACCCACTGATGTGAACAATGCCCCCGGGGATCTAGTCTCCTTTCACACACATAAAAAATGGGACAGGGGGGCACATTTTAGTTCTAAACATTAACATTAATCATGGTTTGATCAGCTGGGAGACTGGATCTCTACAGAACATGGGATTCTAAGTCTGGATTCTGGATTCTAGGAATGAAGATCTATACCTTTCTGTCCCTCCAGCCATGGTTTGATGCCATTCTTGTGTGTTTTGTGTTTATTATTTAGAATTCTTCTGTCTTCTTGGGGCTGTGACTGCCACTTGTTGCTTCTATTGCTGTGTCTGCCTTGAACAAGGTATAACACATGTGAAAATCCTTTGTATAACTGTTAAGGAAACATGTAGCTCTATGCCCTTGTGGTCTCCAGTGAACTGGATAAACCTTAATAACCAAGCTCATTACACTGATGCCTAAGATTTATTAAAGTAAACAGTGAGTGAGGGCTTGAGTGAGTTTTTATGGTTCAAAAGTGCCGAGTTACTTAATGTCTAAATCTTACACCATTGATATGCAGAGAGTTGGGGAATGTTACTAGTTTCTCACCTGTGTTCTAGATAAATGAGATTGCATGGCATAGGTTTGGTGTTGTTCTGAGGTTACTACAATTTTTATCTAAATTATTTGTGGAGAAAGACACTAAATATATAAATAAATACTCAAAATAAGCAAACAAATAAATGATTGTCTAGTCTCAGTACTTCTCTACTCATGACTTCAGGAACTGATATAGTCTCTCAGCTTTGTGGCTTAGCATGAGCTTCTTTTACCTCTAAAATTAGGTTTTGAACCAGGGATTTAGCTCAGTGGCACAGGGCCTGCCTGGCAAGTGCAAGGTCCTGAGTTTGATTCCCAGTACCAAAAAATAAAAAAATTAAAAATAAATAAATAAAGCCAGGGATATAGCTCAGCAGCATAAGTACCTGCCTGGCAAGTGCAAGGTCATGAGTTTGATTCCCAGTACCAAAAGTAAATTAATAAATAAAATTCGGTTTGTAGCCTGGGGCCTGTAACCCCAGCACTTGGGAAGCTGTGGCAGGAGGATCAATGCAAGTTTGAGGCCAGTCTGGGCTCCTGAGTGAGTTCAGGGCAAGCCTGAACTACATAGCAAGATCCTGTCTCAAGAAACTAAGATAAGTAAATCAATAATTTAAAAAAAATAAAATTAGGTTTGTATTCATGAAATAGGGTTAAAAATCCAACAAAGGGAATAATACTACAATTTCAAAATATACCACCGCATTTTATTTTTAGCTACTACTTCTTAGCACTGAGGAACATAATGATAAAGACCTAAACGTAATCCACAAGCTGTTACCATTCACTCATTTCAAGAGGTCCTTCACAAGCTTTTCTATTAGTTCTATTCCTTTTAGATCTTCCTGAGTCAACACCTACACTCACTAAATTACTATTCAAATTGAGCTCTGGTTTTGCATCTGCAGTCTCTCTGCTCTAGGCTGAGAACTGCACACTTTGCTGAGCAGTTGCCATATCTGCCTCACTCCAGAAGCTGGCTTGAAGCTCTGGACTTCTCAAAGCCAACCACAGCAAGCAGTTCTCTATCAAACAGTTCTCTCATGTGTCTGTGCATTAAAAATAGCTAGAATGACTCACTAATGCTTCTTCTTTACTCGGACTGAAGGACAGCACCAGTGCCCTAGGGATGGCAGAGTGAAGAAGGGCAGCCTGTGAAGGAAGAAAGCATCAACGTTGTACATACTTACGGGATGCGCTGTAATGTTTGCATATGGGTATAGTAAACATAATTATCAGATCAGAATAATTTTTATATTTGTCATTTACCATACATCATTTCTTTATGTTGGAACATTCAAAATCCTCCATACCACAGCCAGATGTGGTGGCGCATGCCTTGGGAGGCTGAGGCAGGAGGATCACTGGTGAGTTTGAGGTCAGCCTGGGCTACACAGTGAGTTGAAAGCCATCCAGAACTATATAATGAGACCTTGTCTCAACAACAACAATAACAACAACAACATCCTCCATACCAGCAATTTTGAAATATTCTTAGTTTCTGTCAATCAGAAGTAATTTTCTAACTTGATACTGGATTTGTCCCTGGTATCTCCAATGGGTCAGTGATTTTATGTAGAATTTTCCTTTTTTAAATGATTGCCTAGGGAGGCATGTTTTAAGTCTCCAGTATGGTTCACACAAGCATTGCCATTCTTCCTCTTGGTCACACTTTACACTAACGTTATAATAATAGCTCTGGTTTCAAAACTAGTTTCTGTCAAACTCTTTTGCCTTAGTGTTCTGAGATGTACTTTGTAATTCATTCCTTCATGTTGGGGACCACAAATTCACGGTGACTGGTTTTGCATATTTCCCTATGGGATAAAAGGAAGAATTGGGATTATATGTACCACCCATCTGAGATTTCCCATTGACTCTTCTAAGCATAAAATCCTCTATGCCTTCTTATGTCATCTCAGAATTATACTCAAGGACAAGATACTTCTAAGCATAAGATCATCTACATTTTCTTAAATCATCACAGGTTTATATTTGGGTCAAGATACTTCAAACATAAAATTATCTATGCCCTCTAGAGTCTAGTCTTTGGATGAATTGTAATCCTTTTCTAGCCCCTCCCATCGCGGTATAGATCAAATAAATAGGGGCTGTTTTAGAAGTAGAGAAAGTCAGAACGAGAGACACTGACTTCCCAGCCATTGTTGCAATAGGATACTTGTCTGTTGTTTATTTTTCTCGAGACGTTCTTGAGACTGACAATCAGGACTCTTGGTCAGCTTTTTGATATTGACAATTGGGACTCTTGGACAGGTTCCCAATACCTTCATTCAAGAAACCACTATAGGATGAACATCTCTTATAATATGCAGGACTGCAATGTTCTCCAACTTGAGAGCAACTTTGTCAGCATAGTCTCTGGCATTGAACTCTCATGGGTAAACATGGGGATTCCCAGTGGTAGTGTTTACCAAAGGGGTTGCAAAGGCATGTATTACATAATTAGTTTCTCCTCCTGGCCATCTGGAAATGATTAATGAACATTCTTTAAAACAAGGAGACTACTGTGTATTTGTTATTCATTCATACCTGCTGGCAGTTGTTTTCTTCTGTTTGTGATACTGGGCATTGAACCCAGGGCTTTTCTACTGAGCTACATCTTAGTACATTGAGAGAAGAGTCTTGCCAAGTTGCAGCATTGCCCAAATAAGGCTGGAATTTGTGGGCCTTTTGCCTCAATGATCCAGAGTGCCTGGATTTCTGGCTCCTGCTGGTTATTCTTATTGGATAGTCCATGTCTAATATTTTTCTTGGCCTCTATCTAGTGGTTTTCTCAATGTCTACAGACTTTCTCTATACCTGATGTGAAGTATATTTAGTAATCAAATGTAAGCCCAGGACACACAGAGATTCTAAGGCAGGTATGACCTAGGCACTGAAAATACTGACTTTCAGGTAAAATTTCTGTGATATAAATGTTGATAGCTCTTATCAACCAGAGGTATAAAGTCCAGCCCTGACAATATGCTCTTTGTAATGCACTTAAAGAGTCAAGTTTATTTATGATGATCATATGTTCTATTTTTTAAATTGAGCTATGACAACAGCAAACTTGCTTTCTTTAATGAAATCAAGCCAAAAATATCACACAATCTAATTGTGGGAGGTTTATCATGATCTATAAAAACCTTCACTTTTCTTCATGAAACCCTTTTTCCTAACACGAACTGATCTTTCTCATAAAATTTTCCAACATATGGAACATTTATAAACTTGGTATAACTATTTGTGCTTCAGATGGGAATAATTCTTCAAGCAGAGGAATTCATATCACATCATCTATTAAAGCAGGTTTTCATGTTGGGTCTATTTGTCACATATATTAGTGTCAGCTTGTAGGAAGAAATGACTTTTAGCATTTTGATGAGTTTATAATTAGAAATCAATATTTCAAATAATTTACGCTAAATAGTACTGAGCTCTTGACAGAAGGAAGATACAACAGTGATCCAGGCTCTGTTCATCCTCTATACATACTTGGTGCCTGCAACTGATTTTTTTGCAAAGAAGAGGATCAAAAGGCAAATTAAGAAGGTTTACAACCATACATTAAGTGGAGTGCCTTGAGAATATGGGAAGATGAATTCCAACTGGGGGATTTGCAAATGCATATAGCAACCACATGGCAAGGTCAGAGGAATAGGAAAACAGGAGATTAAGGGATGAAGAGACTTGAAAATTTAAAGACTGGAAGTCTGGCTGAGGAATTTAGATTTAACTCATAAAGTCCTAGGATTGAAAGTAACAGGCTTAGATTGAGGATTTCTTAGCAACACCTTATGGTTTTCCTGTTTTATACAGGACATGACTAAATTGTATGATATGAATGCTACAAGAAAATCTCACAGTAATCTATCATTTGAAGCTCTTCCCCAGGGCCATTCCATTCCTCTGAGAGGGTGTTTCATTTCTACCAAATGAACTTTCTGATTCCCAGTACATCTTTAGCTCTACCATCCCTGTTGCTTCTTTCAAGCTCTGCTGCCAGCCTGCAACCCTACCCCATTCATCTCCAGCTCTCCAATTTATATACTGAGCACCAACTATATAAGGCTATGTGCTAAGTGGTATATGAAACAGAGGTTAATGCAGCTCCTGCCACTGCTAATCAGGGAGTTTAAAGCTTGTCTAAATTTTATGTATCTGTTGAAAGAACTTCTCTAGACAGTCCTGACCTGTGAGATTCTAGGTAAGAAATGTCATCGCCAGTTACACTGATGATACAAACTTCTTTCTGTAGGCATACTTTTGTTTAAAACAAAAAAATGCTGTTTGAAAACTGGGTGTGGTGATGCATGCCTGTAATCCCAGTACTCTGGGTAGCAGAAGCAGTGGGATTGCAAATTTGAGCCCAGTTTGGGCAATTTAGTGATTTAGCAAGACTTTGCCTCAAAATAAACAGTGAAAAAGAGCTTAGGATGTAGTTTGGTGCAAAAGTCTTGAGTTGAATCTCTAATACTGAAGAAAAAGTTATTTAACTTGTTTAGTACTGTTTAATTTTTCTCCAAATTATATTTAAGTCTTTCAGAATAGGGAACCCATTTCATCTTTGCCTCATGGTTATAATACTAATCAAAATGTTTTCCATATTATATGTGTTATATGTGCTCAGCAAATAATTCCTCAATAATCTCTACAAAAGAAGCTCATGATAATAACTTTTTAATATAATGAGCCAGCATTGGCTGGGGATTTAGCTCAGTGGCGTAGGCACCTGCCTGGCAAGTACAAGGTCATGAGTTCAATCCCCGATACCAAAAATAAATAAATAAATAAAGTAAATAAAAAAAATGAGCCAGCATATAAGGATAAGACAAAAATTTATTTCTGAAGCAAGAGTATTTCAAAAATCCATTATTGTATAAGTTATATAATGATAAAGTTATTATGAGAAAAATCTGTTAGCCTGTTATCAGGTTTTCATAAAGCTGGGAAAATTCTTTTTCACCATAAAATTAGAAATATTGTTATTTCAAAATAAAGAACTGAATATTTATTTTTATGTATCTATTTTTAAAAATTCTTTTTCACCATAAAATTAGAAATATTGCTATTTCAAAATAAAAAACAGAATATTTATTTATTTTTATGTATCTATTTTTTGAGACAGGGTCTTGCTGTATATAGTTCAGGCCATCCTTGAACTCACTGTGTAGCCCAGGCTGGCCTCAAGCTCTCAGCAATCGTCATGCTCCAGACTCAAGATTACAGACAAATACCACCATACCTGGCTGAGAACAGAATTTTAAATTGAATAAATTTATGTGAAAAAAAATCATTAAATTCTCATAATTATTTTTGTTTTGCCACTTAAATCATTTAAGTAAACTATGGAAATTTGGAAACGGGAAAGTCAAAGCTAGAAAGAAAATTGCACAATATTACTGGTGGGTCACTATAAGCAGGCTGTAAAGTCAATCTCAGTAGCCCCATCAGTCTCAGAGAAGTTCAGTAAGGTAAGCCAGCCAGAACCCTGAAACTCAGCACTCAAACGGGGTCTCTCCTTGCACTCTCTGCTAGACTCCTGATACTTTCCCAAGCAGGGGAATACAGGGGAACCTTCAAGGAAGTGGTGGCTATTGGTTGGGCCCCTGTCAATAACATGCAGAGAGTGAGCATAAAATGTTCCAATTTTGTAAGGAACAAACTGAGGAAACCTGAACACAGGGAACGCAATCGATGACTCTCCAGGACTTGCCCTAAGCAAGCCACTTTAACCAGGGACAGCCCAGATCTAAGAGCTACTCAGTAGATAAATAATTGGTGGGAAGATAGGGTCTAACACACTACTGCAAGGTGGGACAACTCCATGGGTCAGCCAGCTCCAGAACTCTCTGGGAAACTGGCTGAGAACTTTGTTGTCATCATGTCTCTTCTGTCCCATCTTGCTTTCATCATTCCTCAAGAGACTTTCTAAACTGGGTGTAATACCAACACTCTGCGAGACTGAGGGTCACAAACCTGAGGTCAGCCTAGGAAATTTAGAAACTTGGTGATACCCTGTTTCAGAGAGAAAGAAAGAAAGAAAGAAAGAAAGAAAGAAAGAAAGAAAGAAAGAAAGAAGCGGAGAGGAGAGGAGAGGAGAGGAGAGAAGAGAAGAGAAGAGAAGAGAAGAGAAGAGAAGAGAAGAGAAGAGAAGAGAAGAGAAGAAAAAGGAAGGAAGAAGGAAGGAAGCAAGGGAGGGAGGGACTGGGGATGTACCTCAGTGTGAAGGCCCAGTCTCTACTACTACTAAAAAACAAAACAAAACAAACAAACAAACAAAAAAAACCTTTCTACATACAAGGGCCCACATCAGGGTCCTCCAGATAGTGGACATAAGACAGTAAGGTATATAACAGTAATAAAACAACACCAAAACTCTAATAATAATTCCTAACAATAGAGAATTGCTGAGGTATGAATACAGGTAGTGTCACTGTCTTAGTTACTTTCTTGTTTTGGGAACAAAATTCTCAATGATCACAAGTGAAAGGAGGAAAGGTTTATTTTAGCTCATAGTCTGTAGAAGTTTTAGTGCACAGTGAGCTGTCTGCAAGGCAGGGTGCATGGCAGAGGAGAAACAGTCCAAGGCAGGAAGTAGCAAGCAACTGCAGCAGGCTTGCCTTTGACTTTTATCCCACTCAGACTGCAAGCCTTTGTACCGCACCACTGTGGCACCATCCACACCACTGTGGAGCGTCCGTTTTTTAAGTAAATCCAGTCGGAGCGTCCGTTTTTTAAGTAAATCCAGTCACACCCAGAGCTATGCTCATTCCAGTTGTGAACTAATTTGATATCATTATTCCCAGTATCACCCACCAAGATCCAGCCAGATCTGAAAAGCCTCACCTATGAACACATGGGGCTTTTTTTTTAGACAAGGTTTTGGTTTGTAGTTCAGGCTGAAGTTAAATTCATTATGCAGCCCACGCTGACCTCAAACTTAAAGCAATCCTACTGCATCAGCCTCCAGAGTGCTGGGATTACAGGCACGCACCACCACACCTGGCAAACAGAAGGTTTTGAAGGGACATCTAGATATAAGTTGTAACAGTCACCCAAAGGTCCACATGTTAGAGGTTTGATCCTCAGGGAAGGTAGTGTAATCTTTAGGAGGTCTTTAGGTCATTAATGGAGGGCCCTTGAAAAGGATCATGGAACTCTACCCAACCTATTTTCTGTGTTCCAAGCTTGATATGTGACTGCTCATTCCACTACTTGAGCCTATCATTACCATGTAGTTTTTTCAAAAGAAGCTCAAAGTGATGGGGTTGCCCACCTTGGATTTGAACTACCAAAACTGTGACCTAAATAAGCCTCTCTTTCATTCCTAAATAACCTGTATCAGGTATTTTGTTAGTGACAGAGAGCTAACTAATATGGATGGAAAACGTTAATTAAACAACAAAAAAGCAACAATGACAACCTAAGACGCTAGGGTGTATAACAATGAGAGAAAGTTGTGTCTGGAGAAAACCTTGAATCCATGCTAAGGAATTTATGTGTTATCTTGTGGAAAAGTGCTTCCCAAAGTAGAGTGCCCAAAAGTATTCTCACGGGTATTTAGGAAGAAAATACTACTATCCATCCTTTTATGTTTCTTTTTTTTTCCTGTACATTTTCATAATAAGATTAACCAATGCATGACATGATTTAGGATCATATTTCAAACAGCAGTTGAATCAATAAGGTCCTCTCTTTCTCTCTCTCTCTCTCTCTCTCTCTCTCTCTCTCTCTCTTCTTAGTGAACAAGAACATACTGTACTCAGGATATAAACTAGTGTGCCTCAGCCAGCAACCCTGAAGAATCACCTGAGAAGTCACAGAAAATACTGATGACCAGACTATACCCCAAAAAAGTTATATAACTCTCTAAGGGAAGAATCAGCATCAGCAGTTTTTTCCCTGATTCCTTGATTGTAATGTGCCAAGACTAGCAAACACTGAATTAAAGCTATAATCAAATTTTATCTGACATGGCCTATAAATATAATTATTAACTCAAACTACTAAAAGGTTTCAAAAGTTACAGAGAAAGAAAAGCTAAAAATGTAAGAAGTACTTTTCCCTTTAGTATTAAATGTGAAAAAATAGTTTTTCTCACTGCTTTTTTGTTTTCACTTCCTCATGAAACGGAGGAGTCATGTGACCCTCCGGACTGGCATCTCTGTGGGAAGTAATGAATAACTTGCTCATTAAAAGACCTTTTACATAAGCCACTTTCTTATCTGCTGGAATTTGAGTGAGCTCCTTCAGCCTCTCAGCTTGTTTTACCAAGTTTACACGATAATAAAATACACACCGTAACCTTCTTACTCTTCTTTTACCAGCCAGCTGATTGTTTAATACTGATTAGCTTTGAAATGCAAATAGCCCTATCAAATAGCTTGCCTTCGCCTGGGCTGAGCCTGCACAGGAGTGAAAGTCAAAACCATTTTACGTGAAGACAAAACAGTCTGTCCAAAGGTCCAGAGATCTCTGACGTTCCCAGGATTCTATTCAGGATATAAAACCTTCATCCTGATTAACAGATTACCCTCTTTGCTTAAATTCTTAGGTTTCTACACTTCCAATATTTTTTGACTGACAATTAACTCTCCGCTGACCATTAAGCTTAACTTTCAGACCTAACATGTTTTCAGTATTTGTATTTTTATCACTATATGCAAAATACAAGAGGGAGCTTTTATTTAAAAAAAATCTTATCTAGCTTATTATGTTAGGACTATATGTTTTACTTAAGCAGGGAGTAACAAATTTAGAGTTAAAAATGCCCTTCAGCAATCCTAATTCACCGTCTGCTACTCATAGATAAGCAGGAAGGTCTAGAGTGTCTTTACTAGGTCAGCTGGACTGGAAGAAAGAGGGTTGGGTTGCTGAATAGTAAAGTCTTGGAGGGGTGGAAACTCAGCTGGCATTGGCAGACAGTTGTCAAGCTACCTGGAGTCCTTGCCCTGAAATTCAAAGCTTGTTAGCAGTCAGGAGTTAAGTAGGACTTAAGGCAAGATACTGAAACTGGTACTAATGTCTCAAAAGCAGCAGGACTCTGAGGCTGCAGGCAGGTCCCCAGGTCCAGGCAATATATTCCAAGGCACTGGGATAAACTGGGTGTCAAACTTGGTGTAGATTAAACTCTCTGGGGGAGAGTTTTAAAGTGACCCAGAGCTCAGGCAGAAATGCAATGTTTGCCACTAGCTATAGAACACCATCGTATTTTTCTTCTCCTAAAAATATCTGACTTAAGAAAATTGAAGATTGTTGGGGTGGGGAAAAGGGTGAACAGAATATGGAGATGAATGGTGGTGATGGTGGTGAACAGTTTGAATGTACTTAATGTCACTATACACGGTACCGGTTTGGTCTGGTATGCTGTAATGTCTGTAGCTGCAGCTATTCAGAAGGCTTATGCAGAAAGATCAAGTAGACCCAGGAATTCAAGGACTGTCTGGGCAATATTGCAAGTCACTCTCTTGTAGAAATAAATAGTTAAAATAGTGAATTTTTATTGTGTATAATTTACAATAGAAGTCTGTCTTAGCTCTATTAACCTAGAAATGAACAAGGGTGCTCTGAAATGAAAGGGATCATTGAGCCATTATAGATGCTTGCAAGCAAAGAACTTCTACTGAATTCCTTAACCTCTATTCCAGCCCTGTTGTTTTCTATTTCATAGCTGGATACAAGGAAATATTTGCAAACCATCAGTAAACTTTTAACAGTGGGAATTTGAGGCTGATTGCATTAGGTTCTAATGAAAGGTGTGTTCTTCAAAACTGTGACCTTGAGCAAAATATTTATCTTTCTAAATCCTCAGTTATTTTAGTTCTTGGGTACAACACAAAATGCAAGCAATCATAAATTTCTTGTACTTTTCTCATTGCTGAGACAAAATATTTGACACCCAAAGTTAAAAGAGGAGAGATTTATCTAGAAACCTCAGTTTGTAGAGGTTTCAGTTCATAACTGGCTGTCTCCAAGGCAGGGTGGCATGGCAGAGGGTCATCACAGAGGAGAAATAGTCCATGGCAAAGCAGGGCAGGCAGAAGGTAGCCACAGTGAAGTAGCAACCAGCAAGCAACAAGCAACAAGCAATGACCACAGCAGCTCCCTTTCTGCTCATTATATTTTATCCAAGCTACTTGGCTTAGCATGGGTGCCAAACCAATCAGAGCACTAATCATACACGCCTAAGCTCAGCATCACACACTCTAGATCCAGCCACCTCTGAAAAAGCAACCTACTAGATGACCAGTGTGAGACTGAATTTTAGGAACAATGGAGGTTAGGAGTAAAATGTATTTATTGAGAGAGAGAAAGCTTCCTTCTGAAAGACAGAAGGGGTCCTGAATGAGTTGCCAAAGACTCTGTCTTTTCTAGGGACTTTTATAGAGTAAATCTGCAAAGTGAGGCAGGTCTAAAGTTGGGAAAACATGGGAACTTGTAAGGTGGGCATGAGGTGGGATAGAATTATGGCCAACCAATAGGACTAATTTTTCAGGTAAAATTGATGAAATGGGGGACAAATGAAGAAGCCAGTCATGCAGCAAGTCAGCATGATTAAAAAGCAGTGACTCTTCCTGTAGGGAATTGGGATGGTGACTCCTGGCTTCCTTGGGGTGATAGAGACCTATTTAGAATATCAATTCCTGATGCTTTTCTTAGGAAGTATGTGGGTACATATGATTTATCTTTTGTCTTGAGGTCTGGCCCACACATGAGGTGTCTTTCATAGTTGTAAGGTAGCTCATCTTCTGCACTGGTTCCTTTGAGGGCCCAGCCATGTCTGACTGCCTATAATATTTCTATCTCACTCCATTGCACCTAACACTATGACCACATGATGTTTCAGGGGGACATTTAGACACAAACTGTAACAGTAAGAAAAAAGCAGTTAACAGTGTGGAGATTCCTCAAAAACCTAGGATTGGAGGTCCCTTTTGACCCAGCTATTCCCCTTCTGTTTATCTTCCCAGAAGAATTAAACACATCATACCACAGCAATATATGTGCACCCACATTCACAGCAGCACAATTTGTAATAGCTTGATCTTAGAAACAACCTAAATGCCCATTGACTGAGGAACAGATAAAAAAGATGTGCTATTTTTATACAATAGAGTACTACTTAGCCATAAAGAAGGATGAACTGGAGACTTTTCTAGATAAATGGATGCAACTTAAGACTGTGAAATAAATCAGACATGCATGTGTAAACATCATATTGTCTCACTAGTGTGAGAAGCTGAAAGAAGCAATATATGTGTATATTTACATAATAAAGTTAAGATACATAGATATAAAATATAGCCAAGATAGTTATACTACTGATTTCTCTGAGTTCATTGAAGAAAAAGGTTTGCACTGGTACTGTTTGGACAATTGAAGGCAGATGTCTTGTTCTCAGGGTGAATGATTTGGGGATGGCAATGTGTAATGTAGGTACCACTGTTGTCCCCTGATTGTTGTGTTTCAAAATTTTATTATTTTCTACTTTGAAATAAAATGGATTTGAAAAAAAATCCACTTTGTCTGCAAATAGGTAGCTATTTCTGCTTTTTTTTTTTCATATTCCTTTTCATAGAATATTGTTTTCCATCCTTTGACTTTTGGTCTATGAATTTATTTTTGAGTTAAATGTGCTTCTTGTATGAAATATATTGTTGGATTTTGTTTCTTGATCCATTTTGCCAAATTGTGTCTTTTAATTGCTGAGTTCAGACTATTCACATTGATGGTTACAAGTGACAGACATTGACTTGTCCTTGTCATTGTATTATTTTGCAGTTGTTGGTTCCCTTTCTTTTCCTTCTATTTAATTGCTTGCCTTGCCTGGTGTCTTCATTCTATTGAAAGTCTTGGAATTGTTGTCTTTTTTATCTTTTTATAAGATATCCTGCAGAACTTTCTGAAGAGCCACAGTCATGTTTCTCACTCAATGTGTAGTGCCAAATATGGGATTTTCAAGTCCACAGAAATTCAGGTTCAACCTGTGCTCTATCATGGGAGTGCAGCCTGAGTCATTTATATTACAGCACTTTAGGTGTCTCTTGCCTACCTGACCACAGCTCTGTGATCACAGATATCTCCCATGCATGTCCTTTGCCCAGTCACTGTGGAGTTTCATACTGGATTCCCTGAGGTGAAGACAACCAGCAGTTGATTTGAATCCCAGGTTCAGTTAGCGCCTCTCTAAAAAACTGTCCAGCCAAGTACCCTCTCCAGGCGATACGGCAGACACATAGACTGGAGTCACTGACCAGCTGTTGTATACACAGCATCCACTGCTCCAGTCCACTGATACCTTTCTCTTTGAAGGCCTCTGGGATCACTTGGTTTCACTGTGTCTCTTGTCTCTGTACATTCATTCAATCTACCTTTTCTTTGCCATGAGCCAGGACCTGGGGAGAAGGTGCAGATTACCTCTTTCTTTTTTCTGTTGTTACTGTCTAACTCTTTAATTTCTTGAATTTTCCTTTTAGATCCTTCCCAGGTCTCAAGGATCCACCTCCCTCCTTGTTTTCTTCTGCAAGTTGTCATTTTCCGGATTCTACATTGCAAATCGTGGAGAGACTGATTTTACTGCTGTTTATCACTCTGCTGTTAAAATCTGGTAAACTCAGTTTATATTTGTATGAAAGAATTAAGACAGAGGAAACTTTATCATAGCAATAGAAATTGGCCTGTTTGAAGGGAATATGGTTGCTCTCTCTGTTTTGTAATTTCTCAGACTGTTAGATAACAACTTATTTTAGGCTCAATTGTAATGGCTGATACATTGTGTCAATTTGAGAAGTTTAGAAATTTAACTAAAGCAACTCAGCAAGGGGTAAGGGCCTTTAGTTTCTAAACATTCTCAGCCTGTGCAAGAGTAGGGCAGGAAGATGGTAAGAATGCTACACCCACCTGAGGGCAGGGGGCCTGCTTACAATATAAGGGAGGAAAAGAGGCTCCCCCAACCCCTGCCTTTTTTTGTTTTTGCTGTGTCCTTAGGTGCTCCCCACACACACAACTGTTATTCTCACACCATGTTATTCTGCCTTGGAGTCAGCTGATTATGGACTAAAACCTCCACAAACCATGAGCTAAAGAAACATCTCCTTCCTTAATTTTGGGCATTGAGTATTTTGTCTCAGAAATGAGAGAAAAGTAACTAATATGATATAGAATTTTACCATTACTCCATTTTAGTTTTTAGTCTGGTCCTTTGGAGCTTAGTGCAAAAATTTAGTCCAAAGCAACAGCCTCCTACAATTTTCATTTAACAGGTTGCAACCAGGAAATTCCCAGCCTGGCATGAAGCTGTGTGGCATAACTTGTGATAAACACTGGTAGGAGTTTTGAAGGGATCAGAGCCAGAACAATAAAGAAAACAAGTGCAAAGCTGTTTATCTTGCTTTCAGTTACAGGCTGCTTTTCCAAAGTCTAAGAAACTTGATAGTCAAAGCTTCTGTGGTCATGTAAGGTCTAAGTATCTTGGTTTCCACTTGTATCAGGAAATTGCACATATGTACATATTTACATTTGGGAAGCCAGGCATAGGGTAAAACTGTCACAAAGGTGGTCAGATCTGCTTCTTCTGGCATTTGGCAATCCTAGTTTTCTCATATTCTTTCAAATTCATTCTTAAGAGAAACTAATGAATAGTTTTCATTGGCATTTGGTGTAGTTCTTAGAATCACATTTTTCCTCCTCTGCTACTCAGACTCACTGCAGGATAAAATATATATATATATATATATATAGTTTTCATTTTGTTTGTTTCTTGAGACAGTGTCTTGCTATATAGTTCGGGCTGGCTCTGAACTTGCTATGTAGCTCATGCTGGCCTCAAACTCTCAGTGATTCTCCTGCCTCAGCCTCCCCGCTGAGGGCTGGGATTACAGGAGTGGGCCAGCATGCCTGGCTTGCAGACATTAGATATAAGTGGACTCTTCCAGTTTACCAAGTAGTAACTGCGATGCCGGTAGTTGCTGAAAATGCTGCTGCCGCTGCTGCACAACTAAGCCTTTTTAGAGTCACTATCTGATGTAGAGAGCAACACATTCTTTATCTGATCTATGAAATTAGATGGCGTGGGTTCAAATTCCAACTCTGCCATTCTCTAGGTATATTAATGCTGACATAAGTTTGTGTATTTATCTAACAGGAATGTAATAGTCCCTACCTCAGAGGATTTCGGTTATGATTAGGTAATATAGTATATGTGAATTTCTTTAGTTAACATTTATTGCATGTATTATGAGACAAACAATACAATAATATTGCTCTTACTGGTAAGAAAAATAAAAGATGTCACTCTTGGGGTACCATGCAATAAATTGCTTTGCCAGTTTTTACTGAGTCTTTAATTGCAGCTCCCCGCTTTATAAGCTATAACCCTGGAAAAGTAGGAGTGGCAGACACTGTGCCACACTTGAAAACCACCTGCACAGGCTCGAATGTGACCCAAGGGGGACTCCACTGGCCTCCAGGACATTCGATAAATTTAATCTTGTTTGTTAATTATGTAATTCCAATACATTAAATTTTTTGTTTCTTTTTCAACTACCAAACAAATTTTCAGGAACTTTCACATATTGTTAAGGAAAGCTCCAGATATGCTAAACTCCACTAAAATCTGAGTTTACCAGTCTTAAGTAAAGTGAAAGTTACCTCTTTTAGATAGTGCCTGATGAATCACACCTAATCTACATTATGAATTTCATCAAGACTTCCTGGAAACTCATTTAACTCACACACATGCAAGTATACACACACAGGTATTGGAACAAAGATGTTTATTATAGTATTGCTCATAAATGCATAAGAGGTAACAAACATCTGTAGAGAACAGGATATATTAAATTATGGTACTTCGAAAAATATGAATTAAATCTTTGTGTTGTGATATGAAAGATTCCCAATACTAATATATGAAATAAAGTCAAGTGTGGTGGCACACACCTATAATCCCAGCACTCAGAAGGCTGAGACAGGAGGATTGCAGTAAGTTTGAGGCCAGCCTATAATAATATTTATTATCTTTTAAAAATTTAATATTATACTGTATTCATATACTTTTTTGCAGATTCAAATGTATATACACCTCAGGAAAAGAAAAACAGTATGTATTTTTTCAACAGATGTGTTACTCACATATGGGGGATCCTAAAGGATATCATATCACAGAAAACCACTATACTGCTATCCCTTAGGGGAAAAACTGAAAATATGTGTGCAGGAATCTCAATGACCAAGGTTATCCAAGCAGAAGTTTGCTGTACTAATAAATATCTGGAAGCTAATGGCCACCACTTTGAGCACCTCTTATAATTGTAAAGGCCAAAGGTAACTTGGCATGAATCTCATGATGCCTCAATAAATTTACTATTAAAATACTTATTATACCAGGTTTATTTTCCTGAAGGATGTATAAATATATTTTTTGGCAAACTCTGTATACCTGTGTTTATATACATAAACAATTTATTGATGAGGTTAACAGCATTAAGTGTTTCAGGTGTTTCAGGTATTGTTGTAGTCAGGGGTTGTGAGGAGAGCAGTTAGAATCAGGACACAGAATTTATGATATTATTTATGATGGTCACCCAGAGTTAACATGAGAAAGTGTAGGAAACCTATCCACAACACTAAAGACAGAATGTTCAGCCAAGGGCCTGAATCCCACAGCAATGTCTCGTATGAGTTCAGATGAAAACCCAGAGCTCATGACAATGCCTCCCATGAGTCCAACTGGAGGTCTAGATCCCACAAGGACTCACACCAGTCTGTTTTACGGATCCATGCTGAGAAAGCTCAAAGGTCAGCCGTAGAAGCTAGAAAGTCTATGCCAGCGGGATGAAGGAGCTGTGCTGGTAGGTTGAGGGATCAATGCTGGAGCCAAGAAGTCACACAACAAAGACCAGGGCTGCCCTGAAAAGTACACAGCCATCCTCAGCAACATGGAGGCCCCAAACTCCTCTGATGATAACAACAATCAAGTACATGCCAGAAAGCCAGCGTGATGAGCTTCTCCTGGAGATTAAATAGCAGATGTCTTCCCCTCAGGAGCCAGGAAGTGATGCTCAATGTAAGGACCAGAGCTCCCCCAAAGTGAACCACAGCCACTCTCACCAACAAGGTCCCAAGCTCCTCTGATGAAAATGGTTGAACTCACACTGGGAAAGCTAGTCATGATGAGCTCCTCCAGGAGGACCAAGGGCTCAAAACAGCAACATGTAGGAGAATCCACAACACCCCCCTTCTCCTTCTTCACGTCTTCATTTGTGCTGGCAACTTTCCTCAGGTGGAACATCTACACTCAGCACAATGCTGATTTAATTCAGTTGTCATTAAGTTGACCCACAACAGGTTTTTTAACTGAAATGCCTTACTAACTGACTCTGAAATAGTGTGATGGCATAGTATGTATAACAAACAAATTAATCATATCTATGATATAGACATCAAAAAGAAACTCCAAATCTCTAAAGATTTAACAATATTTAATATGGCAAAATTCTAAAAAAAAAAAAAAGGCTTTGGATAATCTCTAGGAGTTTGTTGTAAGAAGGACCATTGATCTCATAATCATAGGGAAGAAAAAGCACATAGGTCACAGATCAATGGTCATCTCATTTTACTACCCCTGCAAGAAGATTGACCTTTTCAGATTTCTTCTGGTGTCTCAGACATGATAGGGCTACATAGATATTGACCTGGTTGTGCTCATGAGGGCAGAGAACAAAAGCATTTATTTCTGATATCTCAAGACCTGAGAAAACTGAAAGTTTTTACAAAGCATTATATAATGGTATTGCACATTCTCTCACTTTGTTATTTTGAGCAAATCTACTGGAAGATATTTAGGGCTACTACTATAAACAACAGAAGAAAAGATTCTATGTTTTATCCAGCAAAACTCTTTAATAAAAAATATGAACTGAATAAATCAACAAACCTCAGATAAAATGATCAAATAATGGAATGGTATTTTGAAAAAGAGAAATATTGCTTTGCTAAAAGAAAACAACAAGAGCCAAAACAAGTTCATAACTAACGAACTGATAATAAATAGTAACAGGTAATAAGCACAAGTAAAACTGTAATACAAAGATAATCACAATAAAAACAGAATGAAAATGATAAAAATTAAAATAATTAGAGAAGTACAAGAGACAATAGAAAACAATATAAGAGGCTGGGGATTTAGTCAGAGGCATAAGCACCTGCCTTAAAAGTGCATGGTCATGAGTTCAATCCCCGGTACCAAAAAAAAAAAAGAAAACAATATAAGAATAACTGGTCTTCATGAAAAGGAGGGCCCAAGTAGCTGGGCACATGCTTGTGATCCCAGCACTCAGGAGGCTGAGGCAGGAGGATTGCTATGAGTTTGAGGTCAGTTTGGGCTACACTGTGAACTTAAGGCCAGCCTGAACTACACAATGAGACTCTGTCTCAAAAACAAACAAACAAACAAAACCCAAGAAATACAAAGAAGTTTATTCAAGAATTATCTCTAAAATGAACTAAAAACTGAATCTGTAAAATAGTAGCTCTAAGAAAATTTGATAAGAACATTCAAACCAAAAGCAAATTAATGAATCACAAACATAAATTTTCTTGCTGGCTTCCAACTTCCAAGTTTTGGTGATAGCAAACTATCACCAGAGGGAGAGAATTTGGGCTGCTTTTTACTTTTCCATGGCAAGAAATTAGAAGGAAAAATAGCAGTGGTAGCCAGTCTCCAAAGTGGCCTGCAATGAATCCTGTTTCCTGCTCTTCACACCCTTCTCTAGGCCCCTCCCCTATTTTAGTGGAGTGGTCTCTGTGACCCGTAGACTCCTGCAGAATTAATGGCAAATCTCTCAAAACTAGGCTGCACACAGGGTATGGTGGTACACACCTATAAACCCAGCATTTTGGGAGGCTGAGGCCAGAGAATTGCTGTGACTTCAAGGCCAGCCTGCACTATATATCAAGGCCCTGTCTAAAATAAAATATAACCAAACCAAACCAAACCAAAGCAAAACAAAAGACACTGCAGCATAGTTCTAATGGCACTCTCATTCTCCTTTAACAACTCACCACTCTGGACCAACACGATAAGGAACTGAAGTCTTTCTGCCAACAACCAATGAGTAATAGCTTCCAGGCAGGAACCCTATGAGAAATCCATTTTGGAAGTGAATCCTTCAGGCCTAATCAACCCCTGACATGGCCCTACCCCTAGTGCATGGATTGAACGCAGCATCATGAGAGAGCCTAAGCAAGAGCACGAAACTAAGCCATTCCCTGATTCCCAGCCCTCAGAACCTGCGTACAATAACAGAGGTCTGTTAAGAGGCTGAAATTTTGAGTGATTTGTTTCACTGCAATAGACAATCAAAACAATTTTCAAAAAGGGAAACTGAATGTGATCCAAAAATAACTTATATTGTGACTGAAGGATAATATGCTCAGACAAGATGTTACTCAGGTATAAAAGAAAGTAGATTCTCAGATTTTTTGATAGGTGAAAAATGTTAGGCAGTGCAAAATGCATTAAAAGAACGAGTGTACTTGTTTAGGAAAACCAGCCAAAGAACACATTAATCAAAACAAAGCACTGAGAACTGAAAGACAATGGTGAAGAGAACAGGTGATAAACACTGACTCTTTTCAATAGAAGAGACAGGACTAAATTATTATAGAAATTTTGATACAGAAAATGTTTAAGAACATGTGATGTAAGCCTGGCGTGGTAGCCCGTGATTGTAGGACCAGCACACAGAAGCTGAAGGCAAGGGTATCTTGAGTTCAAGGTCATCCTGGGCTGCATAGTAAGTTGCCAACCTGAGCTAAATAATGAGATCACGTCCCAGAACAAAACAAAAATTGTGCGATGTTTAAATAATAATATATCCAACTTGAAATTACAGAAACACTAAGGTCCTCAATCTTTTTCTAGAAAGATATTAACTATATTACCAGCTAAAATACAAAGATTTTTATTAAAAAATAAACACAAGTTTAAACACCTTGTATTTTTCACAAATTCACTGTTAACTTAGGACAAAACTTTTAGGAGTTAACATCTCTTATATTGAAGAAATATGTTCTGACTTTGAATTCAAAAATTCCGTTAGTTTTGTTTCTTTTCTTCTATTACAAATTTGAATTAATAGCATATGCAAGAGTAGGAGTTTCACTTGTGGAAAAGTTTTTCTTACTTTTTTCTTCTTTCTTTCACTGAAAAATGTCTTCAGAAAGGTTCACTACTTCCTTCCTTCCTTCCCTTTCTTCCTCTTTCTTTTTGGTCATTTTGAGACAGGGTTTCACTATGCAGTTCAGGCTGGCCTCCAACTCACAGCAATCCTCCTGCCTCAGCCTCCCACATGTTGGGATTACATGTGTGCACCACTACACTTGGCTACTACGTTATTTCCAAATAACAGAATTGGATGATTTTTTTCATTCTTAAATTTGTACTTTTCTGCATTATATAAATTGTTTATAATATGCATGTTGTTTTTATAATATGTAGTAATTTTTGATATCTGAGAGAAAATGCTGAAAGAATTGACTTTGTTTTTTTCTCTTAAGTGGAGGAAATAGTACCTTCTCTGCAACAGTAAGCATTAACTGAAATAATGTAAGTAAACTGTTTAGTGCTATACAAAAGAAGAACACAATATAAGTTAACTACCCACTGTTTTATCTTTGATATTTGGAAAGTTATGAATATACCTTGCATATTTTCCATAAAACCCTTCCAAATTACATTCCTGTCAGGAGTGCTGCTGATAGATTTATGGAGTTGCATACTAACATAGGCTCCAAGAGTGCCAAGAAAAAAGTGCAACAAAAAGATGATCCATATGTAACAGGATTCACTTCCTCTTGTTTATACATACATACACTTCCTACAGCTGTTATTTAGATTTGCCTCAAATCCAAAGCTTTCTCAGTATTCTTCACTATGGTATTCATTTGGGAAAAAAGGAATATAAAAATAGGTGAAGAGGAGAATTGACAGAATATTTTTTGGCAAGTTAAGTTCTGAAAATTAATTTAATACAAAAGTTCTGGTTAATGCGAACAAAGTTGAGACTGACATTATACACATAATTTTATCATTTAGTTTATATTTATTTCCTGTTAGTAGAAGAAACCAGAGGAAGAGCAAAAGGAGAACTAACTGGGTATTTTCTGGTTCGTGTTTGAATCACTAGCAGAATACAGATATAATTTATAAATGATATTATCTATACCAGCATATTTTTACATTCTCACTGCAGTAAAACTACAAACATTGTTGCTGTAATCAAGATTTTCTTTACCCAGGCATAATGACACATGCTTGTAATCCAAGCTGCTTGGGAGGCTTGAGCAGGGCATCACAAGTTTGAGGCCAGTCTGGGCAATGAAATAAGACCCTATCTCAAAATAAAATTAAATAAATTAAGATGAACAAATAAATTAAGCTGGTCATGGTGGCACATGCCTGTAATCCCAGCACTTGGGAAGCTTAGGCAAGAGTATCTGCAAGTTTGAGGTCAGCCTGGGCCACGTAGTGAGATCCTGACTCAAAACCCAATAAATAAATATAAAATAAAATCAAATGGGCTAGGGATGTAGCTCAGTGGTAGATCATTTACTTAGCCTGCATGGGGCTCTGTGTTCAGTCCTCAGTTCCACTCCCCACCAAAAAATATCTCATCGTTTTGCTCTATTAACTAATGAACTTAAGAATTAAAAATAAAATGTAATTGCTTTTAAAGCAAAATTGGATGATGAGAGTCTACAAAATCTTGCACACACTTGCAATCAAAATATGGAACTAAAAGTAAAAAGGTAGAGCCGGGTGTGGTGGCTCATGTTTGTAATCCCAGCACTCAGGAGGCTGAGGCAGGAGGAACACTGCAAGTTCGAGACCAGCCTACAAAGTGACCAGGCCAGGATAAACTGCATAGTGAGACTCTGTCTCAAAAAGACAAGAATAAATACACAAATAAAACAAAAGGTTAAAACATTAAAAAAATTTCATTTTTTAGAAGAATTTTATTTTTTCTTTAAAATGTTTAAAGATTTATAGAAATTAAGGGCAAAATACAAATGAGAAGTAAAAAAAAAATACCATGAATTTAAAGCAAAATAATTTTTAAATGCTGAATTTTAACTTTTGAGGAATTTATTTTAAAAATTAAAATAAGCATAATTCTAGCAACCAAGGTCCATCTTGTTACTGATATAAAAAAAATCTGTATTCCATTTCAGTATGCCTGGACACACATACATACACACACACAGACATACACTTATTTATGAGTAACGGGAATTATTTAACTTCAAGTGGTATCATTTCAGATACCACTTCCTGCGTTGCTCTGTTTTTGAGACTGGGTTTCACTGTTTGCCCCAGGCTGGTCAGAAGATTGTGGGTTCAAGTGGCTGACTCAGGGTAGAGATGAAATCCACAGTGGTGGTCGCTCTTGCCCAGGTAAGCAGAGCTACCACATGAAGTGAATATGCTACTACTAGGTTTATAGTACCAAGCCCTTTAAAATTTAAAGTAGATTCTCAAGCACAGGGATTCCTGAGAATCCCAAGAGAGAGATCCAATGGGCCCATCTCTCCCATTCACAGCAGCAGTAACACAAAGAGCAAGGGGCCCTGGAGCTGGTCCAGGAGAGACTGCAGAGCCAACTCCCCTCCCAGGCCCTCCTCCCTCCTTGCTCCCTCATCTTACTCTAGGGGCCCTGATACCCAGCTTGCACCTACCATTGGCTGGAACTGCTCTAGCCTGAACCTCAGATGGGAAACTTAGGGATCAGGGAGAAAAGACCTTGTTTTTTCCCCCCAGAAGCCTTGGGCTCCTACTGTCAATGGTTTTCCTCAACTGCTCAGCTCAGGAGTTGACCTTCAACATTTCTCCATACCTTTCTACCTTTTTACTTTCCTAAAGATAAGTGTAAAATTTCTTAACATTCTTAGGTAGAGGAGTTAAAAATGACTTTTTTTACTATGTGCCAACAGAATATGTAAAAAGGAGATTTCTGTTGCTTAGGACATAATTTTATGAAATCACACAGTAAAAAAAACTTTTATTATCCATACTGTTTTTTATTTTAAAATTAATTAGTACCCATTACAGAAGACTTGGAAAATATAGAAGGCACAGATAGAAAAAGAAATGTCACCCATATTTCTTTATTTAGATTTAAACTTTTAGAGCTGGGTGTAGTGGTGCACACCTGTAATCCCAGAAATTCAGAGGCTGAGACAGGAGGATCACCATGAGTTCAAAGCCATAGTAAGTAAATTCAAGGCTAGCCTGGACTACAGAGTGAGACCCTATCTCAAAACAAACAAATTTAAACCTTTTCACTTTTTATTGTATTTTAATTTTTTGGTGGTACTGGGAATTAGACCTCAGGGCATTTTACCACTAAACTGCATCTTCAGGCCATTTTATTTTTTATTTTGTGACAAGTTGGAGCAAGTTGCCCAGGTTTGCCTCTAATTTCAATCCTCCTGAAGTAGTCTCCAAAGTTTCTGGTATTTCAGATGTGTGCCACCATGCCTGGTCTTGTTCACATTTTGATCTAAGATTTATCCCTGTTGAAAAAAGGAGAGAGCGGGCAGGAGGGTGAGGAGTAAAAATGATCAAGATGCAATGCACGTAGATATCAGTTCTCCAAAATGAATGGAATTATTATGCATCACAAACATTTAGTAATAAAATTTTAAAAGTTTTTAAAGTACTACTATTTTTTCACCATCTATAGATGCTGAGTTCTTAAGGCAGTTTTATACTATGATGTCTTCATGTAACATGTTGCAATTTTTTCATGCCATTCTAGTCTTTTGTGATTTGTTTTGTGGGTGGTTTATTTATTTGTTTTTTTGAGATGGGATCTCACTATGTTGTTGAGGCTGTCCTCAAACTCATGGGGATCCTCCTGCTTTAGGCGCCTGGTGCTGGGTTTATAGATATACCACACCCAGACGATACCACACCCAACTCTTTTGTGATACCATTTTGGTTTTTTTTTTGGTCTTTTTTGAGACAGGTTCTCACTGTACAGTTCAGGCTGGCTTTGAGCTCACTTTGTAGCCCAGAGCCCAGGCTGGTCTCAACTCTCAATGATCCTCCTGCCTCAGCCTCCTGAGTGCTGGGATTACCGGTGTAAGCCACCATGCCCTGTTTGTGACAGCATTTTTAAATGGAGGAAAGACATCATATAGAGTAGCTAGTTTACCCAATTGTTTACCCAAATTCCATTTAATGTTATTTTTGTTTTACTATTGTTTATTTCCAATAAATTTCCAGGAGTAGTAATTTGGGGAAAAGATGTCTCTGGTTGACACCTACTACAAATCTTTAAAAGCACTCCATGATCCATCTCCCTCTCCATCCCCATTCATATTCAACTAGTTTATACTCCCATTAGAAAGGCATGTAGTGGTGTTTCCAGTGCCTCTTCACAATGCATTATGTGTTTTTCACAATCGCCAATGCATTTAATTACAAGCAAAGATGTTTCTTTCATATATCTAATTGCCCTACATGTGCCTTCCCTATTTTTAAGCTTGGATATTCAGGTTTTAAAATTATCTTTTACCTTGAAAAAAACTTAGGGTAGTTTTCCTTTGTAATGTTTGGCAAATGTTTCCCTAGTTCGTCATTTCCCCCTTTATATTGCTTGACTTTTTTTTTTTAAATACAGATGTTTTAAAATGTTTACGTTGTCACACTTATCAATCCTTTCCTCTATGTTTTCTTCCTTTAGTTTTATGAATTAAACAGGAAAGTTCATTTGGTGAAAACTTACCCAGCACACTTATAAACTGTGTACTTTTTCATATATATATATATATATATATATATATATATATATGCTATATTTCTGCAAAATTTCTCAAAATAGTACAAGTGTTTTCTGGCATTATTATTATTTCGTAGTGCTGGAGATCAAATCACATGCTACACAGGGTGTTTTACCACTGAGTTACACCTACATTTCTCTTCCCATTCCCTTCCTTTTACTACTTTTAAAAACTCTTTTAATTGATTTTGCATGTTGTTAAAAGAGAATTGATCAACCAGATTTTTTCAAATTGTCAACTAATTTCAGTAAAGTCATTTGTCTGTAAATATGGATAGATTAGTACCCCCCCACCCTCAACCCTGCTCAGCACTGTCAGCAATAACTTGCAAAAAGAATGAGATGGACTGGTATTCTAGATCTTCTTTGTGTCTCAGTTTCTCTGACTTAATAATATACAGAGAAACACATGGTGATTTAAAGAATAAAGAAGTAGAAACACTGAACTAAAGATCAATCAAGCACTTCATCTAACAAGTCCAGAGAAATCTGAAAAACCAATCTACTAATATAATTGTGTTTATACTGTAAAGTCTAACTGAAAAATGATGAAAATGAAAGTAGAGAAGCTGTTCCTTCCATGTATCTAAAAGATAAATAGCCAGAGGTAGAGACTATCAGCAAAGTTAACACCATTAATAGAAGAGAAATACTCTGTTTTGTGGTTAGCTGGCATCATGATGTCACCTTCTCCTGCTGTTGGGAATGGGATGCCCATTAGGTCCTTTGAGTCCCACAGATCCATAAATCCCTAAATCAGCTCCCGATATTGATCTTGGAAGCACTGTCAGCTCAGAAAATCATACTGACATCACCAGTTCATGGAAGTCAATTATTATTATTTGCCCCTAAGCACCTCCTGTAGTGGACAATGACTGAATTTTGAAATTGAAGTTTTTAATCTCAGAAACTGGACCCAATGATATTTTACATAGCAGCAAATAGGTGGTGACCCTACTCATTATCACTAAATCACTATTCTTTCCAAACCTTTTCCAGTGCTGTAGTTGCAGGCACATACATTACCACCACTTAGCCAAGCACAAGAGTTCTGGGACTTTTGTTCCTGCCCATCACTGTGATGACTACCTACCACCTCCTAGAGAAGGTAAGTAAATTGATGGAGGCATCTATGCCCCTTTTGACTAAAAGAACCTCTACTCACCATGGTAACTTGAGACATTTAGCTAGCTCTCTGGTTTCCAAAACATAAAACTTCCTAATATATGTGTATTCCTCCTTTGATCCCAGCACCAGGGAACTCCAGCAATCCTGGATACCTATGTACATTAAAGGCTCCCTTAAAGTTTATGACAAGATAGCCATATGGTTTGCTAGGGGAAAGAGGTCATAATGAATTTTGTTTTGCTTTTACTGTCAGGGACAGACTGTCATCAGCCAACACTAGTTTTCTGTCTCTCTAATCTCAGAATATTTATCAAAACTACCATGACTGGTTCCATACTTCTACTGGGTCTCTGAGTAAGAGAAGTTAAGATAAAAATTAAAAACTCCTTGCACACTGATAACTGACTATTCAGTCACAGTCATGCTCTGCTGACTGTATTATTCACCAGGGATCTTACAATGAGTTTCATTTGCTGCTAAATCTACTGAATCAAGGCCTATAAATCTATTTCAGGAGCCCAGAAAATTTGACTATCTTATCTCCTGTCTTATCCCTATTACCCAGAACAGTATCCATTACATGTTTGTAGGAAAAAAAATAATTATTTTCAGTTATTTCTTGGTTGAATAGATAATGTATGCTGTCACTGTTTAGAACTGAAATGTTTGCAAAGACCAGCTGACACAGGCTTGGGTCCCAGCTTGGGACTATTTGGAGATGGTGGAAGCATTAAGAGTTGGGGCTTAGTGGGAGGTTTTTGCTAAAAGACACTCACACTTTCCTAATCTGCTAGGTATCTCTTAAGCCAATCAAGTTGACAGTCAAAAATAACCATCACAACTTCTTCTAATCCCAGCTTTGAGGAAACCCAGTTATTACATGAACAGATAAATACTACAAATTCTTCTATTTTTTCTCTTTGAAATAAAACAGATACAAATTCTTTGTCACTCAAGTTAATTTTAGTTAACTTCTCATGTGCAACTTAAAGGCCACTGCCTAACGTATCACTTCACAGTGTCACTGTAAACATTGCCCAATTTAATGCATAGGTAGTACTCAGGAAATTCTTGATGTGCAAATAAATGTGGGTGGTTGTAGCTGTTATTGTTCACTGCAACATCACTTTTTCTCCTCTGCCATCCTGAAATACTCAAACTCCTACGCAAATTGACTGTAAATACAGGATGTCTTCAAAACAGCCCTGTTATCATGGTTCCATGGGAACCCAAGTGCAGTGGCCTGAAACCATCCCAGTATGGGCACCAAGGTCAAGTTACCCACTGACTGCTCCCGGACAATGGTCAAGTGTGGCAGGAAAAGGAAGGCAGATCCATGCCTTATCCATTGACATTGGCCTGATTCCCCACTGTCCTTGCCAAAACTTTCTTAGAACTGTACTGCAGACTAAAACTTTTCCTGTCACCCTTCTTCCTGCCCTCAGTCCTTCCCAGGGGTCAGACCAAAGTTTTGGTCTGAGGTGCTTTCAAGCCCCTTTGCTCCTTCTCTATTTCCCTTATAGATGTTTTATAAAAAAAAAAAAATTCTTACACTTCCTTTTTTTTTTTTTTTTTGGTACTGGGGATCGAACTCACAACCTTGTGCTTGCAAGGCGAGTGCTTAAGCCACTGAGCTAAATCCCCAGCCCTATACTTCCAGTATTGTCTTGACAATAATTTCTTTTTTCTTTACTTTTTATTTTTTAATTTTAATTTGATCTTAAATTTTAATTATATTTATCTTATCTGGTATATAGGACACAAAAATCATACATATTAATAGGGTAATATGATGTTTCAATACATAGATAGTGTAATGGTTAAGTTAGTCTAAACATTTCTATCTCCTGAAACATTAGTCATTTCTTTGTGAACACTTTTAAAATTCTTTCTTCTAGCCTTTTGAAATGTATAGTCCATTATTATCCTGTGCAGTCACCCTAACATGCAATAGCTTACCAGAACTTCTTGTTCTTATCTAACTTTGACTTAATACCTGTTGATCAACTTCTCCCCATCCTTCCACTCCCACTTTCTAGAGTTTCTGGTAACCATCATTCTACTCTCAACTTCTGAGACCAACTGCTTTGGATGTTACCTGTGAGAGCATAACGTCCTTTCATTCCTATGCCTGATTTATTTCGTGTAACATAATGATCTCTTTTCATTCTGAAAATGACAGGATTTCATTTCTTTTTTTGACCAAATAGTATTAAATGGTTTTTTAAAAATATCACATTTTCTTTATCCATCAGCTGATGGAGACTTAGCATGTTTCTATCACTTCTTGAAGGACTTGAATTAACAGGATCATAAATGTCCAGTCATCCCTGTGTGCACATTTCTCCCTAAGTCAGTCTTGCTCTGCTCTACCCCCCAAACAGATGTCCAGTCTCTTTGGGCATTGGATTAGGATTTAGGGACTTGATGCTAGTGCCTAGAAGAAGGTGGGCTGGCTGAAACAGACTGTGAGGAATAAAAAAGCTTTTTGGCAGTTTATCAAGAAGCTGAATTATGGACAATTATTCTTCTTTATTCTTGATGAGGTTTTTTTGCACTTATTTATTTATTTGTTTGTTTTTGGTACTGGGGATCAAACTCAGGACCTTGCACTTGCTAGGCAGATGCTTTGCTGCTGAGTTAAATCCTTGACCCTGCAACTATTTATTTAAATTAATCAAGATCTAAGAACAATAACTAATATTTTCTAGCTCAATTTTCTAGGATAAGCATATTCCTGGCATCAAAAATTGGAACTTCTGGTCTGCAAATCATATTTCCTCTCTCTCATGCCTTAGTGCTGGTGACTCTGGCACCACATGAGAAATTATGAAGATCAACACTTTGCTGTCAGTACCTTTGGATCAGCAGATCACTCATGAAAAACAAAAACACAGAATTCTCATGTTTTCAGGAGTTGTTGTATAGTATCTACCCTGACTAGTTCAAGTTTAAAAGAAAGGATCTATGTAGGCAGTAAAACCTTGCTGCTTCTCTAGCCTGCCAGGTATACCAGAAGCCTGGAACTCTGCCACAATTCCCACCAGTAGGGTTATTAGGCGTTCCTTAAGGGTAATCCAGCCACAGGAGATATGCAATGGGATTCCTTATCTACCACAGTGAGAGAAAATTTTGCATGTCATAATATGCAGTCTGTGCCACTCCAGAAATCTTACTAGTAAATTAAAGAGCCTCCTTCTTCACCCAGTCTAGAGATGATGGACTATACTTACTGGCTTTATAATATTGCTTTTGTTCCAAGGTCATGGTGACATCATAGCAATTGTGGACACTGTTTCAGTAATGCTGAATTTTTTTATGTACTAAAAATTTTTCTTCCAAAGCTGCCCGTATCACTATGTTAGAAACTGATAGCAGTTCTAGAAGATTGGCAGTCAGGTACAAGGGGTAAAATTTACTTTTATATCCTATCTGGGAAGATACTATTTTTCAGTTTCTTAGTCTCACTCTGGCACATCTTTACAATTGAGATAGGAGATTAAAGTATGGCAAACTTGGGCCAGGAATATGGCTCAGTGGCACAGTGCCTGACTGGAAAGTGTGAGGTTCTGAGTTAGATCCCAGATGCAAAAAAAAAAAAAAGTAAAGTATGGCAATCTTGCCAGAGAAGAGGGTGTGACCTGTCAATCACAGAGCTACTGGTTACATGAGCAAAACATTTCTGAAAGCCCTGCACTTGGAACCAAGCGGAAAGTGCCAATTTTAGTTCTTCTCAGGAGAACTGGAAGAGGTTTTTGACAGGATGGCCTAGACTCAATATCACCCTGAGGAGTGGGAGATACGAAAAAACAGCAGAACAGTCACAAGCCAGATGCCACTTGTAACTCTTTTTTCTGTGGCCTCCTGTAGTTGCAGGGTGTGTCTCTTTTCTTACTGTCAGTTAGTGGAACTCACTCTGCATAGCATATTTCTTATTTCTTTTCCTTAACCTTTAATAAATGTAAAACCTTGCTACCTTTTGCTGTCGTCTTGACCAATTTAGGACGGAAAAACACTAGAAACTACCTCTGGAAGGAGACTCTGGGACCTCAAAACCCAGCAAAATAGTGATATCTTGGCTATACTAAACTGCCACATTAACATCTGCATTTCCCTCCTTCATATATGAGTCCTGACCAGACTGCTGTCCATTCCTTTCTCAACCCTACAGTATCTCTGTAGAACTACAGACTCTTTCACTCAGATTTCACAAGGCTGTCCAAGATTGATAATTCTCTAGTTGGCCACAATCACCTTATATTTGCCTTTCATCATGCTGAGACAAAGTAGAAATTTTGTACAAAGCAGTATAAATTTCCAAAGATTTGGAAATGTCAGGCAGAAATCTCAATTAACTGAATGCAAACTCATGCACATATATGCATTAATTATTTTTCCAAGAGGATCCATAACTCCAATAAAACTTTCCACATGGTTGATGACTGCTAAAACAACAACAAAACGTTGAGAATTATACAACAAATTTTGTAGGTGCCTGACACATATCCATACATTGTTCTCATATTTCCTATGTGTAAGTACCACAGGTCTGCCCGTGAGCTTTTGCCAGCTCATGTATTAGACCTTAGAAGTATCTATGAAAGTTCTTGGGAGTTAATGCCTCCCTAAACAGCCTTCAAATATTGATGGGTGGGAGTTGGTGAATAAATATTCCCACTCTTCACCTCTTAGGTGAAGAAAAAACTCTAAAGAGTTGCCTTACACAGTATTCCAGGATCTCCCAGGAATATTGATCTGATATTCTCATAGACAACCTGACCTCAGTGTTTTTCTATGGCTGTTTCACATCATCCACTGCCTGTTTCTGGAGATCACCTAATCTGCACTTGAGGTCAGCTTCTGGGGGAACTCAGTTCAAGTCAAACCACTACCCCACTGGTATTACCATAGAGTAATTATTTATTCTGGGTCAGAGATATAGCTCAGTAGCACAGTGCCCATCTGGCAAGTGTGAGGTCATGAGTTCGATTACCAGTGCCAAAAAAAAGTATTTATTCTGGCTGTCAGTTTGGTCATCTATAGTCAAACAAATCAATAAAATGAGAATGCCAGATAACTGGGCCCAGTTCTACATTCATCTTTGGATATATGCATCTTTATATTTCACTGATCATACCTCTAATGGTAAATTAGACCCTACTTTGTATTACAACTCTCCACCATCCATAGCACACTAAAGATAGCTCATAGATAAAATGTATTATTCTTCCTACTACTTTATCTTTTTGTGTTCATCATGATTACTTAAAAATGGTCAGCAGCCTTTTGCAGCCTTGGGGAAAGTATAAAGCTAATGAAAAAAAAATGAGCTAACCTGTGATACCAGAGATATTAAATATTTAACTTATCTAATTATATTAAAGATCACAAGCTACTATATTTTGTTTTTCTACTTGGTTCAAGATTCTTCCTTTTTTTTTTTTGCCTTTACTTGGCTCTCATTCTTCTTAAGTTATTAATTGGAATCTTGGTAGCTGTTTAAAAGTCAGACTCTGGAAATTATAGGCATGTTGTTTAGCAGATGGAGTTTTGCAATTCTGCAGACCAAACCTAATTATCCATTTTGATGTCATCTGAGTTTCTATTTGAGTTGCCAATGTTTGTCCATTTGACTTTTCTCCTGTCCATTAAGCAATTTACTGCATGACAGAACATCGACACAAAAAGAATTTTAGGAAACCAGCTGCTGTGTTGAGAGCAATATAGGGTATGCCAGAACAACACGCCCCATCCATTTCTCTAGAAAAGAACTCAAGAAAGGTCTTAACACATCTACAGGACACAGTCTAGAAAATTCCTATCACGTTAATACACTTCAACAAATGCACTGAGTGCATTATACTTGTTCAAGTTAAAGGGTACTTAATCTCCATCCGAATAGCACAAGCACTAAAATGTAAACTGCAATGACCTAAATATGTTTTAGGTCAATTTTCCTTTTTTTTTTTCCCTCAGTTTCCATAAAGGGGCAATTGCCACCCCACCCCAACCCAGTATCTCTTGATAAATCTAGTTCTTCTCACTTACTGATACGACAGTAATCAATATTAATTTGTATAGCATACTCCCTCCCCCATTTCTTCACTCTTTAGCAACAGTAACAGCACCTCTAGGGAAATAGAAAAAACAAAACAAATGAACGAATAAGAATGAAATCAATCAGAATTTATTTTTATATTCAAGGCAGGTGCTTATGCCGCTGAGCTAAATCCCCAGCCCTAATTTTTTTTTTTTTTTTTTTTTTTTTGTGGTACCTGGGATCGAACTCATGACTTCATGCTTGCAAGGCAGGCTATTTTTATATTCAATAAAGCTTACATAGGGGCTAGAGATATAGCTCAGTGGCATAAGGACTTGCCTGGTAAGCACAAGGTCCTGTGTTGGATTCTTGGCACAAAAAAAAAAAAGACTTACAAAAAGATAAAAACAAAATGCTTAGCAGTAACATGAATGACTTTTAATGGAAGGGGACTTTTAAAATATTTCAAGTCTCCTTAAAAAAAAAAAAAGTGGAGCCTGTGTGCTACACAGGCTGACCGCAAATTCCTGGGCTTAAACTATCCATCTGCATCAGACTGTGGAATAGTGGGAACTAGAAGCATACAGCAGCACACTTGGCTTCAACTGTTTTTGAATAAGAAATACCTGACTATTAAACCTGCAAAAGGAGGGACAGGTAAGATCACTTATAATGGCTATTTGGACAACAGAGTTTCTCCTTTACTGGAAGTTTATAATTTTCCCAGTCCTTTAGAGCTTGATTTGTGAGTTGAGATTATATGTTCTCTCTACCACAGACCTTCAATTAAATCAACATACCCTTAAGGGGCTTAGACAGGGAGCCATACAGTATTCAAAGAACAGCCTCTTCCTGCCCATCTCATGCTACTGAAAACCCTGCACTGCGCCTTCCTTCTCTTCTTCACTAATGGATAGCAGATAGGTGGCTGAGATCATCCCCAATCCATTAAAAAGGTCACCAAAGCTGCCCAGGATTTCCATACCTCTCATCTATTCTTCCTACTTATTCTTTCAACCTTAATCAGGTCCATCACTCCACCCTTCTACTCTATCACTACCACCCCATCTATCCAACTCTAGATCATTTTCCCTATCTGAAACATCTGTCTATCTTCCCTCTCATTTCTTCCTAAAACTATGAACAGTGCTACTTCTACACCACAGAAGCTGCAACTTGCCCTTAAACAATCTATGCTCCTTTGTTACTGGGAAGAGGAGCTAGCAATTCTGTGTCAGAGCAAGAAAAGATGCTTATTGGAGTACCAAGCTGGCCTGGTGAATGCAAGTCCCCACAGAAATAGTCTTATAAATGACATGTCATCACGTTCTGTATCAGGAAAACTAGAGGCTAAATGCTATTTGTGGGCTTCCAAGGAAAGACTGTTTACAGCCTGGTCACTATGAAAAGTATTAAGATTTACCAGAAATAAAAAACACTGATTCCTCAAAGTAGTGTAATCTAGGTTCCAAAATCTCTCTCCAGCCAGGTCAGCTCTCTTTCTGGCATCTCTACTTGGTTGTTCCCCACAAGCCAAAAACCTAACATTTGTACTCCACTAAACCTGCTTGTCTGCTCTTCCCTCTTTAGTTAATAGTGCCCTTATCCACGGATTGCCCAAACCTAGAAACCTGACTGAGAGATCTTTGTTTCCTGTTCCTAGCTGCCCACAATCGACAGAGCTCAAATCCTTCCAGTGTTTCCTCCAAAATATCATCTAAACCTTACTAGCTGTCACAAGGTGACTTCCAAACCCACCAGCTTTTACTGTTACTATGACAATAACGTCCTCATTAAGCTATCTTTTGTTTCTTTTTTCCTCTTCATACTCATCCTTGTCATTGCTTCTAGTTTCCTTTCCAAAACAGATTAATAACATATGAATTACAGTAGCTCCCCTTTATCACAGCTTTCTTCCTTTTACCACTTTCCTAGGTTCTCTTGTTATCCTATTAGAATTTTAGTGGTTTTAGTTTGAACTAAGCTGTTAAGGCATTCTGTACATTCTTCTAGCCAAATATGTTAGAATAATAATGTAGAATGCCAACCATTTCCTCAACTATAATCTCATACTGAAGTTTTAGGATTTGGGTTCAGATTCAGAAATAATACCTTTTCCTAAAAAATCAAAAATAATTCAGTCAACTAGTCCACTCTGAGCTCATAATTGCACCAAATTAGTACACTGACACTAGGGCTGTACTACTAAGGAAAACTACACATTATTTCTCGTTCTGGAACCTACAGTTGGGAGAGTGAGACAGGCTTTGATTAATCAAATAATTAACACATTTGAGTATGAAATTATAACTGAGGCAAGCACCCTGAAGGGGAAGTGCCTTAAACCACAAACTACATTAGTTCTTCTACTCACAGAATCTGCTACTTGTCCTTGAATAACCTGTGCTCCATTGTCTGCCCTTCAGACACTACAGTGCTGGAATTTGAACTTATCAGATGGACACTTCCCCAAGTGTCCCCTTAGGAAGGGACATCTGATATGGAATGGGAAGGATAACGAGGAGATACCCACTAGAGAAAGACAGCCACCTAGGCAGAGGAACTACACTGCAAAGTGGCTATAGTTAGGGCAGCAGATGAACATAAGGGGACAGGTAAGCACTACACTATTCAGAGGAAGAGGAAGAATTACTACCTTTAGTGGAAAATGCAACTGAAACCCTTGAAGGCCTTTTCAGCAGACAAAATGTGCTATTGATTGAAACACAATCAAAGTCAGGTGGCAGGGTGGGGTAGTGAGCTTTCTGGCTTATTCTGAATTCCACCTCTGACTCCTGAAGTGCCTGGTCAGTTCTTAATACCATCTCAGGTTTTGTAGAGCTAGTGTAAAGAATAATGAGCCAAAATTACTGAGTTCTTCTAACTCTTTGAGAAAAAGATGTTTTACTGTCTATAAATGTAAAGTATTATTATCTAGAAGACACAAAGCTGTCTCTAGTCAAAAAGGAGCAAGCAAAGAATAAAGTATGAAGCTCTTTACACTTCTGTAATATTTATAATCTGAGTGTAAATTAAATGGTTTTAATGCTGAGTAAGCCAAGCCCTTTGATCTATAATGTCAGAGCACTATACAAACATTACATCATGTACTCTCAAAATGCCCTATGGGTGTGTACATCACAAATACCAGCCATTACAATTCTTTCATTTTTCTTTTTAAAGTTTACTACCAAACTAGTATAAAAACCTGGTAAGAAGAAATTTTGTGCTGTTTTTTCTGATAGTGTTATTTCTTTTTTTGTTTTTTAGTTTTTTCTCCTTGAGATGGGATCTTGTTATGTAGTTCAAATCTTGAACTATTTGCCCAGGCTGGCCTTCAACTGCCTGCAGTCTCCCAGCCACAGCCTCCTGAGTGCTGGGGGTTAAGGTGTGAGCCCCCACACCTGCTTAGTTTCATTTCTTTTAATCAACTCTGATCAAACTATAAACTGTGAACTGAAGATGAGGAAGAGATTACATAAAACAGGCAGCAGACTTTAATTCCTAAGTAAACATTTTAATCTTTCTTATACCTTTAAGGGTGAAATTTAGTTCTTTGTGGATTATTTTGGCATTAGAGGGAAAATAGAGAGAAGGATCTAGAATAATACTGGAAGGACAGGGAGGTAAAACAGAAACTGGAATGGGAAGGAAATGTATAGGCTCACGCCTTTCCCCTCCCCTCCCCTCCTCTCCTCTCCTCTCCCCTTCCCTCCCCTCCTCTCCCCTCCCCTCCCCTCCCCTCCTCTGGGAAAGTGTTACTGACATCATTAGAACAATTTACATCAGAAGTAGAGGGAAGGAGAAAAAGCAGTCAGGTCCAGAGCTAAACCACTCAGCATCTATTGTTCGATTTCTTTTAGAATCAGAAGAAATGTTATGATTTGGCCTAGGTTAAATTTGCTTCATTACCAATATAATGGTAACAACTCTGAATATATTTTATGGTTGGAGTGGTAACCCTTACTGGAACTGAATCAATACATGTATACCAATGCCTTTGAACAGTGAACATCATGAGCTGAATAAACCCTTTTTCCCCCTTCGTATTAGCCTTTGTCAGGTATTTAGTTATTGGGAATGAGAAGCTGAGTAATACAACGAGAGAGAGAGAGAGAGAGAGAGAGAGAGAGAGAGAGAGAGAGAGAGAGAGAGAGAGAGAGACTTAAACTGAAAAGGTATTAACTTCTAAACAAAACTTAGCCAGATCTGCAAGTCTAAACATCAAATACATGGAAAAAATATGAGAAAATAAGATGAATAAGAAGGTGTAATGTGTATCTAATTGGCATTCTAAAGTATGAAAATAGAAGACAGGACAAGCAAAATTCAAGAAGTTGAATATTAGGATTTTTCCACAACTTAAGTATAATGTAAATACTTTTAGGGACAATCTAGATACTTTTAGACCAACATAAAGTTTATGTTAAAGAGATCCTTAAGCCAGCCATGGTGGCAGGATGTCTGTAATTCCAGCACTGAGGAAGCTGAGAAAGGAAGATTAAATTCAAAGACAGCCGGGACTACATACATAGTGAGGACAGAGGGAGACAGGGGCAGGGAGGAGGGGGAAGCAGAGGGGAGGGGAGAGGAGAGAGCACCAGGGGATCCTCATAGTAAAGCAATTTGTAGAGGACATACAGTACTTCTGAAAGAAGGAAAACAATTCACAACGTGGCTTGAGATGCAAGATGAAATGGTGAAAGAAGACACACAGAGAAATCTAACTCAACACTAACTACAATAAAAAATGACAATCTTACGAGGTCAGAAAAAAATGGATTATAAAATAAATTAGGAGAGGGATATGACAGGACTTGATCAAAGTCCAAGGCCAGCCTTGGGAACTCATGTGACTCCATTCCAAAAGTATAAAAAAGGCTGGGGAAGTAGCTCAACAGAAGAACTCTTGCCCAGCATGTGCAAGGCCCAGAGTTCAAGTTCAGCACAAAATAAATTTAAAAAGAGGGTCTTCGGGCAAAGTTCAAGGAGACCTGAGGGGCAGAACAGTATGTTTTACAGAAGGATTACACAATAGTTCTATATAACCACTTGAAGCCGCTGTCCTAGTCTTTTTCTAGAACCCTGGGTCCTTCAGTGTTTACACTGAGTGATTGGCCCCTCTCCAGCAGCCCAAAGGGACAAATCTATCACCAGAACTGAGCTTTCAATATACTTCTTTTTGTCTTCTCCTACTTTAACCCACTGAGCAAAAAACCATGAATTACCAGAAATCGGAGGAAAGTAATATGAAATCACAGAAGCCAAAACAAGGAGAAGAAAGTAATTGGAAGAAACATATTACTCTGGGATTTAAAAAGATCATCAAGCTAGGTATGGTGGTGCATGTCTGTAACCCTAGCACCAAGGAGGCTGAAGTAAGAGGACTGCTGCAAGTTTGAGGCCAGCCAGAGGTACATTTGAGATCCTATCACACACACACACAAAACCCAAATAAAGTAAAATAAAAATAAAAGGCTATCTATCAACCTCAATTTGGGTCAATACAAACTTATTTTGTATATTCATTTTTTTGTTTGTTTTTTGTTTTTTGGTGCTGGGGATTGAACTCATGACCTTGAGTTTGCCAAGTAGGCACTTACGCCGCTGAGCTACCCACCCCCCCAGCCCCCCAACCCTGGCTGTATATTCACTTTTGACTGCATAATTAGAAGTCTAAAAAATTCGGGGTCACTGGCTAAGGGCTGATTGATAAATATTATGTACATGGCATAAAACTAAAATTGTACATATTTATAAATTCATTCATTGCTTAAGGATAAACAGGTAGCTTTTACATGGTATTAATCCATGAAACCAATTTTACTAATAATTATAGTAAGAAATTGACTTATTAAGAACTTTATCATTTTCTAAACATAAAAATTATCAGTGTCATGTGGGTAGTTTCTTATTTCATATGCCTTCATATTCTAGGCTGGGATGATAGATTTTTTTTTTTTTTTTTTTTTTTTGTGGTGCTGGGGATTAAAGCTGGGGCCTTGGCACTGAGCTATATCCTAAGCGCTTTTTAACTTTTATTTTGAGACAGGATCTTGCTAAATCGTTCAGTTGCCCAATCTGGGTTTGAATTTGCAATTTGCTTGTGTCAGCCACCCAGAATGCTGGGAATGCAGGCATGCCCCACCACATCTGGCTAATTCTTAAATATAAAATAACCCTTGAACTGAGTTTAGAGGCTCACACCTATAGTCCCAGCACTCAGGAGACTTGAGATAGGAGGACCAAAAGAGAAATGAGAGGCCAGTCTGAGCTACATAGTGAGACCCTGTGTCAGAAAACAAACAACAACAAAACAAAAATTAAAAAATTAACTTTTGAATCTTTGAATGTAATTGTAGAATTTGAACCATCTGTGGGTGTGGTGAGAGATCCATTATTGCTGATAAATTGTGTAAGAATGAAGGTTTCATTAATTACAATACTGGTATTTATGTCTCTCTACTATCTTCTTAATGGAACAGGGTCCACTTTTCTATTTAGAGGCTAAATAATGCAGACAAGCTGGTATTTCACTAAGACAGGGCAAGTTTATGATTGTCTTCTATATTTGTTAGTGTAGTGTGATCACACAAAACAATGAATAATTTTTATGTTTCTCAATTAATGAGGTCATCTCATTACAGGCTCTAGGAAACATAATTTCCATGCTGACAACAGCTTTGAAGGTTTTTTAAAGTGTTTTTTATAGGTTTTTGCCTAACTTCATATATTTAGCCATTATGAAATATTAGTCATAATTCAAAGTCTAATGATCACTTTAAATAACTTTTTAAAGAATAATCATTCCAGGAGTCAGGTGTGATGGCTCATGCCTGTAACTCAGCACTCAGGAGGCTGAGGCAGGAGGATCCTTTGGAATTTGAGAACAGCCTGGGCTACAAAGTGAGCTCAAGGCCAGCCTGAACTGCATAGCAAGACCTTGCCTCAAAAAAACAAACAAACAAACAAACAAACAAACAAAATCATTCCCTAAATAAAACTGTTCCTTTTATGTTACTTATATTTTAGAGTGAAATATCTTTCAAATTTTGCATTCAGAGCCTGGTGTGGTGGCATCTGCCTAAAAATCCGTTTTATGGGAGGCTGAGGCAAGGAGAATCAAAAGTTCAAACCCAGCCAGGGCAATTTAACAATTTAAGATAAAATTTGAAGAGAGAGGGGGCAGTGCACATGTAGCCCAGTAGCTAGCTCAGTGTAGCTTTTTACAAACATTCAGAGTAAAAGAAAGAAATAATAGACACATAAATGTCTACCACAGGAGGCAAAATGTGAGGATTATAAGAAGGTACCCCAAAAAAGGGAGTAAAAATGAAACTCTTTTGAATAATTTGTAAGATTTACTTTTAAGTGGCTAAAATATCTCCTGAAAGGATATTTTTGTTGTTGTTTGGTTGATTTTTGTTGTTCTTTTGAGTCAGGATCTCCCTACTGCATAGCCAAGGCAAGCCAGGAACTCCTGGCAATCCTCCTGTCTCAGCCTCTCTGGGATGCTGCAATCACAGGCCAGCAAAAGCCACACCTTGCTAGGGTGGTTTTGATGCCTACAGGAAGAGACTCTAAAGGTAGTAAATTAAAACAAAAGTGTGCCATTCCAAAGTCATTAATACTAAACACAGTTCTCATGGAACTGTAAAGTCGATACAAATAACTTCAATGTTTATCTTTGTACCTTATAAAAATAGTGAATAAAAATTTAAAATATTATATAACCAGTTGAATTCTTGTTTTTTTAAAGATGTCGCTTGTATCTGTACGTGGACTCCCTTAAGTGTGAGGCTCTGGCACTAGTACCCATCTTGAAAAAGTTCTCCACATGATTTTAATGGGTAGCCAGGACCGCAGCACACTGGCTGGTTTCTTGGGGCAATTTTGATCTTCCTAATAAGTGAATTTATTTTCTCTGCCCTTTTTCCTTTCTGGTTCCATAAATAATAAGGATTTTCCAATATTATTTTCATAGCACTGGCAAGCTCTACTTGCCAGTTGTTTTTATGAACTCCACTCATTGCCTGCCAGCGAGGATGCCAGGCTTTTTAAATGCACCTTTTTTCATCGCATTTGCATATCACCTCCTGAAGCAGGTGCCACCTCTAAACAGCCTGCCCACAGCAGATCCCAAGCTGTCTGTCACTTCGCTACCCTTATTTTTTTCCCCCCCGACTGCTGATAGCGAACAGTTGTGCAATCAAAGTCTCTGGGCCGTGATAAACGTTATCGGGAACACCAACCAGGAACAAACAGCCGAAAGACACACAAAAAGGCCTGGAGGTCACCCAGAGGCGGCAGCCACACCGCAGGGCTGACCGACTCCCCGCACCCCGACTCCCGCGTGGCCCTGCCTTTAGATCCCGGGTTCTCCGTAGCCAGGGTCGGGAACCGACAGAAGAACCTGCGAAAGGAGGAGAAAATCTCCACTGTTCCCGATGACTGCAGACGGAGAGCCGCAGCCGCCGGACCGGGAAGACAGCGGTTCGCGCCCCGCCGCAGACCCCGGAAGGGCCCGGTCGCGGCCCGGGTGAGGTGGGCAACCGCGCCCAGCCGCCTGGCGCGCGGGCATGACTGCGCGCCCTCGCAGGGACGACAGCGATTTAATGGACAGGCTTGCGGCTGGACCCCACGTCGGCTCCGGGGGACGCGCGGCGGCGGTTAAATAGCCCAATCCCACACCCAGGGCCAGCAGGCTTGCCTCAGGACGGCGCGCCGGTTGCCACGGCAACCACACGCGAGCCGGGGTGGCACCGCGGCGCTCGAGGCCGGAAATGACGCGCGTTCACCTGCCGAGCGGGCGTGCGGGCGGGGGAGGGGCGCGCCGCGGTGCCACCGCCTCTGCAGCCGCCGCGAGCCAGTCGGGAGCGCGCGGGGCGCCGGCAGAGCCAGAGCCGGAGCCGGAGCCGGAGCCGGAGCCGGAGCCGGAGCCGCCTACCTGCAGCAGCAGCCGTCGCCCGCGGCTCGCAGCACCATGGCTTTTCTGCTGCGCGTCGTGCTCCTGTGCGGAATCGCCGGTGAGTGGGAGCCGCCGGCTCCCGCGCGCTCGCCCATCCCGGGGGCGCTCGCTGCCCGCGGCCACCCGGGAACAATGGGCGTGGGGGAGGGGGCCTCGCCCCGCGTGGTCGCGCGGACCCGGGGCGCGGCGGCCGGGTCTGCGGAGCCCGAGGCGGCCGGTGCGGGGTCTCTGCGCGCCCCTGCGCGCCCCGGGGCCGCGCCTCCCCTGCTCCCCGGCCGTGGGGTTGCATTTGCGCCCGCCTGGTCTGCTGTGACTCCAGTGTCGAGTCCGCGCGGCGTTACCCGGATTCCGAGCCCGGGGCGGCAAGTTTTCAGGTGTGGAGCACAGTCCGAGCCAGCAGGCTGAATTACAAACGCCATATTCTGTGCACGCTGAGCCGTTTGTGCCTCGAATGGTCCCGGAGACCTCTAGGAAAGGCGCGGGCCGGGCACCCGCCGCACCGTCAGTCTCCAGGTCAGCATGCTGATTACAGGAGAGGCAGCTCGGACCGCGCGCTGCTCTCTCGACGGAGAGTCCTGCGGAAGACCGTGGGAAATCTAACGTAGGTGACTGCAAAAGGGCCGTATCGACGATGTCTGCGTTCCTGGGTAGAGTGTAAAGGGAGCGTTTAGTAACCTCAGGCTTGAGTTTGTAGTGAGTTGGTACAGTTTGAATGTGAGCCGTGCCTACTTGCACGGGGTGACTCCTGAAGGTGCGCCAGATAGATATAGATTGGGGGGGGGAATAAGAGGCATTTTTAAATGGAGCATTGTAAGATGTAAACGTTTTGACACTTAAGAACACTGGTGTTTCCTTGTCAGTGTTTTAACCAGCTGATCTCTGCCAGACTTAAGTATTGCCTTCCAACCAGACGCTTCATTAAAATAGAAAATCCGTTGGTGATACTTTAGGAGGCACATTGTACTGTGTGGAGGCGCTGGAAGGGTGTTTTTTGTTTTTTTAATTTCCCCTCTCTCGCTGCGAAGCTGGATCAGGTGGCCCGGACTGCAGGGATGGCTCTCCGCTTCCTGTTGAAATGTTAATTCCATTGTTGGATGCCACAGCTGTGAGCCTTACTCCTGGGATCGCATTGTATTAGCAAGTCTAATCCTCAATCAGGGGCTAGAGCGCTACCTCTATCTTTTTTGATGCATATCATTTAGGTTTGGCTGAAATTTCCAAAGGAAATCTTCTGGGATACCCGAAGGGTCACATAACCACCCTATATGGTACAGTCCCACCTTTGTTTTGTCAAGGCTTAAACTCAGGTTGAACTTGAGAACATAAGTTTTCTCTTCTCTGAAAAAAAAAAATGTTTTAGACCACATCTAAAGCAGGAAAGTGGAAGAACAAAAACCACGTAGAGGAAATTGTGTGTGTGTGTGCAGGAGTGGGCTCTTCAGCTACTTTGATTTTTTTTTTTTTTCCCTGAAATGCCTTACTTTGATAGGCACAACTTTAGGAGTGCTTTAGTACATGCAGTCTTTCTGTGCATAGAGTACACATTAGGGTGTATTGTTTTCAGATAAATAAGACAATTTTTCTCTCACTTTTTCAGCATAAACAATTCAGAAACTGGAGCTGTGTGGCTTTGAATATTTCTTTAAATACTTCTGACCATCTTAGAAATGTATTGTTATGAACTCAAGTTCAACATTAACATGTTTAAGTCCTATATTGGCAGAAAGAGGCAAACATACTAAGATTCAGTAATATTCTTCTAGATTTGTCTATGTAGAATTTTTTTGTTTTTGATTTTTTGGTTTTAGTTTGGCTATGTAGTTCTGGCTGGCCTTGAACTCACTACATGGCTCAGGCTGGCTTCGAATTGCAGTGATCCTGCCTTAGACTCCAGAGTGCTAGGATTACAGGTATGTGCCCCAACAGAAGAGTTTTGTAGTATACTGTCCTTGCTGATGGGACTTCTGTCATACATTGTTATTGTCCATGCAATAGTAAGTCATACTTTCAGTAATAATAGTAGCAGTAATAATAGAGCAGTGGCAGTAGCAATGGTAGTAAAATTTAACCCTTGACTGAATAGTTATTAAATGCTCAACCCTTTTTTCAGGGCTTTACATGTATTCACTTAGTCTGTCAACCAGCCCTTGAGGATGTTTATAATTACTCCATTTGTACAGGTGGAGAAACTGAGGGACAGGAGCTTTGTGACTTGCTAAGGTCACAGATTTTCTCTTCAGTCTGCTTTTAGCACTATTGTGTTTGGCCTCTGAAGCAGTGCTTCCCTCTTTGATTACCTCTAATTGACATTCTAATTTCTTTTCCTGGGTATGTGTGTTTTCCAGTTCAAACTAAACTTAATTATTTACTTATCTTTTAAATCCTGACATTCTAGCTTCTACCACTCATCATCTGTCATTTTATTAGGATCCTGTTGTTGGTTTGACTGTGCAAAAATCAGAGACTTTTATTACTAGGTTTTTAGTTTTGTGATTTTAGTTGAAAACTTTGAGAAGCTGTGAGAAGTCTAGGGTTCTCAGAGTTGAGAGAGCTGTTGGAGGCCAGTGTGGTTCATGCATCAGCAGCATTTACATTACAGACTTCGACAGGATGCTGCTGGTTTGGATATTACTGCTTCAGCAGAATTTTTAAAAGTCCAGTCTACTAATCCCTTGTTATCTTGTTAGTGACAAAGCCAATGTCCTCTCTGTGTGCCTCAGTTGCATTACATATCAGAGATGGGGGTGAGCAGGTAGGAGAGATACCATATTTCAGTTAAATGAGAGGAATAATTTCAAGAGATATGTTCAGCATGCTGATTACAGTTAATAACAGTGAGTCGCATTCTTGAAAATGGCTAGTGATAGATTTTCCATTTTTTTTTCACATGAAAAATAAGTATTAGTGCATGTTAATTAGCTTGATAGTCATTCCAAAACGCTTTATCTTTGGTCTTGCTGTTCTGTTTTACTTCCCTGCTTCAGTTGCCAAGGGTAATGATCACCCTGTACCAGAGTTATCTCTTTGGAGCTCTTTGACATCTATTTTGGTTCTTTGCAACTTTGTTGACCTTCTTCACTGCCTTCTAAAATATAGGTCCCTTAAATGTCAGCTTCCCCATGCTTTGAGCTGGTGTGTTATTCTCAGTCTCCATCTTAAGCCTAGGGAGCCTCGTGTGTCCCTGGCTGTAAGCTCCAAGTAGTTGCTACTAAATGAAAAATATTTCGAGCTCAGCTGATTTCTTTGGATTCTGAACCATTATTTTCAACTGTTTCATGGTCCACTTCCATTTGAGTAATTCAGATTAAGTCTCTAAGTGAAATGATGCAATATTAATTGATTAAATGATCTAGTAATTCAGGTATTTGTGGTATACTATGTAATGTGCCCCCTGCTAAGTAACCCTACAACAGTAGATAGTGCTGCAAGTTGCAGAAAGTGTAGAACATTCCAAGGAGATGGTGCAGTTTTTGCAAAGACATGGCTATCTGAAGGTCTGATGTGTCTTGGAAGTGGAGACATTCAGTGCATATAAAACATCTTTACCAATACTGCTCTTTTAAGATACTTCTGAGTCATGCTTATAAGAGGGCCTAGGGTGAGGTCTCAGTTTTTTTTCTTTTTAAAAGACTGCATGATGTCTGCTAACTTCATTTCAAGTGACAGAGATCTAAAAGCCATGCTAACAGCTTCATAGGAGATTAAACATTGGTCATGTACACCCCCACCCCCAAAGTAAGTTGTGGAGGTGTTTAAGATTTAGTTTTTGGAATGGTAATCATTCTGGAGGCAGGTGGAACCAGTACCTGTAACACAGGCATCTGCCTGGGGTGATCTGGAATTAAGCAGGCCCTCTGGAAACAGCAGAGCCGTGTTGGGCTTCTTCATTGGTGTGGAAAGCATTTCTGAGGAACCTGCGATTAAACCTGATGGGTGCTTAGTGGGTGCTAAGAAAAAGTTGCTAAGAGGCATAAGATCTCTGGCTTGATTATACGGTTAGAACTGATAGCATTGAGGTGCCTAAGAAGACCAGACTAGAGGTAAAAATGTACCCAGAAGGAAGATTTAAACAAAGGGCTGGACCTCAGGGACAGTAGAAAAATTGAAAGTGTAGCACTGAAAATTCACTGATGATAGGTTTCAGCACCTAAGAATAATTAGAGCAGTAAAGCTAAAACAGGTTGAAATCTGAGGCAGAAGAAACAGCCTATATTAAGTAGACAAGATGAACCTAGGAGTGAGAAGCAGTGGTAGGGTATATCCGAGGGCCTGATGAGAAATAAGGCCAGTCTTAACCCGAGGGGACTGCTAAGACAGTCAGGTGGTTGGTTATCGATTCCAGAGAGAACCATCTCTGCAGTGGTGAGAGAAAAGCTAGATTTTAATAGGTCGAGTGAGCATCTGGTTAGGGGAGAATAATGAGAACTGTACTTTGTACTTGTACATGATTTGACGGTGACGTGTTGTGTAGGTGACTAATTCCAGAGGCCAGGAACATACCCAAGAATGGAGGTAGAAGTCAGCGGATAAGGACTCTGAACTTTTCTCCAGACCTAGCACCTGGTTCTTCCTTGTAACACTATTCCTCCTTTACATTAATTCCTGAACTTTTTGGTTTCCAGGGATGTCACTCTACTGTCCCGTATCACATCTGGATCCCATAAACTTTAAGCTTAGTTATCATCTCTGTACCCTTCCTTTATTGCTTTTCTCTGTCTCTGCTTTTGTTGTCCTAACTAGATCTCTCGAAGGAGTTGCCTGCGTTCATTGTTTCTCTTTCTAATTGTTCCTTTCTTCGGAATGTGTTCTCACCTCCACTACTCCTGTGAAACTGCAGTTTAGACTGCAGTTACCACTGTGGCTACAGGCAGTGGACACATCACGCTGTCAGCCTCTTTAAACCTTTCAGCGCAAACTTCTCTTGGAGAAGTCTCTTTCCCCCTCCTTCGTTTTCCTTTGTGTATTGTTTTCCCCTGCTACCATAAATGCTGAAGTTCCTCAGTTGATGGTTTTAGTTTTTGTGCTTACAACTTACAATTGCTTTCTAATCTCTTCCCAGTAATGACCCATCATATTGAACCACCCACTTCATATCTGTGTATAGATTTCCCACAGCATCTCCCTCGAACCTGTTTACAGGTGCTCCTCTCTAACATCAAATGGCATTTTCAGCCCTATACCTGCTCACATTCAGACATTACATATGTACTTACAGCCGCTGCCTGTAATCCAGGTTATGCCACGTCTCATAAACCTGTTGCAATGTCTTCATAATTAATTGCCCTCCAGCATAGTGAACTTTTTCTGTGCTTCAGGCATATTCCTGTACTGTCGCATACCTTAACACTTATCAAGCACACCTTTGTTTAATTGCTTTCTCTCACCAGACCACACTTCATGAGGTGGGGGACTGTTTACATCTCACTCCCAGCATATGGCACCGTGAGTGTTCATTGAGTAAATGAATGCAGATCTGTGTTTAGCCCAGAAAGAATCTGGAAAGAAAAGAACACTTGAAGATTAAGAATGAGTACAGTGTGGAAGAGGTGGACAAGGCTGGGCTGTGTGACACACAGGTCAGCTTTGTAAACTGTGTCAGCTTTGCTACTGTTCAGGACTGGAGTGGATTCACATCGCCAGTCCAGGCTCAGATGTAATCTCCTGTTTTAGCCTGTTCTTGTCCCTTCTGTGTTTGCACGTTTCTTCTATCATACACAAATCATTATTAGGTAAACATTAGTTCTTTGTATAATTAAATGTAGGAATAAGTGAGACTGAAAAGTTCAAACTGGGTTTGTTTGGTGGCCAGCAATTGATGAAGGTAATTTTAAAAAAATTATTATTAAGGTGACTCAGAAAGCAGTTCAGCATCTAACCAGAATGACCAGAGAGCTTGCTGTCTTTCATCTAACTTGTGTTTTTTAAGAAAAGAAATTGAATAATCTTGAATAATAATTGGTTGTGGGCTTAGATTGTCTTTTATAGGCGGTGGTATTAAGTAGAGTGAAAAGGAGTAGCAACCTTTTTTCGCTCTGCTGTCCTGTCTTTGTATTTCATCTCTTGAGCAGGGCTGAAATTACAAATGGCCAAGTAGGAAGAGTATGGAAAAGGTCAACTTGGGGTGGTGAAGTGATTTATTGAGAAAGCTGGAATTGAGTTTGTTAATAGTTCGGTTTGGTGATCTCTTGAAGTTCTGTAATTCCAGTTTTTTTGTAAGTCGTTCCATTATTTCCAATCCATTACTCCATGTAAAAGAAGATGTGATAAAGTAAAGAAATTTGTGCCTTAAGTGGCAAAATGGCAGAAGAGTTCCCTTTTTGACCTTGGTGGCTTAGAAATGTTTTATCTCTTTTCTGGTTTTCCCCTTGTCTTTTCTGTAGCCCTTCTCTCACCTTATTGTCTCATCTATTCTGATTAGGAGTAAGGAGGCAGACAGTTAGGGTTTATGCCTTAAAAAAGATTATCCTTAGAGGTCTGGACTCCAGTCAGCAGTACTCGTAATTTATTTTAATTGGCAGAGTGCTTATAGAAGAAGAAAAAAACTGCTCTGTTGACAAAGGAAAGGTAGGGAAAGAGAGGGAAATAATCACAGTGGTCTATTTTTAGGGTAGACTTGAGATCAATTCTTCCTTTGGTATTTGTCGAGAACAGGGTTTACCGGTTAAATGAACTAAGGTGTACATATTGAGAAAATGACCATTTTTAAATCATCTTAATACTTTCAAAAGTGTTTTACAATTTGGGGTGGGAATGATTTTGATTTCATTCACTTGTCATAGAAGAAATTACCTAACTAGGCAGGTTTACTTTTTTTGTTTTGTTTCGGTTTTTTAAAGGCAGAGCCTCATTATGTAGTACAGCCTGGCCTTGAACTCACTTATGTAGCCTAGGATACTCTCAACTCCTGACTCCGCCTCCCAAATGCTGGGTGTGCTGGGATTACAGGTGTGTACCACCGTGCCTGCTTGGTTAGTCATGTTTACTTTTTCACCTTCCCATAGTGGGTGTGCTTCAGTTTCACAGGTTTATCTGAAGGAAGTTTGTCTATACAGATAAAGTTCTCACAAGGAATCCCAGGACATATCTAATCACATGTTTTGTGCCATATCTTTGTTAAATTCCTGAAGTTACTGTCACTGACTTTTCTCAGTCTTAAGAGATTTTTCTTTTCTTTTTTTTCCCCCCTTTTTATCTTTTTCTTTTTCTCTTACTTTTTTTGTACTGGGAATCAGACTCAGGATATTGCACTTGCCAGGCAGGTGCTTATGCCCTGGCCAGTTTTAGGAGTTTTGAACCTAGAAATACCAAACAGATCCATAAGAGGATTTTTTAATGGACCAGACAAAAATCTTTGGCTTTGTGTTATAATGGTAATACAGTAACAATTGAGAAGACTCTATAGGCTACTTAGTTGTACAGTGTGAAATCTGATACTTCTATAACTGAAGTGCTACATCTGGTCTAGAAAAAAATGAATATGCATGTATTACTTTTCTCTGTTGCTGAGACAAAGTACCTAACACCCAGAGTTAAAGGAGGAAAGGTTTATTTAGCTCATATCTCCTTTGAATCTACTTTAACAAGCTTGAGGTAGGAAAGACACATCCTGTTATTTTCATTTATAGGAATCATGTTATAAAGGCAATAACCAAGTCAAGCAAATTGTATCAGCATAAAAGCAATGCTGTATGGTAGAAATAGAATGTAAGCCACATGTAATTTAAAATTTTCTATACCCACATTAAAAGTACAAAAGACATAGGTGCAATTAATTTGAATAGATTTTGTTGAACCCAATTTATACAGAATGCATATTTCTATCTGTGGTAAAATTAAAAGTTTGAGATATTAGTAAATTTTTTTTCCAGATTCTGTGACATCAGTTTTCACAGTTGCTTCTCTAGGACTGGCAGCTGCTATGTTGGTCAGCACATTGGAGCTTTGGTTCCAAGAACATGTTTAGTCCTAGAACATGTAGCATGGGAAAGCATGGGTACAGTGTGCTATCGTGACAGCTTTACCACATGGAACATGCCTTTAGGATTGTTCTCAGGAGATTTTTACCTCACATTGTATTTCCTGTTGACAGTGAGAAGACCCATGTTTCTTAGAACTTTGGAGCATTGTTTATATGTACACAAAATCATGTCAGTTGTGCTCATTTAATAATTATGAGCATTCACATTTAAAGTGCATATGTATAACACAAAAAAATAAATGCACAGAAATCATATTTTTAACTAACCCTTGAGAGAAATGAATGCATTTATAGAGAGGTGTAAAGTAAGTAGAATAGAATGGCCTCCAGTAATAATTGCTGAGAGGAAATTTGAATTCATTTTGGGGTACTAGAAAGGAATTTATGCAATGATTGAAGCAATAAATTTAGACATGCTCACAACGGCTGTGGTTTTCTTGTAAGCTTTTCTTTATCAACTTCAAGATTTTCCATGTGGAGACATTTATTCGTTTCGCTGTTTCTGCAATTTCATCTTTGTAAGGTGCTGTTTTCACCTGAATTGTTGAGGAGAGTAAATTATTTTCTGTTTTGTGTTAATTAAAGGAGCTGAAGTGTTTTTGTTTGTTTTGCCTTTTTGAGACAGGTTTTTGCTATGCAGTTCAGGCTGGCCTTGAACTTTGTAGCCCAGGCCACCCTCAGTTTGCAGTGATCCTTTTGTCTTAGCTTTCAAGTGCTGGGATTACAGGCATGTGCCACCATGCCTGGCTGTGAGCTGAGGTTTTTATGAGCAAGAGGCAAAGGAAGATTTCCTAAAATGAAGTGATAACAGATTATTCAATGATGGTTATGAAAATATTCACCATGGCAACCAGTCTGCTTTACCCATAATGCAAAAATCCTATTTACATATGTTTTGCTGGAGAATTGCGAAGTTAGCATCTGTGGATTAGTGATCCTAGGGGAAGGTAATATACTGTTTAGATCGAAAAGAAGGACTAGGATAATTTTCATCAGAATTGAAATTTGAATGCTCCCCTCGGAAGAGCCACCCATGGAAGTGAGGGTGAAGTATGTCACCATCCAGTTGAACAGATGCTTGCAGACAGTCTGTTTGCATGTCTTCTTGAACACCCCGTCTGATTACTCCATCTGATTTACATGGTTACTAGTCTTGGCTTCTAAATTACATATTAAATCATAGTAATTGCAAGCTCTGTGGAAGTTCAAGGGTAAATAAAGAATGTAATATATAATCATGGGCAAGGAGTTGTAATGGGTGCTTCAGTGACAGAATACAGTAAGTTTGTAAAGCCTGGTGAGTGCAGAGCCAAAAAGCACAACCAGGAGTTGTGGAGACAGATTATTACCTGCAGAAGGTAAGGAGAACCCTGTCGTTATTTTCAAAAAGTGCTCATCGAGGGGAAAGGAAGCATTGGGATCTTACTGGGGAAACCACATGTATTTATATAGGAAAACATATTAGAGACAGGCACATTTCTAAGCAGGTTCACTGGTCTCTACATTTCTAAGCACACTCAGTTTATGGTCATAGTCAAGGAGACACAGCACTTTGGGCGTGGTCAGCTCAAGATCTTGGATCACAGGGTTCAAAAAGAAAAGCTGTGGATGCAAATGCCTCTGGGCATGCTCAGATATGTATAATGAGCGGAGTTACTCCTGGTCTCCTCAAAGTATGAGTCAGGGTGGTTTAGTGACTTTGGCTAGTTCTATAAGCAAGGTGTTCCAAGACTTAGCTGAAATAATAGGGATAGTTCTGAAGATGCAGTGGAAGGACACACACACACACACACACACACACACACCCAGTTCCTGTGTCCCTTGTTCAGAATCTGCATGTTTCAAGTATCTTCTTAACCTTTCCTGTTCTATCTTGCCCTTTTGATTTGAGCTCCACATTTCTCATTTCAATACAAAGTTCCGGACGTCATGCTTTTTCCTTTTTTTCTTTTTCTTTTCTTTCTTGTTTTGTTTTGTTTTGAGACAAGGTCTTGCTGTGTAGCTGAGACATTTCTCAGCCACTATGTCAGATATGTCCTATTCCAACTTCAGTTTTCACTAAACAGAATTGATTGTAGGTTATATTGGATGATGCTCTACTGCAGACTCAATGGAGGCATTTCAGTATCAGTTCTTTAAGTCAAGTTTTCAGTTCTTCCATGTGAAAGGTACTGGTGAATGTTAAGGGTAAAAGATTTGTAAATGATACCTCGAGACACATAGGGCTTCATGTCATAAGAGTGACAGATGTTTAAGATGACAGTCACCTGTCAAGAGACCACCAGTTTGTGGTGCTACTACTCTTAAGAGCTTTTCATATATTACTTTAATCCCAACAGTGAAATAGGCACTTGTACTAGTCTCCTTAAAGATGAGAACATCTAGTGATGAGGAGATTAGAAATTGCTGGTGACCAAAAGAAACTACATTTGACTTTAATTCAGATCTGACCTTAGAATTCCCTGCTATTCGTGGGCAGAACTGCCCATCCAGATTTTAGCATGCTCGTGCTTAAGAAGTATCCACTTATTTGAGAGTACAGAGTACTCATAAAGTGTAGTGCCACTGAGGTGTAGTATGAGGCCAGGGGCAGGGGGGAGAAATGGTGCCAGTGAAAGTGTTTTTTGTTTATTTTGTTTTCTGTAGTACTGGGGATTACACCCAGAGTTTTCACACTGGATTTTGTCCCCACCTCTTATTTTTTTATTTTGAGAGGGGTTAACTGGGCTCAGATTTGCAGTCTCCTGCCTCAGTCTTTCAGAGTCCTAGGATTGCAGGTGTGCGCCACCATACCTGGTTGTGAGAGGCTTCTTTTTGACTGATTGATGGGCTAGAATTAGAACATGTTTAAATCTGAAAGTTTATTTTGACACACTTAAATTTGTCTTTGGGTCTTACAGAAGCAAATTGTCCACAGCCACACAGAGCTTTGTGTGTGTGACAAAGTTGACAGCAGACTCCTCGTCTGATACTTCTTTCAAAATTAAAAAAAAATATATACACTCAAATTCCTGAACCATGTGCTGCAGTTTAGTGTAGAATGAGTATAGAGTAAATTTCATAGCTTCCTAATGGAGATGGTTGGAATGAGGTCTCCTAAGGTCAACTCATTGTTGACTGTTGTGATTGCAGAAGTGAGATCTGTGTCTTGGGTATTCACCAGTTGATGCCTATGTGAAGGGTGCAGGTGGTGAGGAGCTGATCAGCCTGGATTTGTATGTTGGTCCATTCTTAGCTACCTCTTAGCATCTCTCTCTCTTCTTTGTAAAATGGGGGTAGAATTGATACCTCTCTTGTGGAGTTATGAGAACTTAAAGAGTTTGTACATGTAGAGTGTTTTGAAAAGTGCTTGCAATTTAAGTATGTAGGTGTTGTTAGTTGATATTTATTGTCAGGATGATGATGTCCTTATTTCCATCCCCATTTATTTCCTGGACATCTGCTATTTGATCCTCACTGGAGCTGAGGAGCCCAGAATTGATATTGAAAAAGTACATAGAAAACTAAAGAACCTCTGCATGCTTCTTGTTGTTATCCATTTATCTCACTGTTTTCTTAGCACATATTAATATTCTCTGTGTGGGAATTAAATAACTAAAACTACTAGACAGTACAAAGCGCAGTGTCATCACTGGTTTTTTTCCTCTCCCATCAACAATATTTTAAAACCTGGTTGGAGTGATTATATTAGCATACTTCAGACTTCAAATATCTTCTGTTTTTGTTTTTTCTTTAGTACAGACGGGGGCAATTAGTACATATGTGACTTTCAAATATTGCTCATCCCAAAGCAATTTTCTGGTAAGAAGCAGCTTGGGTTTGTTTGGCCGAAGGAGGCAAGAGATGATCCAAGTGGTATTTGGGCTGTCTTTATGCACTGGTATGGAGTATCTGATACACTAACCCATGCATGGGTTGTCCAGTATACACAGTAATACTTGTCATTATTATTCCCTTAAACATACTAGTTCCTAATTTAAATTAATTTTATATTCTTAATTTTTGTTATTTCAAAGTTTTTATATTTATTCTTCTGGTTTCTGGGTTTAAATTCAGGGTCTTTGTACCAAATCATATTCCCAGCCCTGTTGGTTGGTTGATTTGTTTGTTTTGAGACAAGGTCTTAGGTAGTTCAGGCTAGTGTTGAACTCACCATGTTGCCTATGCTGGCCTTGTACCCTCAGAGATCCTTCTGCCTCAGCCTCTGCAGTGTTGGATAGGATTACAGTCATTTGCCTCCACACCTGCCCCCATCTGTCTTTATTTTAAATTTTGGGGCAGAGTTTTTCTTAAGTTGCTCAGATGGCATTTAAGCTGGTGATCTTCCTGCCTCAGCCACCTAAAATGGTAAGATTAGAAGTATGCACCATTACATTCAGCTTTTTTTTTTTTTTTTCTTTTTGGTACTGGGGATCGAACTCATGACCTAGTGGTTGCCAGGCAGGTGCTCATGTCGCTGAGCTAAATCCCTGGCCCATTCAGTATATTTTTAAAATATGCTCAAGTCACTGTGTACTAGGTAGGCTGACCTTGAACTGACTGTGTAGCCCAGGCTGGGTTCAAGCTGTGGCAGTCCTGCTTCAGACTCCCAACTATTGGGACTACAGTGGAAGCATGCCTAGCAATGAAGTTTTTCTTTATTTACATTTCTCTCATATTAAAAATAACTATGTAATGTTTATATGGATCAGTTTCTTACCAGATTTGCCAATTCTGGTAATTCTGGTTTTTCTTCTCATTAAAATATATTGGGAAGCAGGAGGAACATGTTCAAATGGGAAGGGGCACAAGGGAAAAGGAAGGGAAAAGAGATAAAAAAAAATAGGGAATAGAAAAAAATGCAAACAAAGCTTTTATCAATAAAGAAGTTGAGAAAGATTGACGAGAAGGGAGGAGAATGAGGAAAAGAAGATACGTTACACACCAATACAAACATATCATCAATGTGAGCACTAAGTGTGGCAAATGTATACTAATACAAATTTTTTAAAAATACTAAGTACTGTACTTAGTGTTTCCATCAGCATGTGACCATCCTTGCTCAGTCCCCTCCCCCCCCAGGTGCTTCATCCTTGATTTATTTGCTTTCAAGGCCTCTTTGTAATTTCCCTATAAGGTCATGATCCTGTCTCCAGTTAGCATTCACTTTGATGTGCCTTGTGTCTCCTCTCCTCGCTCACCTGCATTTTGGCAGTTTTGTCCTCTGTTAGGTCTGTGCACTGAGAGCCTGTTAGTAGTGAAAGAAAGTATGTGCCACAGGCTAGGAACGTGCACTCACCGGTGATACTGGGGAGGAAGCGATTAGCATTGCCTGAGGGGGACCTGGGAAAATGTTGACAGGAGGGGACAGGTAAGTGGCTATAGGTGCACATTTTTTTCTTTCTTCAGTTTTTATTTTCTTACAGTAAAAGTTTGCAGTACATAATGACTACATTCCTCATATGGACTTGGCACATGCACATAAAATATTTCAATTCTCTTGTTCACCCCCTTCGTTCAGCTTCTGTCCTCTCTCATGGTCCTATTTTCATTTGCCAAATATCTATTTCCTGTTAACTGTCTTTTATTTTGCTCATTGTATTTTGGGTTTCTCATAGGAGAAGCCATGTAATATTTAAGCTTGTGTGTCTGATGTATTTCACTTAACGTTATGGCTCATGCATCAGTTTTCCTTCGGATGACTAGTTTGTTTATGGCAATGTACTACTGCTTTGTGTATAAGTACCACAGTTTTATTCATGCATCTGGTGATGAAGAAAATGAAGCAAGGAAAAAAATGGACCTTCTGAATATAAATAGGAAAGTGTACACAAGTGTTCTACACACATGGACTTAGCTATCTTTGCCCCATTAGTGCTTTTGCTGATTTGTTCCTCTGAGGTTGGCCCCAGACCAGGACACAGTCCCATTACTGTGATTCCTTTTTAGGGGATAGTGCTGGGGAGTTGAAAGTTAGGACAGTTAGGACGCTGTGTATGCTGGCAAGCGCTTAGCCACTGAGCTGTATCCCCAACCCATGATTCTAGCTTTCTCTGTTAAAGACTTTCATCTTTCAGTTATATTTTGTCTTAGTGTTTTTCTCACTATTTTGAATTTTCCAACTTTCATTCCCACTGGATCCCTTCTGATATGAAGATACTTGTGCTTGTGAACTTTGTTTTTCTTCCTCCATTAACATACTTTAAAGTTATTATCTGTTTATCTCTAGACATACAGAATTACTTGCCTGCTGTTTGTTTTATTATAACAAATGCCATCTTGCTTGCTTAGATTGAGATGCTTAAATAGTTTTTTGTCTCATGGTCCATTCTCCTTTCCCACCCAGACAGTAAGACCTCACTCCTTGAATTCTCCATGACATGATCTTTAAAATCCCTGTGCAAATGCTATTCCTGACCAGATTTCACATTTAGTATCTTCCTGGCATTGGAGAGGCCATAGGAAATACTGTTTTCACACATTCCTTAGGTTTTGTTTCCTCTAGGGTATAACAGAGAAAACATTCAGCAATGTTTGTAGATTGTCTAGTTGAGTGGTTGAAATTCTGTGACACCAGAGGCAGCCAGGAAAGATCAAAACCATCATAGTCGTTTCTTCAGAGTCCATTGTGAAATAATTACTAAGGATAGAAAAAGGGAAGCACACTGAGTAAAGTATTACCACGGAGTAAAGTAGTGCAATAGTGCTTGTGATAGTGTCATTATCCTTGACCTGAGGAGAACACAGAAGATTCCTGGTTCAGCTCATACAGAGGCATAAGGAATGCTTGCTGGGAGAAGTGAGTGAGCTGAGACTGCAGTAGTAGGCGATACCTCGCAGATGGGATGTCATAGAGAAGGAGGTATTTTAGAATATGAGTGTAGTGTGGGGAAAGAGTTGGCCATACTTGTGAATAGCAACTGGTAAGTTACCAAAGAAAGAGTCGCCACAAAGTGTGTTCCAAGAGAATCTATGTATGTAATTCAACGTGGAGATGCTAGAATAGGTTTTCAAACATAGCGGTGACATCTCTTAGAAAGAAGTATAGAAATAATATTCTGAGGTATCAGGAATAAGATTAGAATAAGAAAGAATGGATGCAGGGAAGCCAGGCTATATTCAGGCCACATGAGAGAATAGTGGCCTGGATATACATTTTTAAAAGCTGAGCATGGAGTATCTTAAGGAGACAGAATTAACAAGACATAGCATTTGAGTGAGAAAGGAAGTGAACATTGATAGCTCTCAATTTTATTTCCAGATTGGAAATGGTGAATGGATTGGTAATATAGCTGTTTATTGTATTTGTGGTCTTACACGGTGATTGATTGCCAAAGGTCATTGCTTTGGTCATGTTACTGAGAATGGGAATTCAGAGAAATTAAGAATTATGCTGGACGAGCAAGCCATTGCAGGGCTGTTTATTTATTTATTACTTATTTATTTTGCTGTGGGATTGAACCCAAAACCTTGGTTTGAGCTACACCCCCAGCCTTTTTTTTTTTTTGAGAGACCATCTTGCTAAATTTCCTAGGTAGTCCTTCTGCTTCAGCCTCCCAGAGTGCTGAGATTATAGGCATGTACTACCAGCCCAACATCCATTACAGTTTGATGTTACTGTTCCCTTTGCCCCCAAATCAAGTATGTGAATTGAATTCTGAAATCACTCCCATATTTTCTTTAATTGTAGGTTTCTAGCTCTTTGAAACTGTTAGTGGCTTATGCTTTCCTTATTTTGGATCCTTAGGAGGAATCTACAAAGGCAGCTCTATTACCTAGATTTTTTTTTATTTTTTGGTCTTACTCCTGAATTCTTATCTCCTTTCTTTAGTTTTTGTGCATGATTGCTCTCTTGTTTTGTTTTGTTTTGTTTTGTTTTGTTTTCTGGAGACAGGGTCTCACCTGTCAGTTCAGACTGGCCTTGAACTTGCTAGGTAGCCCAGGTTGGCCTCAAACTCATGATGATCCTCCTGACTCAGCCTCCAAAGTGCTGGGATTACAGATGTGCACCACTATGCCTGGCTAAAATTGCCTTTGTTATCATATTTTATGCCTTTTTGTTGTCCACATTAGAAGTAACTCAAGCTACTTTCCATTTACTATGTTTCATATGAGAAATAGTCCCTTGGTGTCATTGGTAGTGCCACCATAAACTTTGCCAAAGTTTTTCCATAAACTTTGTCAGGATTAAAGTAAATGTTTTTTATTTACTTAGTGAATATAAAGTGCTTTGAGTATCAGGTGAATGAATTTAAACCTGAAGATGACAATACTTAATCACACTTCCATTAATGTGAGTGGAAGTCATTTTGCCATTTGAGCAAGGTCATTTTACTGGAGAGAACTTGGGCTATCTGGTAAATTTGCCTTAGCTCTTTGTTTCAGGTAGATGAGCTTGGACTTCTTAACCTTAACTTCCCTGCCTGATACTGAGCATGTAAGGTTGCTTTCGTGATTTCCTCTTTCAGGGTACTTTAGTGAATAGGAGTGCATTGGTGAATGAGGTCCTGGCGCAGATGGGCTCTTCACTGTGGGAGCTCAGCCACAGTTCCTACAATTGGGAGAGCACATTGACATATCCTTGTTCTGCTGTCGTGTTGACAGCAGGTTGTACTGATTGCTTTCCATGTTGCCTTGGTTTCTAATGCTTTTGTCAAGCTTGGCTTTTATTGAAATTGTAAACATTGTCAATTTTTATGTGAAATATAATGTTTCATTGTTTTAATTCTGTTTCTTTAGTTCTGAATGTGCCTGTATATTCTCATTAACTCCTTTTTTTAGATCCTTGTAGGGCAGTCTTATTTTTATGACAAAATTAAGTAGAAACTATAGGCAGCTCTCCATGGTTCCTGCCCACACACATCCACAGTCTCCTCACCCCCAGTTAGCAGTCCTTAGCTAAGAGGTGCATCTATTAAAGCTGATGAAGCTTTGTGGACGCATCACTACTTACGTTGGGGTCACTCTTGTAGAGTCTGCAGATTTGGGCAAATTCATAATGACATGTGGCCACCTTTATAATATAGAAGACTTTTGTTGCCCTAAAAAGCCTCTGTGCTCTGCTTTTTCATCCTTTCCTCTTTTCAGTTCCCTGGCAATCAGTGTCTCTTCTCTTTCTGGAATATCTTAGGGCTGTAATTGAACAGAAGGAACCCCCTTCAGATTGGCTTCTTTCACTTAATGTACATTTAATATTCTTCACATTTTTATGGCTACATTATATATATATTTTTAATTTACTGTGCATTCCTAGAGAAATAATAATATCACTTTCAATCAGATATATAATGTCCATGTGTTCTAGTTGAAGGTCACTTTGGTCACTTGGTTAATGTGGTGCCTATCAGAATTCTCCATTGTGAAGTTATTACTTTCTAGTAAGAGTTTAGTGAGAAGATTCTTTGACACCATGTAAAATGTCCTGTTTCTCAAACTGTTACGCAGTAATTTTAAGCATCTTGGTTGAAATAATTGTTACTATGATTTTGCCAAGTGGTTATCAGGGAGCCCTAATCTGCCAGGTGTTAAAGTGCATGGTGAGAGAGAAAGAAAGAGCAAGAGACAGAATGGCAGTGCATCAGGGATCTGGAATGACCAGTTGTTCACAAGGAACAAAAGGCAAGAGGCAGCCAGAACCTTGGCATTTATTGATTGAGGAAGGGATTATTGGATGACTCAGAGGGCCGTGGTGATCTTAAATTAATGAGAATCTGTAATCTTAGTCTGTTTAGTTTTACTCTTAGTGTAGGTGGGAGTGGTGGCCCACCCCAAATGGGATAATGGGAAATCTCAAAAGGTAATACCAAAGTCCCAAGTCTCCATTACTTCCTTTGGGAAGTATGTAAAACTAGCCATTGTTAATTTGTGGTTCCCCAACAAATGGTGATTTTTCTGACTTCTAAAATGTTAAGTTTTATACAATGTGTGATAGCTTCCATGTGTTTTCCTTCTCTATATTCCTGTAAAGTTCCATCCTTCAGAGGAGAGACAGATCTTCTAAGGCCTTACTAGAGATTGACAGTGAGGGCTCAGAAATAATCTGATGAATGCATGTCACTTTAATGCAAGTCAAACTGAGCAGCAAAGAAGCTCTAAAATCCTAGTGATTTGGAAATTGGAGATTAAAAAAGCAAGCAGAAAACTAGAAGACAGTGTTATTTTAGTCAGTGCCAACTTGGGACATGATTCAGTTTGTTTATGTTTCAGGACTGAGCATTTATTAACTGGACTCTGCAGATACTGGTGGCTTGAAAATACATTGCATTTCATATGTAACATATATAAGTTTGAATAAAATTATAAGAAAATTTGATACTTTATTCAGTTTTTAAATCATTTTTTAACCTACAAATGAATTTTTTTTTATTTTAAAGAGGATAAAACCAAGGAAAATAAAACAGAACAAAACCAATCAAAATAAACCAGTATAAGTGATGCAGGACTTCAAAACCTTATAAAATCAACAATAGTTACTATAATGCCTTTTGTTGTCTTTAAAATAGCTGCAGATAAATGAAGGATTTCAAAACAAGCCTATAATACAAATGATTTGCAAGTTGAATTATCAAAATAAAATTGGGCAGTGTTAGGACAGAATCTCCAGAGACACTGCATGAGACCAAGTGTCTGCCCTTTGTCTTATATGATCTGTGACTGTTGCTTCCCTCAGCACTTGAAAAACCTTTCCATGTTGCTAAGAAACCCCAGAACTGTTTTTGCATGATTTTAAGATTTCAGTTCTTTTTTAGTACAGCACAATGAAGAACAGTTGAATATTTAAACATACTTTGAAAAAGAAACACTGATGTCATTTTAAAAATCTGTTTATAATTTCTTAAGCAGTGTAGTCATCTCTTGATAGCAGGGGACTAGGTCTAGGGTCCTTTGACAGATTTTCAAACCCACATATGCTCAGGACCTTTAATAGAATGGTGTAGGACTTACATGTAACCGAAGTACATCCTACAGTAGACTTTTATTTCATCCCTAGATTGGTTATAATACCTAATAAGATGTAAATGCTGTATAAATAGTTGTTATATTGTTTAAGGAATAATGGCAGGAAAAAGTATATGTTTAGTACAGATGAAATCTTAAAACATAATTATCTTCTGTTCAAAGTTGGTTGAAAATAGATATAGCACCCACAGATGTAGAGAGCTATATGTATACAAATAAAATCTCAGAATAAAGCCAAAATGAGCATTTACTTTTATCTAAACCTCAGTTCTCAAAAACACAAGTTGCTGTGACATTAAGGTATGTATCTTTGCAGATCATTTTTATATACACATTGATACAGTTTGGGGTCTGCACTGTCTCTTTCATGTGTTAAAAACTTAGATGCCCAGTGCTGGGGATATAGCTCAGTTGCATAAGCGCCTGCCTGCTAAGTGTGAAGGTTGTGAGTTTGATCCCTGGTTCAAAAAAAAAAAAAAACTTAAACACTCCCGTGGTGGTCCTGGAAGATGATGAGAACGTAGGAGTAGGGCCTAATGGAAGGTAGGTCCATCATGGGGGGCTTGCCCTCCAGGGCAGATTGGGGCCCAAGCCACTTTCTGTCTTTCAGTCTCTCTGCCTCTCTCCCTTCCCCCGTTCCTCATCCTTCTTTCACCCTCTTCTTTCTCCTTCTCCCTCTCCCTTTTTCCCTGACCTCTGTGTGCTGAAAACAAACTCATCACAGGCTCAGAGCAACAGCGCCAGGTGACCAAGTACTGAAACCTTTAAAACTATGGGCCAAAACTATGGGTCTTTCCTGTGTTTAAGTCAGCACTTTTTTTTGTTGGCTTTTATAAAACGGAAGCTCAGAAAGCACATTATGACTAAAAAGGATGTGTTATCTACAACAGCTTTACATTCTCACTTACATACTTTTTTTTTTCACCCTTGTTTGGGGGTTTATATTTTGAAATGGAATTTTTCACTCCAGGGTATATTTACATTGTTCATCTCTTACTTGATGTGTAAAGTATTAATAAGCCAGCCAGATGTGGTAGTGTATGCTTATATTCCCAGCACTCTAGAGGCTGAGGCAGACTGATCACCTTGAGTTTGAGGCCACCCTGAGCTAAGAAAGAAGTGTTTATCATCAGCCTGAACTGCACAGCAAGACCCTGTCTCAGCAGCAACAATAATAAAGTACTAATAACCAGACAGATTAAATGCAGGCAACAAATTTAGTGCCTATAGAAAGAAGCATTTGAAATAGGAATTTTTATGGCAGATTAATGCTTCCTCCCACCCAGCATTTCTAAAATTGGTCAAACTTCTAATCCAATCAACAGTGTCCCTTTCTACAGCAGGAGATAGAGGTTACTTGTGTAGTTTCTCCTATATCTAATGGAGCTTGTGATTTAATGGCATATCAGGACTTTCTTTTTTAAATTACTATTTTGTTTTGTTTTGAAACAGGGTTTTACTACTACATATTCCAGCCTTTCTCGTATGTATGATCCTGATGTTAGGATCATAGGTGTGTGCCACTGTGCTTTAGAAGGTTCTAAAAATACAAGGTAACATGGGAAGAAGATAAGCTCACCCATGTTTGCATGTAGCAGAGCTTTGGATATTAGGTAAATCAGTTTCATCTTAAAACTTTAAAAAAATCCAAGATAGTGTATGCTATAGTAAGTGCCAGGTAAGTGATCCAAATAAAATATTGTAAGCATTCATTGGATGGACAGAAAAGTCATTGTAATGTGGAGAAGTAGAAGAATCCTTCGGTGGATGATGTGAAAATGGAGCTGAGTTTATTACAAATGATTAAAAGTATTCACAGATTTGAGTATTGATTTAGAAGAAACACTTGAGATTATACATAAAAATATCACATCCTAATTTTAAGTAGAAACATGGATATGAAATGGAGTGATGTGTATTTTGGGGGGATAGTATATAGTTTATTTGATCTGACACAGTAGGTTTGGGATGTATCAATCTGTGTGATGTCATGAGCCTGAGACTGAAAACACAAAAGTCGTGTACCCAAAATCCTGTGGGTTTCCAGGTTAGGAGATGTTAGGGTGCTGGGAGCAAGGCTGGGCTTACTCATGGGGCTGCAGAGCGCGGGTGTTGATAGGAGCTGAGTGTGACAGGATCCTGATGGTGGCAGATGCCTCAGTTCATTCCCTTGGGTGTTGTTCACACCATAACAGGGTTCTACCTTTGGTTAGAACAAAGGCAGCCTCAGAATTAAGAGATACAGAGAATTTGTATCCATTTTTAATCTGAGGACATTCCCTTAAATGCTATTAATCAAAAGCCTGAATGTACATATGGTCTTAAATGTAGCTTGGCATTTCTTTAGTTCTGAGTTTCTTGGTTTCACTGTTACCAGCATTTCATTAAATCCGATAGTTTAAGTCCTGTAATTAAGTTTATTCAATAGCTAGTAGAAAGGATCAGATCATGACTAATATTTCATTTTAGTTCTGTTGCAGTTTATTATTTGAAAAACAGCATCAAACAGTCATCGTGGAGAATTAGGACACTGGATTGACAAATTCCTCATTTTGCTGTAATGTGTAGGAGATGGGGAAGAATAAGGGAGGCTGTGGGTACCATACTATAATTTTAATGCTTTTGTCTTCTCTAGGTTGTCCTTTAGTCCTGCATGTCAGCATCAGCAGTACAGGAGCCCAAATGGTAGAGCTGCTTTTTGAACAGAAAATGGTGAAAGTTACGCTTCTATGTGTAGATAGTGAGTTTCTAACTAAGAAAATACTAGGTTATTATAAAGAAGCCATAAATAGGACAACTCATGTGCTTACTTTCATGTTAAGTAAAATTTTTATGTGATGTCCTTTATACACTGTGTTTTAAATCAAGTTGATAACTTGTTCAAATGTTAATCTATTTGAAGACAAGTATTGAACAAACTTATTTTTATGTGAAAATTAATATTTTTTTTGAATTGCTTTCCTTTTGAAAAACACATTGATGGGCTGGGGATTTAGCTCAGTGGCATGAGCACCTGCCTTGCAAGCACGCAGTCATGAGTTTGATCCCTGGTGCCAATAAAAAAAAAAAAAAAGAAAAGAAAAACACATTGATTAGACTTTTTTAAAGATTTTTTTTATTTTGCAAAGAATAAAACCAAATAAAATATAAAACAAAACAAAATGAGGTCATTTAAAACTAAAGGATGGACATAGTACATAATTTAAAACCACAATACAAGGTGATCGACAATGGTTACCATGATACCTCTTGTTATCTTCAATAGAATTGCCCATATCATCAGGTACAATAAAATTGAACATAGCAGTACAGACCAAAATCAATAAAAACAAAACATTGGAGACATTATGGGACTTCAAAAGAGGGTTATAGTCAAGCCAGAATGGGTAATAGTGAATCTTACTGTCTTCAGAGTAGTTGCCTATACTCTCAGATTTGATACTGTCAAACTGATTTGAATAAAATCAGTCAAGACATGACAGCAATCGAACAAGACATTCAATAAAATCACTCAAAACAAGGCAGTGAGAGCAGTACTGGGTTTCAGATTAAGTTAATAGGAAATTAAAAATGTTACCATAGTATATTCTGCCGTCTTTAGAATAGCTGTCTATACCCTTGAAACTAGTACAAGTAGACAACCTGGAACAGAATATACCCAAACTAAACAGAGTGATGAAAGTGATATGGGTTTCAAATCATGATACGAGATTACCAATGTCCTATGCCCTCCCTATTTAGACAATTCCTTTCCTTTCACTTTCCCAGGGTACATTGTACATTTTGTATCCCACTGATTCCTTTAGTTTAGATTAGAGAGGCAACCCACTATTTACCCTAAGTGGTTCTGAACCTTTTTAGCCTGAGCTTGGTCTCAAGGTGTATCCATTTACCTACAAGAGCCTTAAGGTTTTCCTTCCTTATAGCTGAGTAGTTATGTCTTTCCAACCAATCTGTAGCTGATGGGCGAGCTACCCCCACTTTTTTCTGGTTCCCTGTCACATAGAGCATTATTTTCTCATGATATGACTTTCAGTCCATAAACCTTCATTCAGGTTAAATGTATTTCTTAAATAGAGCATCTTGATGGACTCTTATCTCCTGATCCATTCTGCCTGTGTTTCTTTTTATTAGTGTATCCAGGCTATCCATGTTAGTGATTATGGCCAATCTTCTCTGCCTCATCTCTGCCATGCTATTTTTCTGCCGTTGGTTGTCTACTTTTCCCTTTCATTCCACTGTCTGCTCTGTTCAGCGAGCTTCTGTTCTTGAAACCATGGTCTTTTTTTCTTTCTCTCTAGAATATCCTTTAGTATTTTTGGTAGGGTTGGATTGGTGGTCACAAACTCTCCCAGTTCCTCTTTGTCATGGAAGCATCTTGTTTCTCCACTGATTTTGAGAGATAGTTTTGCAGGGTATATCAGTCTGGGTTGGAGGTTATTTTCTTTCAGGGATTGGAATACTTCACTCCAAGCTCTTCTTGATTTGAATGTTTGTGTTGAGAAGTCTGTCATGATTCTGATGGGCTTTCCTTTATAGGTGATCTGTTTCTTTTCTCTGGCAGCTTTTAATATTCTATTCTTGTGTTGAATTTCTGGGATCTTGATTATTTATGTCTAGGTGTAGATCTGTTTTGATTATAGCTGGCTGGAGTTCTTTGTGCCTCATATATCTGAATATCATTTCCTTTTCCTATGCTTGGGAAATTTTCTTTATTTCTGTAAATAGCCTTTGTATTTCATTTGTGTTTATTCCTGCTTCTTCACTCACATTTTTTATTCTTAAGTTATAGATCCTCTTGTCGTCTTCTAGCCTTTGTATTGTTACTTTCTGGTTCTTTTTTATTTTTAAGAGCTCTTTCACGATCACTTGTTGCAAACCTGTCTTCAAGGTTTGATAGTCTATCTTTAGTTTCTTTCATGCAGTTTTGCCAGCTTTCAATGGAGTTTTTAATTTCCTGCTAGTCTCCTTGAATCTGCTTCATGTTTTCTAAATTTTTTAAATATTCTTCATTGAAGGTTTCTCTCCTTTTTCTCTGCTCCTCCATTCTTCCATCTGTGTCTTCTTGAGAGGTATTTAGCATTTCTTTTATTATTTTTCTTATATCTTCCTTTACTTGTGTTAGAATCTATTTTTAGTTCTTTTATAGTGTCACAAAGATAATTCTTTATGTCAGATGCTGCTTTTTCAGACACTACAGGTGTACAACCCCCGATCTCTTATGTGTTTACCTCCCCCGGGCCAATATTGTTTGTGTTGGGGGCTGGAGATTTCCTTTTGTTTCTTCCTCTTGTCATGTTTCTGGTTTCCTCCAGACAAGTGGACAGTGGGTGTCCCTGGCACTTCCTGCATTGGCCGCAATTACTCTGAAGCACGCTGGCCAGGGACTGCTGCCCTCCCCAGTCTGCTGGTGACCACTGAAGTACAAGCAGGGGCGGGGCAGGCTGGCCCCTCCCTTCCAAGCTCTGGGCATCTTCACCACCTTAGTGTGTGCGGCTGTCAGGTACAGTCTCAGGGAGACCTCATCTTTTGCTATTGGATCGCACATAGGGGCGGGACTCAGTCTGAGCAATTCTCACCAATCTGCTCTGCGCTAGGAGTGGCTGACTAAAGCCGCTGTAGTTCTGGTTCCGGTTTTACTCTGCCTGGCTTCAAAATGCCATCCAGTCCCCTCGCCCACTCCTGCGGGAGGACTGGGTTGCCTGCACTCACGGCAAGCCTGTGTAGACCTCCAAGCCGGTGCTGCTCTCCGCTCTGCGGCTCCCCTCCTCTACCGCTTCCTCCTGCCGAGGCCCTGGGCTCGCCAACCTCGGACTTCACCCTGACGGCGCCTCTCTGGGTGCCAGCCGCGTTCCATACACAAGGAGACCAGAGAGCAAGTCTGGCCACAGCCTCCCCTCCGCAGTATTCGTTTCTTTTTTTTTTTCCCTTTCCCTTTAGTTTCTTCCTGTGTTGGGAGGATCCATCTGCCTCCGTCTGGTCTTCTCCAGGATGTTTTTTCTGGCATCTGAACTTTTTCTCTCAGAGAGGCATTCCCTATTATTGCTACTTACTGATCCACCGTCTTCTAGAACCTAGACTTTTTTCTCATACATCAAGAAATAGAACCATTTCACTTAGAATTAATTTCCAACTTTTGTGTGTCTAAGAGACACTAACATAGTGAAATTGACAGAGACTTTTTGAGCTCTTGCTCAGTTGCAAACTGTTTAATAAGACATTACTGATGAACCAAGTGGAAGAATATTTGCAGGGAATTTTTGTTGAGAACTTGTATCTTTTTTATATGTTTCTCAGATATTACCATTCGGGTCAGGCATGGTAGCACACGCCACTAATTGCAGCATTCAGGAGACTGAGGCAGGAGGATCACCATCAGTTTGAAGCTAGCGTGAACTACACAGTGAGTGTAAGGACAGTGTGAGCTACATGGGGAGACCTGCCTCCTAAAGAAATAAATGAATGCCATTCAATGTTAATTTTTTAAAATTGTGAGCTAAATGGAAATTTTGAATAATGTGAATTTCAGAATAAGATAGGATTTTAAGAAGGCTTTTAAAAAATAAAGTACAATTGTTATTTTATTCAAAAAGGAAATAATGAGCAGTAAAAAATTTCTTAAAGGTAATATTGAAGCCAGCTGTTTGGTGAATTGTACAACATATAGTCATGCATTATTTAATGTTTGGAATAGATTTAGAAAAATGCATCATTAGGTGATTTTATCATTGAGTGAAGATCAGAGTATACTTTCACAAATCTGTGCAGTATAGTCTACTGTATACATAGGCTGTATGATGTAGCCTATTGCTCTTGGACTACAAACCCATACAGTCTGGCACTTTGCTGAATTACTCTAGGAATTTGTCATACAGTGGTGTTTGTATACTTAAAAATACCTAGACATAAAAAAGACTCAGTAAAAGTACTGTGCGTTAGAGATTATTTCACCTCCATTTTAATCTTATAAAGCTACTGTCAGGAAATTTCTTTAGCTGAAACATTGTTATGTAGTGCATGACTATATATAAATTGCTTTTTTGTATTCATCAGCATTTTTGCTTAGAAATGTTTAAGCATTCAAGACAAATTACAGCATTTAAGTGTAATAGAATTTTAGAATTAAATACTTCACAGAAAATGTGTCAAAATTTATCAAATCAGCATGTGCCCTAAGAACAGTGAGTTCTCAGTGTATCATGGCAGTGTGGTTAACATAAATTAATAATATAGTCTTGGATTTGTGTGACATTACTGATCTTTCGGAAAATCTGGCTAACCACAGTTATAACAAAATGCTAGGGTATAGAAACTTTACCAGTAGAAATTTGGATTTTATATTGGGAATGTTAACTGCGTTCTGTAATGGTTGACACATTGTGTCAATTTGAGAAGTTTAGAAGTTTACTCTTGTTCTTTGCCAAAAGGTGGAAAAGTGATTGAAGTTTAGAAGTTTAAGTGACTCAGCATGGGGGCAGTGTCCTCACTTTGTAAACATCCTGAGACTGTTTAAGAGGAGGGCAAACTACACCTCCCCCAGGGTAGGAGGTGTGGCCTACTCACAGTATAAGGGAGGAAAAGAGGTTGGCTTCCCCTTTTTTGTTCTTGTTGCTTTTGCTGTTACCTGCCACATTGAACTGTTACCCTCACCATGCCACCCTGCCTTGGAGGCAACTAGTTATGGTCGGAAACCTCCACCAATTGCAAGCTAAATAAACATTTCCTTCTTTAACTTTGAGTGTTGAGTATTATTTCCCCGGCATTGAGAAAGAAAAGTAAACAAGACATGTTCTTAAAGGGTGTTCTATACAAAACCAGATAGTACTAATAGAGTCATTTCATTTTTATAAAGGCACTATTGAATGTGAACTCCATTCTCTGTCCAGACCCAAAACCCATTCTATGTCTCCTACTTCATTTTGTCCCCCCGTTGCTCTTATTTGAGTAATAGCAGATGCTTAGTTCCATTTATGTGTTTCTTTCTACAGATCTCACTAGAAGTTTGAGTATCAGTCCTCCTGATCAGATGATGATTGAAAAAGCCAAGGGGGAAACTGCCTATCTTCCATGCAAATTTACTATTGATCCTGATGACCAGGGACCACTGGACATTGAATGGCTGCTGTCTCCAGCTGATAATCAGCAGTTGGATCAAGTGGTGAGTTGTTTAAGTGCTTACTCTGGGCAAACTTCTATGCAGCTGCCTTAATGTGTCCATCACTGTGTGCATCATGTAGATGGAGCATATTAGCTAGGCAGAGAGCCCTGAAAACTCAGCCTTGATCTAGGTGAGGAATGTGATCATGCTGGTGGAAAGTGACGTCACCTTTGTGATGACCTGAAATTATAGAAGAAGAAAAGGTCTATATAGTTTTTTGCAGAAAGCTTTTAGGAAGGAACAAACGTTCTGATAATCCCGAAATTATGGATTTCTACAGATCAGATGGCAGGAAATAGTGGACAGGCTCTGGAGTGGGCTTGACCTTGAGTCAACAGTCTTCATAGTGTGTTGGAGTCTGTGAGGAAACTACCTTGTGTTAAACATTTGAGAAAAGCGAATTCCAAGTTTTATTTGAGGACTCTGTTACCAGTAGAAGGGCCATGAGACGTAACATAGGTTAAAGCAGGTTTATGTTGTTATTACAGAATCTATTTTCTTTATTTCTTCAAGTCACATCCTGTATGATGAATTTATTGAGGCTAAATCTGTATAGAAGAAAAACTGTCTGAAATAATTTAATTATAAATTTTTGAAAATATCAAAAATTTACAGTATTTTTTCTAACCAAAGTTGTAAGAGCCTAGTGCAGAAAACTTGGAAAGCTAAAAATAGCACACAAAGGAAAACTTGTTCAATATTTTCACCTCCAAATATACATATCATACTTTGCTTTTTAAATATTTCACTTTATTTAAAATGTCCTTATTTTAAAAAAATCTGCATTCATAAATTATGTTAGACTGGGCAATGAAAACACATTCAGAACTTAAGGAGTATAGTGATGTATGTATTTAGAAAAAGAAGTTATGTTTTTATTTATTGCCCATGTAAAAGAAGGGCTTAATTAAAAGCTGAAAATAAGATCATTTGGTGTAATGACTGTATTAGTACTGTTAGATAATTAATATTTTTTGGCAAATCCAGTCAATTTACCCGCCATATATTTGGAAGGAAGAAATTAAGGTGATTCCTAAGTTGTCAGAGGCTAAGGCCTCTCTGTCAGAGAATATAACCTCTGACCCAGTTCCACCACTGAGACTTCCTTCTGTCTTCTAAGCAGAATAAATTGAGCCTGACTCTTCCTGGTTCTTCACCCCACACCAGTTCTTTCTCTCTCCATCTTCCCCTTTCTCTCTCTCTGGGGCGCTGGCACCCTGAATACAGGTGTCTCCCTGAGGTCATGCACTTGCTTTTGCCAGTGCATTGTCTGTCCTGCTGGATGCCAGGCTTCTGGGGCATGGTTAAGATAGGAGAGCGTGGGTCATCAGTGTGTTGTCAAAGGTGCAGGAGATGATTGAGGCCCTTGAGCAAGTGAAGATAGAGACCAAGAAGCACAGCGTGCCCTGATCCATTACAGTGTGTCTGTTAACGGAAAGAAGATCCCTGTCTCCCTGGTTGAGTGGAGGGTCCAGTCTTGCTGTCAACAGGAGTTGTGAGATAAGTTTGAAACCATGCACTTGACCATGAGTGTCTTATTTCTCTGTTAAAACCTAACCTCAAATCAGTGTATAGTAAAAATCAGACACGTGGGAGATGGGAGAGAAATTGATACAGAAGAGGATGCTAACAAAGAATTTTAGCTACTTTCTATGTTATCTGAAGACCAGTTACACTGAGACACAACAGTTAAGGATGAGGAATTTGATTGGTCTGCAGAGGTCCTGAAGACTGGGAATATATTCTGCGAAGTGTATCATTAGGTGATTCTGCCATGGTGTGACTGTCATAGAGTATAGTGACACAAACTTACAATGACTATGAAATAATCTTATGGGACCACCGTTGTATACAACTGGGTTCCTTGGTTGACTGAAGCATTGTTATATGGTGCATGACTGTATTTTGTAGCCGGAAAGACACCGTAAAGTGAAAATTATTATACATTTAAAGAGGAGGGAACAAGACCAGGGTCACACAGCTGGCAATAGATGGAAGTTGAAATTCAAGCATAGTTCTCTGTAATTTTCACATCTGCACATTTATAGGCCTTTGCAATGTACTGTCTTTTACTCTCCGCCCATGTCCCATAAACTTGTTTCCTCCTATAAAATAGAAATAAATATATCTCACCTCAGAGTTGTTAGAATTCGATCAAATACTGCACAAGTATTTAGCTCTTGAGTGATGTCGTTACTGTGGCCAGCAGCTCTGGCTTGCATCTTTCCCGTGAGGCCTGCTCAGTGTTTCCTTTGCACAGTGCTGTCATCCTTGCAGGGATGTGCAGGGGAATCAGTGAAGAAGTGTAGATTTGCCTAGTAGTTTTCATGGGAAAGTGCTGAAAGACTCCTGAGGCGTATGTGTGTGGCAAAATGAACTATTAACAGCAAAATGATTGACTTTATGGGCTTTACAACAAATGGGTGACTAGGAAGCTAGGGCAGCCTTGGTTGTGGCATTCCCAGTAGTGCTGTTGACAAGTGGGTGTGGCAAGAAGTGGAGCAGATAAACATGGCTCATACTTACTGAGTGAGCCAGCTGTAGACTGGCAGACTGCTTTGCATTCTTACATAGCAAAATTATTCACATGGTGTAGACTATAGGCATTTTTTCTTGACTATTATTTGGGTTTGGCATCACTTTTTGTACCTTGAATCTTATATGAACAGAACATGGGATTTTAATAGCAAATGTGAAAATTTATGAAATGTTTTAAATTAACTTTTGAGCCTATTAGAGATGACTACTGTTTTCCTCCAAACCAAACTTAACACAGACTTTTTTTTTTTTTTTTTGTAAATCTAGTCTTTGATCACTACCATCAAAGCCTAAATATGTGATTCAGAAAACTCAGTGGAATATGAAATGGGGCCTTGCTTTTTTACAGAAGGTTCATTGAAAGCTCTCTAACCTGGGCATATGTATCATGGAAACTCATTTCCTGACTTTGTACATGATTTTATACACTAGAACCCTCAGGTGTCTTCTAAGTAATAGTAAGGTAAAAATAATGTTGTCTTTGGATAACACAGGTAAATTTTGATAAGCCTTTTTAGAGAGAAAAGAGGCAATATATTTTTGATTTTACACATTTAATTCATGCACTGCAGTCTTGGAGGCACTTGAAAAATGGAGTGAATAGGAATAAACAAATCTGTATCCTGTGAGTTACAAATCTCCTATTTTGGAACTATGTTATGTAATGTTTGATCTTGGTTTCCCCATTTAAGATGGAAGCATGGGAATAAACTCAAGGATATCACTGGTCTCTGTTTTCTTCTGTCACATGGATGGTTGTAGGTTTTCTCATCATACAGTGTTCTGTTGTTTCAGTTTTTATATTCTATACTATTGATGCATCCATAGTTCCTTTAATAAGTTATTTTTTGTTACTGTGTGGTTTTCTTTTAGATTATTTTGTATTCTGGAGACAAAATTTATGATAACTACCATGACGCTCTCAAAGGACGAGTACATTTTACAAGTAACGACCTCAAATCTGGTGATGCATCAATAAATGTAACAAATTTGCAGTTATCGGATATTGGCACATACCAGTGCAAAGTGAAAAAAGCTCCTGGTGTTGCAAATAAAAAGGTTTTGCTGACTGTTCTTGGTAAGTTATTTTTATTTGTATTAACCAGTTAATTAACAGGAGAAGTGATCACATACTATATATTATAGAGCAACATTGATGTAAGGTAAACTTTTGTTTCTTAGAGTTGGAATTTTCAAAATTAAACATTTGTAGTGTTTGTGATTGTCTTAAATAGCTAGGATATCTATCTAACTATAGCAAGAATGAGTCTTTGCTATTAATCCTCCAAGTCCAGCATCTGATCCTTAGAATGGACAAGGAGGAAACACTGACCCAGTCTCCCCTTTTTGAGCTCTGTGAAGGATTACTGTAGTCATGTAGGCCTTGAATTCAAACCTGGGAGGGTGAGAAGAGATAAAATGGGGGTATTAGAAGGAAGGAGGAAGTCACAGCTGAAGGGAAATAAGGATGACTAATAATCTAATCTAATAAGACTGTCATAGAGCCAGAGAAGAACTTCCTTCTGTGTTTTCAGATGAGTCATGACAGCTGCTGGGAGAAACCTTTTCTCTGAAAAGTGAGAATTGGAAGGAAGCTTATCTACCAGCTTTCTCTGTAAATTCTGCCTGAATATTCTGGTGAAAGATTAAATGAAGTGCCCTCTAGTGACCCAATTGAGTCATAGTCCACTGGGAGTACTTCTTTGGTTCACTGAGAAGGACTTTGCCTGATACTTCCATTCTGAAGGAGTTCCCAACGTGGCACTCAAAGGGTAATGAAAGTTCATTCCATTCATTCTGGGTGCTGTGTGACCATGAACCCAGATGACACAGTTGACTGGTTGTGAAGGACAGCATTTTGCTGTAGCCTCACCCCATCATTGGAGCCTACCCTGCTCTTTCGGGACACTAGGTTCACATGGTTACAACTCAGAAAAGAAGCTGAAGTGGGTAATGATAACAGAGGAGTTAATACATTAGTATTGTGGTTTCCTATCAACAGTGCCTTCTGCTGGAGCTCTGACAGGGTCTATTATTGAGACCTTTTGGTGTGCAGAGTTGGTTGGGAAGAGTACAGATAGTTTTCTGGGTGTATATAATACACTCAGACAGTAGCATGCTGCCAGGCACAGTGGCAGTAGCTGGGATAGTGGTTCGCTCAACTCTGACCCTAAATGTCCTAGGGGATTTGCAAGCCACTTATAATAGGACAGGGCTTCTGCTTCCGCATGCTCTGTTTAATTTTGAAATCATTTTTAGTTTTGTAGAAAATTATTTTAAAATTTTTATTAGTATATGTTTGTAGCACATACTGATTACATTCATTGTTGGGAGTTGATAACATGTACATAACACAGTGTAATCCTCCCCTTTTTTTTGCTAGCACAATTTGAAATATTTTGAAAATACTAGGAGTTTCCACCCGGTGTTAACAAAATCATATTGTAGTTATCAAAATCAAGAAATTAACATTGGCATAATACTGTTAACCACAATATAGGCCAAATTTTAATGTCACAGTTTTAACACCACAGTTTTTTCTAGCATGGAGTCTAAAATCCACATTGCACTTAATTAATGTCTCTGTAATATCTTCCCATCATAGCAGTTCCCATCATATCAAGGGGTACATGATATCACCTTATTTTAATCATGATCAATTAGTAAAGTTTCATTTGATGAGCCTCTACACTATAAAATTACTTTTTTCCCTTCTGAAATTAAAAAAATCTTGAGGCATCTACATTGAGGCTCCAGGTATCCTGTCTCTCCCCTGTTTTTTCCCATTGGTTTTAGCATATATTGATGTCTTTTGTCAGGAGTAAGAGTGATGTTAGTGTATTTTTGCAGTTCTAAGGATTGAACCCAGGGCTTTTGCATTGTGTCATATACCAAGCTTTCTTTAAAAAAAAAAAATTACTGTGAGATAGGGACTAAAATTGCCTAGGCTAGATTAAATTTATAATCCCAGACTGCTGGAGTTACAAGTGGTTAGAGTTTTTGAACCAAACAGAAATAGCATTTTTGGAAAGATGATATAATGATAGAAGTATATCTTGTGCCATATAGGGATTTAGAATGTATTTCCTGTAGACTAAGGTAGCCACTAACATGGAAGGATGATGATGTATATATACCTTGATTCATGAACTTTCCACAATTGTAGTCACAAACCGAATTCTATGAATCAAATTTCACTATGAGGTCAACATTGAACCTTGAATTTGATTCACTTCTCTTCCAGTTTGATTTGCAATGAGAATTGTGGAAAGAATTCAGTTTGTGAACTGAAGTACTACTAACATACATATGGTACTACTAACATGCACAGCATTATTATGTTGATGAGATACATTAGTCAGGTACAGCTTGATGGTCTCATACAGTTTGTCAAGGAAGAGTTGCTGGCTCTGCTGATGTTCATGGAAGCAAAAGTTCTAAGGAGGATGGCCACCAAAGGTATTTGGAAAGCCAAACTTCTGGTCAGCAAGAATGTCATGGGTTAAGAATTAATGTTTCCTGTGGTGTAATGCTTGGAGTGAGCATGTAAAAGACACTTTCTCTCTCACTAGAAAGTAGTTGGGCTGTTCCTAAATGATGTTAAAAAACCAGGGTTGATAAACTTTTTCTTTTGTGGATAGAGTATGTTGAAATCTTAAAGTCAGCAGGACTCTGAATTTGTAAACAACAGCTTTTAATAATTGCTAATTATTGGATATGTTTGGAATATGAAAAAGATGGTTTTAGTAGAAAGGATTAGAATCAGAATTAGGATTAGACTATTAACCAGCATTTGCTGCTTATATATAAAAAACATTGTTTTAATCTCATTTGCCAAGCTTAATTATCCAAATTAAGTTGATGTAGTCTCTAGGGTAATTGGTCAACCTGAAAAGAAACAATTTTTTTTAAGGAAAATCAGTAATGCAACTAAATGCATTTATTGATTTCTTTTTTTAAAACAATACTAGTAGTAACAGATGAAAGGAAGAAATAAATAGTTAAGGAATATTAAAAGTTTTGAAGTTGTAAAATTATGATTAACAACCTTAGTCGAAGGTACTCCACTGGATGTGACAAATCCTGCTGCCCAGCTTTGGGAAACACTTTAACATTGTCTTAAAGAATTGAGCATATATTTACATATGACCCAGCAATTACCCAGTATTTCATAAGTATTCAAGCAGTGGTGTTTATAACAGTGCATATTTGTAAAGCTCATAAACCTTTATTCATAGTATTGAAGGGATAAAACTCAGCCAGGACTGAAAGAATGAAAATTAGCTTCAAAAAAAAGTAAAAGCTGACTACACAATATATAGAAAACATACCTCCCAAGGTTGTAGAATAGCAGTAAAAACTATTACAGTTTTCGTAACATTGCCCCCAGACCTACTTTATTTGAACACTAAAGATAGTGTCCACTCTACACTTAATGCCCACTTCTTATCTCTCCTCAGAATCAACCAGTTGAGAGGTGTCCTCTGCTTTCTTGAGAGTTTCCTCAGAGTCCTCTCTTCTCCTGCTGGTAGCATTCCATGACTCCTCATAGTGCCTTTCACCAGGGTTAATCTGATTTTAACAGGCTGCATACTTATTTCTGGTCAGTTTGGCTGATTAGGTTATAGTAGTAGCCCCAGAACTGCAAACAGTATTGAGTAGGGTGGATGAATAAGTGAACATGTTATACTCATTCAGTGGACTGTTAATCTGCAGTAACAGAGAATGATTCCCAATGGGTACAACATGGATCAATTTAAAAAACATCCAGAATGAAAGAAGTGAGACAAGTACGTGCTGTTTGGTATTTTCATTTATATGTTGCAGAAAGAGAATGCAAGAGTTTGAAATGAGATTGACTGCAGCTAGCATGGGGGAAGGTTTCTTTGGAAAGATCTGGACTGATGGATGTAGTCAGCCCTCTGTATCCTTGGGTTCTGCATCCTCAGACTGAGCCAACTATGGATCAAAAATACTGAGAGAAAAGTATGTCTGTCCTGAACATGTATAGACTTTAAAAATCTTTTTCTCTAATTGTACATAATCATTGCTGCTCATATAGCATTTACTTTATATTAGGTACTACAGGTAGCCTAGAGGTGCCTTAGAGTCTCTACAGCATTTAAGCATCCGGAATTTTGGTATCCACAGAGGGTCCTACAACTGATCTCCCTATGTGGGTACCAAGTGATGACTACGTGTACATATTTGTTAAAAGTGATCAACCCACATGATTAAGTGGTAATTTTAGTATATGAATGTTATGTCTTCGTGGAGTTCAGTCAAACGTTATGCAACACCAGAGTTATGGTAAGTTGTGAATAATGAAGCTTAGTAGCTACTTTAAACAGTTACTCAAACAGTTGTAGAAAACAGCCTGAGAAATATATTTTTTAATAACACTACTGTCTCCGTGGAACTGAGTTAACATGCATACAAATGGTAAATGGTTCTTGTTGCACTAAGTGAATTGTCCCTGTTATCAGCATTTTTTATTATAAATCCTGATTGTCAGTGTGACTTGGCAAATACTCGTAGAAGACCGCATTTCCAGTATGGAGAATAGGTAAGGAGTGGAGGGGGCGCTTCCTTGAGTGTCAAGTCTCCCAGCTCGCTTCATCCTTGCTTTTTTCACATATGCCCATGGAATGGAGGGCACGGAGCTGTGCCTGAGATGCTGCCAACCTCCTTATGCCGTGGCTGCTTGCCTGAGCTTGTTCTTGTTTTATGTTTGACAAGCTGAGTAAACTCATGTGACAGCCTGTTGTGATCTGTCTTTTGTCAATTCTGAACCCAGGACCAGCTGATAATGAGTCAGTTATCATTGGTTATGCACCATGCTGTGTGTTTAAATAGCTTATTATAAAAATAAAATTTATTTTTTATGAAGTTGAATTTATTTTGTTTTTTCAGTTAAACCATCAGGTATAAGATGTTTCATTGATGGATCAGAAGAAATTGGAAATGACTTTAAACTAAAATGCGAACCAAGAGAAGGTTCACTTCCATTGCGATATGAATGGCAAAAATTGTCTGACACCCAGAAAATGCCTACCCCATGGTTAGCAGGTACTGCTGATGATACAAATTGCACCATGTGCCACTAATTTGGTCTTAAATCTAGTAGGGTTTGTATGTTACATATTTTTAATTCCCAAATCTCTCTCCTTTTCTATACATAGTGATCAAAATTTCCATGGGAGTTATTTGCATTTATGACAATTTAGTGTCATGTGAATGAAGAAATGTTTCTATAATAATTTCATCTTTTAGAATATTAGTTTAAAAAAATATTAGTTTCTCCGGCACATTTTATTTTTATTTGGTTTGAAGTGTTTATAATCACAAATTAGTGGCTAAAGTATAACGAGTTAGGATCTTGAGTATTTTGGCTAGATTCATGTTGATGCTATAGTATTCTATCCAAGGCTGCTTTGTAAATAAGGGAGGAGGGGAGAACTTTGTGTGATGCTAACTACAGAGTTACAGGTTGTCTAAATCTGAGCACTTAAGTGTTTCTTGTAATTTACCTGTTAGTTCAAACTGATTGTCATGCTCTACCCTCTTTCTACCCACCCCACCCTGGTCTTCAGTAAGTTTCTCTTTGCCTCTTTTCTTTAGCTAGAGGCCAAACTATATATCCCTTCTGATTTTCTTTTGAATGTTTCCATGTGGGAGATAAAATAGGTCTTGCAAATTTTCCTGCTGCATGAAAGAACCTTTATGGAATGAACTACTATTTATAATTAGAATGTGAGTAAAATGAGCTTGCAGCTGCTGCAGTGGACCATACCCTTGCTTTTAGTTGAGGCTGTGTGGCTGAAAGATTATGGTGTTTTTTTGGTTTTTGGTTTTTTTGCCTTGGTTTGTAGGAATTGCAGGCATGACTGTTAATTCTTGGGACATGCATGGACTCCACAGCAGTTTGTTTGCATCCAGCCTTGTCTTCCTTTTAACTGGATTTTCAAATTCGGTAGTTTAATTTTATTAAAAACTGAGAGTAATACATTAATATTTGCTTTTCTTTCCTCTCCCACAGAAATGACTTCATCTGTTATAACTGTAAGAAATGCTACTTCTGAGTACTCTGGCACATACAGCTGTACAGTGCAAAACAGAGTAGGCTCTGATCAGTGCCTGCTGCGTCTAGATGTTGTTCCCCGTAAGTGTCTTCTGTGTTTTGTTTTGTTTTGTTTTGTTTTGTTTTGTTTTTACCGTCTTACAGCCTCTTAATTTTGTCAGCAAGGATGTGTTGAAGGCAAAGGGGTTGGTAACTTTGATCAGAACATTCTATGGCTTGGTTGTTACCTTTTCTAGTTCATGGACAGGAAAAATTAATTGTATTTTATTGAGAACTATATTTTATTAAGAAATAAGAAATTATATGCATTAGTTCTTAAAGAACTATTAAAAAATAACTATTAAGTTGTCAAATCAACTTTTGTACACTATTTAGACATTCTAAGTATGAGCAACTTAGAGCATTCTTGTATATTAACCAAGACAGCTTTGAATATTAAGTATTTTTCATGTGCTTTATCATTTTTATGCTGAAAACAGTTCAAAAAGGGCACCTTTTATAAATTTTCCACAGTATATCACAAAAAAGCTAGTTAGCTGTTAAACTTAATATATGCAGGCTGGGGATTTAAGCTCAGTGGCATAAAGCCTGCCTGGCAAGATGGAGGTCATGAGTTTGACCCCTGATATCCCCCCCTGCCCAAGGTTAATATATGCAACAAAGTCAGTCTATCATTATACTGTATATCCTATCTTCAGTATTATAAATTTTTAAAAATGATTCTTATTAACATCTTATTCTAGCTTCGAATAGAGCTGGAACAATTGCAGGAGCTGTTATTGGAACTTTGCTTGCTCTTGTGATCATTGGTCTTATCATCTTTTGTTGTTGTAAAAAGCGCAGAGAAGAAAAGTATGAAAAGGAAGTGCACCATGATATCAGGTAATTTAGTGTCAAATGTATCATGCCATTTCTAAAGCATTAGTTGTGGTAAGCATCTGAAGTGTGCTATTCTCCTGTGAGAACTGGGCAGAAACATTGCCTCCTGCTAGCAACACATTTCAAACCATTTGTTTTGAAACAGTGTCTACTCATTCTTTATTGTGCTCCCTCCAATTTTCTTGCATCCCATTTTGAGAACTACAGAATGATTAACTCATTACTCTAAAATTATAGCAGCTATTGAGATTTAAAAACAAAAACTGGTTGTGTCAAATTGTCATTGAAAAATTTACAGATAGATTCATAGTGTAAGTTTATTTTCTTAAATATTCTAAACCAGTAGATCTTAACTAGAGTTGCACACTGGATTACAGAATTTTAAAAAATAATGACACATGACTAAATAGTTTAGAACCCTAGAATTGGACTCTTTGTAGGCCTGTGTGCGTTTTGAGTGCTTATGTTTTTAAAATGCCCTGAAAGTTGCTTAGATATGTATTGTTTCTCAGTGCTTGAGATGACCATTCCTGTGCTAAATTCCCAGTTTTGAGACTTAAATGTAAGGTTTTCAGCTAATGTATTAGATAACTTTCATAGTAAAACGGAATTTTTTCCCCTTTACATTTGTGTAAAATACATATTTTATTATGTATGAGGTTGTACACTCTTGCCCTTATGTGATACACTTTTTAATCAAAATGATATATTGGGAACAAATACAGTTAATGACGCATGCTTGTCTCGTGTGTGTGTGTGTGTGTGTGTGTGTGTGTGTGTGTGGTACTCAATTTAAGTAAATATGAAATACATACTTAAATAAGACCCTTAGTCTTGAATCACAGCTTACATAATTTTAAGTTTTTAGAAATTTGGTCTTTTAACTTTCTTGCACTGGGGACTTTGTTTTCCAGAGAAGACGTTCCTCCTCCAAAGAGTCGGACATCCACTGCCAGGAGCTACATTGGCAGCAACCATTCATCCCTGGGATCCATGTCTCCTTCCAACATGGAGGGCTATTCTAAGACTCAGTATAACCAAGTTCCAAGTGAAGACTTTGAACGCGCTCCCCAGAGTCCAACTCTCCCACCTGCTAAGGTAGCTGCCCCTAATCTAAGCCGAATGGGAGCGGTTCCTGTGATGATTCCAGCACAGAGCAAGGATGGGTCTATAGTATAGAATCTCTGTACTTTTCTTCTTTGCTCTTTGTGTTTCTTTCTTCTGTTGATGTATGAAAATCTATTCAGGTTTAATCTTGTTAATGGCCTCAAAATACATGAAAAGTTAACCAGAAATTGTTAAAAATTATGCTTCACAAAGTTTTATTTGGTTATCTTGAAACAGTAAAGATATTAGAGATAGTTATGACATTCACCACCTTTAAGAGGCTGATTTTAAAGGTAACTGTTAATTTATCTGAATAAGATGTGGCACTTTGTACAGGGAATCACAAGTAAGGAGCTCTATGAATTTACACACATGCCAAGGTGGTTACTTGAATCAGCTGAAAATGATACTTCATAATTTCATTATTTTAAAGATGTATGTTTCATTTATGATCCAACAGTGTCCCTAAGATCAGTAAAGAAATATACACAACAAAAATACTTCAGTATGTTTGTACTTGTTTTTACAGCCTCTTTGAAAACTAATTGTGTTTAGAATATCTCTAATAACAAAACAGTACAGTGTTTTAGAAATGACTAATTTTACTTCCAAGTCATTTATAAACTATGAAATGATTTCTTGAGAAACAAATTTCTTTAAACACCAAAGGGACATAGACTTTCATATGCTAAAGGAGCATTTGTTAGATTCAGTTAGAACATTTGTATCAGCTACATGTGTAGATGACACCATGGGTGCAGCAGTGAAGATAGATCTACTTGACAGGTGATCTGGTGCCTTGAGGCCTTGGTCTGTGGAAAGGACCAGCTAGATCCAGGATGTAGCATTCACAGCCCCCAGCTAAACACTTGAGGCTTTCCACTTTAGGTTATATTTATCTAAAAAGTTACAATAGTTATCTGATAAATATAGATGAGAATTTCCTAATTATTGATTCTAAATTTTGTGATTTTTTTTTCACCCCTGCTTCAGTTTCTTTTTGGGGAAATGGTATTGAATATTTTATGTTCTCAAAATAAATAATCCTAAACTTACTCTCTTAAATGCAGTTCCTGGAGGATATTTTCATCATGGACTCAGTTATCAAATACATTTTGTACAAGTCCGTGTCCTCCCTCAGTTCTGTATTCCAGACATGGGAGGATGTACCGTTGCCGTTGTGTGGCCAAGCATGTCCGTGTGTAGTTCCAGCAAATCAGGTTGAGCTTTGAAAAGTTTGAGTCTTAGTTTTGTGGAAATGATTTATTCTTTAAAGAAAGAAAAAGGTGTAAAGAAAATACTCCTACCTGCCAAATTGTTTTAGTAGAACAAAGTGGATGTATTGTATTTCCCTTAAGATTTGAGGGACTGTGGATATAGTAGAATGAGCCAGCAGTTGTTTTTTTTTATAGTAAATAAGGTTTGTAATAAATTATTTGATTATCTGTAAAACCATTTCCCTAGATTTTTGTAGGGAGTTGGTTTCTCATCTCTTTGGGTGCTGTGGTGGTAAATGCTACATTAACTAATGCTGGCATGTATTGACAGGCAGAGTGTCGTGTACAATTTTTAATGGTAAATCTAAGCTGAATGTGTAATGAATTAGTGTACAGTGTTACATTAGGAAGCATTTTTTAAATGGGTTTTTAACCTTTCATAAAATTACTTTTTATACTTATGTTAACATTTTCATCTGTGCCTTTTTAGATAATTTAATTTCTATTATGACTTTCTGGTGCCTATGAGCTAGCTGTCACCTTATTGGAAAGGTGCTTAGAGGTGAAGGTACTGTTTCTACACACACATCACTGTGACATCCTCTATCCTCATGCTTTCCATCTTGCCTCCTCCTGTCCCCCTTTTTAAAATGTGACTTAAATGACCGTTATTCACAAGGATTTAGACATTTTAAAATTCCCAATACTCTGTTTCTAATTTTATAACAGTCGCTATTTTTGAATACTAAACATTTGGCCTATTTTAAAGATATTACAAGGTTAAAATAGAACACAGACTTCAATAGTAAAACTCTTGGTATATCCTATTTCTGATTTTGTTACTGATCTAAGAAGAAATTACTCTGGGAAGTGAACATATGTAAAATTTTACTTTCCTTAGACTTCATATTTATCTGAAGTTTGATAAGTAAATCATCGTCTTTGAGAAAGTATTTCAGTTTATATCCATAATCAGCTATAATCTGAAAATCAAGCTTGTAAAAAATGACTTGGGTACCTGGAACAGACCTTTTGGTTAAGATTGATATTAGAGGACATAGTTTAGTTTTAGGCTCATCTCCAGTTACTCTTACTGTAAATTTCACTTGATTCATAAAATAATTCTCACTGATAATGTTAGCGGAACCAGAGATTAAATACTTGTTCTAGAATTACTATTGCAAAGTAGCTAACTAAGACTTACTAGAGCATCTCAATGAGAGAGCCAGTAATAATAGTCAAGGAAAGTACTCCTCTAAGCAAAACTGTTTGATTCTACTGTATATCTGAAAAATCTGTGTCATCATTTAAAATTACATAGGATAATTTGAAGAGAAGTGATACTGTGAATTGCAGTTTTGTGCTTTGAGTTTGCAGTAGTTTACAGGTGTTGTTTTTCTTAGGCTTTTCTTCATATTTTCCTGTTAGAACGCTCTCCTACCAAAGTCTCTTGCTGATTACACTTATCAGATTTTTTTGGACAAATTATGCCTTTTAAATTTGAATTATTTGCCAAGGATTGAGTACGTCAGAAATATAGTGTGTCTTAAGGGGAAGTTTGTTGATAAAACCCAAGTTATTGTGCATAGAGATTATGGATATAAAGGAATGTTTGACCTATATTAAAATGATAAGAAATTTACAATTAAGTCTTGGAATTTTGGATTAAGTGAAAGGTCAAATAAATATCTTGATTAAATAGAAGAATTCATTACATGAAGTTGGCTACCCAAATTCTGTAATACATGGCTAATAAAAATAACTTTTCTCAGTCTGTTTTTGTATGCATGCAGCATGTAAATTTGAAGTTATGTGCATGTTTGTAGTTTTTTCTACTTTGCATTTCAGCAGTGTTTAGAGTTTGGATGCCTTATTCCAGTATGAACAGAAAAGTCCTTATTTTATGTATTTGACTCTTGATGTGTCATATGGAGTAGTTTGTAGCAAATGTTGGCACAATTTGAACTTTTCAGTGGCTTGTGACGTTACATATTATATATACATATGTACATATATCTTCATTACATTTCTGTGTTTGGTAATGTAAATGTTCTGGGCAAGTTTTAATATTTCAAATGCCTTTGGATAGTCCAGCAATAAAGGCATGTTCTGCAATAGAATTTGTTGTTTGCCTACTTCAACACTAAAATAGTCCATAAGTGACCACAAACTCCTTTTATAAATATTACACAGCAGGGGAAAATAATAAAATTGTGAATTGTGGTTTTTGTTTTGGCAGGCTGATCATTTATCTTACAGATATTAACTGCAGCCTCTTAAAACCAAATTTTATACAATACCCTATTTTTATAATTTAAGAATATAATGAATATCAATAGGTTTAGGGTTTTTTTTGTTTGTTTTGTTTTTTTATACTGGGAATCGAACTCATGACCTTGCACTTGCTAGGCAGATGCTATGCTACCGAGCCATATCCCCAGTCTTGGGTTTAGTTTTGATAACAGATACTAATATTTCCATCAAAGAAGTGCTTTGTGTTTTCTGCTAACTTGTTTTAATTATGCAAACATTAAAACCACAATTCACTGATTTACTCATTGTTATCCCTCTGAATTTTAGTGATAAATACACTTGCACTACTGAGAAAAATATTTTGACACTTCATATTTACAAAATAGAGTATTAACAGTGTCAGTTTCAGATTTTGTATTTAAAATTTCTGGCTTACATGTCCAACGGTGCAGATTTTGAAATTTATAAGAAAAAAATTGTTTAAAAAAACAAAAACTTGCTCTTAGTTTTGTGACTTGTGTACTTTTGAAATAAAATCAAGAGGTTCTCTGCCTTGTGGTGTGGCTTTATTGTGCCTTTTAAAAAGTCTACTAAAATTTTAATTATATTATTTATTCCTGCTTTTCCTCCTCCCAGTGCACCCTTTAGACAGGAAAAGATTGTACTAATTATACATCAATTAAAACATGTCAAATATACATATATTCCCCCAACTCCTGTGTATTTGTACAGTACCTACCTAGTGTTAGAGACTGAAGTTTCCATAGTTCAGTTATTGCATGCTTTTATAATACAAACTCAGAGAGTTTTTGGATGAATTAAAAATGAGTAAGCCTACTTGTATTAAGTATATACATTTCTGTATTTTTCTGTTTCCTGCTGCTTTAACAGAGTTCTATATACTCTGGAATTTATAAATAACGAGAATTTATTGCTCACTGCCTAGAGGCTGAGCAGTTCCTTGTCAAGGCCCTTGCTGATTCAGTGTCTGCTGAGGGCTTGCTCTGTCCTTAAAATGACACTTCTTGCTGTGTTCTTACAATGTGGAGGAAGGGAAGGAGCTTGGTCAAGCCTCTTTTATAAAGCAGTAATTCTCTTCAGGTGGATGGAACCCTCATGACTTGATTTCCCAAAGGCCCTACCTTTTAATACTATCACTTTAAGTTTTAAGGGTTTTAAGATAGGACTTTTTTTTTTTTTGTACCGAGTATTAAACTCTCACAACCTTGCACTTGCCGAGTAGGTGCCTGTGCCACTGAGCTAAATCCCCAGCCCAAGATAGGATTTTTTTTTTAATGATGAACATGAATCATAACATCTTGGTATATCTTAAATATATTTCCATTGACTTTAGATATTAATTTGTGAGAAAGGGTGGAGTATTAGTTCTTCTGTAAGAAGACATGTTGAGGAATATTTTGTTTCTCAGTCTGAGCATCAATGTGTTGGGGTGTATAATTGTCATAGGGAACTGTCCTATGATTTTTGGGATGTTAACACCTCTGACTTCTACCCACCAGGTATCAGTAGCACCTTTGCCTCCTACAATTGTGACTTTCAACATTACCAAATGTGTCCCCTGTGTAGAAAGTAAATGGCTTCCATTTGGCAACCAGTATTTTATATTAATGTGGATTTTTCTACTCTGAGAAATAAACTGTACATGATTTAGAGTCAGTTATATTTGAATTGCTTCTTATTAATCTTAGTAATAGTTGTGTCACTTAACTTCAGTTTCTTAATGCTTAAAGTAGGGATAAAAAATTAGTTTTCAGGCAGTTTTGGAAGATTTTATAAATTATTATCGTAAAAATTCTTTGTATTACCTCTGGTAATTGAAATGTTGACAATGATCCACCAGCTTTCTGAGATGTGCGATTGCAGTAAAATACACTAAGTGAAATCACTGAGTATAATTTAATGCCTTTTAGACCATATTTCAATCTTGGTCCATTAAAGACCAGATGATAGTTCTGGTTAGTTAAAGAACAAATAGCAATCCTGATTAAATTGGACATTAAATAGTTTGTTATTAAATAAAATTGGTCTAGTTTATGTCTAAGGCATAACCAAATGTAATTTCACAGTGGAATAATGGCAGTAGTAAAAAGATTGGCAAGTCAGTCTAGACACTAAGCTCAGGTGGTTTTGCCCTGGTATTTCCAAATATAAGTAAATGGTTTATTGTTGTGACTTGATGAGTTTTAAATTTTGTTTAATATTTATAGGGGGAAAAGTTGCTGCCCTCAGGTAACTGTAGGTAAAGAATCTAACAGAAAAGCAAAGAAATAAATTCCAGTCTGCATAACCAGAGTCTTAAGTTCTTGATCCCTTTTTCCCATCTTGCTGAGCAGTGACAATTCTACTCTGTAATACAGGATGGGAGAGGTGGGAGAACATACAGAAAGTTATAATTTAATGTTAATCACTAGCAAAGTATTAGAAGCCATCATGATCTTGTCTTTTCCCTAAGTCATTCTCCCTAGTCCTGGTAACTGGTGTCTTCAAATGTGAACGTGATCATGCTAAAAACCAGGTCATTGTAACATGACACAAAAGGCTTCTTCCAAGTCTTGACATTTCACAGTTCTTGACATTTCTCTATAGTGTATCTTCTCCACACCTCTAATAAAGCCTTTATGTGTCAGTCATACTTGGTAACTAGGACCTAGTTGCAAGCCTTTCTCACTGTGTCTTCCTCTGCTAAGGAGTGGCCCATCCTTGTTTACTTACCCAGTGCATAATTGTCCCCCAATGTTGAATTCAAACACTAACTTCCTTGAATCTTCATGATTCCCATCCCTGCTTTTCACACACATGACCAAATCAAGGCTACTTACTCGGCTCTACCCATTGCCAGCATGGATCTTTTGTGACACAAAGCCTTTGGTGTTCTAATTGTCACATATCCTTAATGTCTAAAGGTGGTTTACATACCTCAGTCACCAGTGCCTAACTATATGACTTGCAGATTTGCTCAGTAAATGCTTAATGCAGATGTAAGGAAACTAGGAACAGGGAAAGTTATGTAACTTAGGGTTAGCAAGATGGTTGTTTGGGTCTCCTCTAAAAGCCACATGAAAAGTTTGAGTATGTATAGAGAGGAGAAAGGTTACACTTGTATTAAAAAATTAACTTGCTTGAAAAAGAATGAGGTGACGACTCAAAAGGAGCTGTCATTAAAAGAATATTAGTACAAAAATCTGCAGAACCTTAAAAAAACAAATTGCTAAAACCCTTCTTAGATACTCACCTGAGTAGGTCTAGAATAAATGAATAATCAACTTTGAAAATCTAATTAAACTCTTTTCAGATAATTGATTTTCATGGTAAGTCACAAATGAAAAAAATACATAAACATATATATTTAATATATATTTAACATGAAACCATTTTCAGATGACTGATTTTCATGATAAGCCACTAATGTATATATTAATATATGTCTATATATACATTATATATTTGAGGTTTCACAAACTTGCAAACATTTGACTAGTATGTCTAAATATGTAATCCTTAAAAATGGTTGCCTGAGAGCCAAGAGGTTTAGCTCAGTGGCGTAAGTGCCTGGCAGGCAAGCTTGAGCCTGTGAGTTCAATTCCCGGTACCAAAAAACAAAAACAAATAAAAGAGATAAAAATGGTTGCCTGATTTTGTAATGTTTGTTGGTAACAAAATTTAAGAATACCTGCTTTGACACTGAAAACACTTTCATTTTAAGTTTTCAGAGAAATTCTAAAGAGTTTGATGTCTGTTGTCAATCTTTTAAAGTGATTAATTATATAAAGTAGTTTCTATGTGTGATTTTATTAGTTTCCTGGAGTTGCCATAATAAATTGCCACAAACTCTTTGGCTTAAATGACAGAAATCTAATGTTTCATAATTCTGGCTAGAAGTCCAAAATCAAGATCTGGGCAGTGTTGATACCTTCTAAGATTTCTGAGGAGTCTATTCCAGGCTTGTAGGTGGCAGTTTTTACCTTGCACTGTTCACGTTCTCTGTGAAAGTCCATCTCTGTCCAAATATATCTGTCTAGTACTAGGAATTGAACCAAGGGCCTCGTACACTACTAGGCAAAGGCTGTATGACTGAACTACATCCCACTCCAAGTTTCCCCCTTTTTTAAGGATATTGAATTGTCAGGGACCACACTTACGATGCTATCTTTAACTTTATTTGTAACAAATCTATTTGCAAATCTCTGTTTTATGTACTAGGGATTAAGATCACAATAATTTGGATTGGTGGCAATAATTCAACTCTATTTTTTTGGTACTGGGAATCGAACTTATGACCTTGTGCTAGCCAGGCAGGCGCTTAAGCCACTAAGCTAAATCCCCAGCCCAATAATTCAACTCTTTAACAGTAATAGTGTTTACAAATTATGAACAGATACTAATAAAATAGTGGAACTTGATGTGGAACACATGCCCAGAGATTTTATTTTCCATGATATAATAATATCAACAATGAAAAGTATATCATGATTTTTCATTGTTCCCTGCTCCAGGAATATACTCTATTTCTTTTAAACCTCACATCTTGTCAAGTGAAAAGTAGTTCACTAACTAGTTATCGAGTCACTGTTTTAATGAATCTTGCTGGTGAGATGACACAGTATTTTTGTTTGTTTGTTTGTTTTTGTTTTTTTAGGAAAGTAGAGCTTTGAAGAAATTCTGTATTTTAACTTATTCACAGACCAGCTATGAATGTAGTTTTCTGTAGTTTTTTCATATTTCAAAAGTAATAATGCAGAAGTGTAGTGTGAAATGAAAGGTACCTTCACTCATTTCTGGGTGTTTGTTTGTTTTGTTTTGTTTTGCTTGGTAATAGGGATCGAACTCCTGACCTCACATTTGCCAGGCTGGCACTTATGCTGCTGAGCTAAATCCCCAGGCTTATTTCTGTTTCTTTTCCTACTTGTCTTACAAAAGGAAGGCTTAATTCTTTTTTAAATTTTGCCAGGCAGATGCATATAGTATGGAGCTAAATACCCAGCTTTTTGGGGTCTTTTTTGAGACAGGATTTCATATGCAGTTTAGGCTGGGCTTGACTCACTTTCCCTAGACTATTCTCAAAAATCACAGTGATCCTCCTGCTTCAGCCTCCCAAGTTCTGGGATTACAGGCTTGTGCCACCATGCCAGGCTTTAAATTTTAGAGTTTTAAACAGACTCTTCATAGAGCACAAAAATTCAAAAAGTGTAAAAATATATAGTAAAATGTATCATCACTTTCTTTTACTTACTACCAAGCCACATGTAAGTGTATTTATACTACTTTTTTATTTCTATGACAGAAAATTCATGTAAATTTTTTAATGGCTTATAAAGAAATATATAAAAAAATTTTTTTTAAAGGCTTATTTGGGTCTCAGCATTAACAGCTGAAAAGAGAAAGGAATTTAAATGCTTGAATTAGAAAATCATGAGTGGATGATTAAAAATATATAGAAACTGAAGATTTATAAACTTTAAAGCCAGGAATCCTCACTGTTCAGAAACTACGCAGGTGGGTCATGGTTGTGGGTTAATGGCAGAAAATGCTTGTGGATGCATTGTTGTAGCTGCTCCTGATTCCGCCCACCACCAAGTAAAGCCTGATATTGATTACATATGATCAGTTCCTGTTTGTCATCCTAGGAATGTGCTGTCCATGGATAGGTACTTGTGTGTGTTTGTGAGATTACCCAGAATTTTCTAACAAGTGAATAGACTGGTTGTGAGGGTTAGGGGATGTTAGGTTTTTGGTTGGAGCAACAGGAAAATTGAGGTGGGAATGATGGGTTAGTAAATTTGAAAGTAGTTCTGTCTTAACTAGCCAACATATAAATATATTGTCTGCTCAAAGCTGGGCAGGGTATGGCAGGTGACTACAAACTTGGATCAAAGCAGGAAAGGGGATAAACATGTAACAGTTATAAGTAGTAAAAGGATTTTAGCAGGAATGGGTGAAATCACTTTGACAGAGAAAGACTAGAGAAAGGAAGGCAAAAGTTAAACCCAATTGTGATAATATATGGAAGGTAAACTAAAGAATTCAGTTTGGGCATGTTGAGTTTGAGGAATTTGTTAAAATATCAAAGTGAAGTACATCAGGAGCATGAAAAAGGGCTAGACTAGAGATTAAATGTGTGATTAATGATCATGTAAATATTGGAGAGTATACTAAGATTTGTGACCAAACCCGTGTGTGTGTGTGTGTCTGTGTGTCTGTGTGTTAGGGTTGATTTTGTGGGAGTCTAGTATTCCTCGCCACCTTATATAAACTGACTGTATCTGCTGCTGCTCCTGATGGGAATGCTTGTTGACACTTTGAAGTTTATACTAATGAAATTTAGAGTTAAACAGCGTGTGGGGAATGTGGCATAAAGAGAGGAAAAAGAAATGCAGTGTTCCCCTGACTGGACAGTTTCATTTGACATCAATGCGGTGAGGCTGCTACTTACTGCATTTATGAGTGGTGGGTGAGGGCTTCCTTCCAAACAGTGTTTTGTGACGCTGTAGGAGGAGATTGGGAGACAGCCTCCTGGGTTCCACCCTTGGCTCCAGCACTCTCAGCTGGGTAACTTTGGACCAACAACTTTTATTTTATACTTTGTTCTTCTCTAAAGATACTCAACTTTTATCCTCAACAGGTAGGATACACCTTGGAGTATTTATTGGATTGATAAATCAATACACATCAAGCACCTGATCAGTGCACAGTAGTTGGTTGCCAGCATCATGATTACTCTTCCATTATAATAAGTGGTATTTGTCTCATTTTATATTCCAGTTTTCACAGGACACTAGTTTTATGTCAGTTGCCTTAGTGTAATTACAGCAATACATCTTCTGCAGAATATCCGAAAGATTTATGGTTATCATACTTTTTTTTGTACCGGGGATCGAACTCATGACCTCATGTTTGCCATGCAGGCACTTACGCCACTGAGCTAAACCCCCAACCCACTTTTGGGGTTTTTGAATAGCTTGAAAGTACAGCTTTTGTGTTAGATGCTTAACATTAGGAAAGAAATGACTATGTACACCTTCTATGTCACTGTTTAAGCACTAACCTAGTTAAATTTCAGTTCTGTGTAAAGTTTAGAACATAAACCAGTATGGCTATCATGTGTGATATTCTTCCATGTGTTACAAAGAAATGCTAAACAGTCCAGCCCTGTAATCCCAGCATTTGGAGAGACTGATGCAGAAGGATTCCAAGTTTGAGCCCAGCCTGCTCAACTTAGTAACTTGGTGAGACCCAAACTCAAAACTCAATAAAAAGGCCTTTAGTGTGATGCCCTGGATTAAATCCCCAATATGAAAAAAGGAAGGGGAAAAAAAAGGATAGAGAAGAAACAAAAAAGGGACAGACCCATAATAGGAACTTAAAAGAAAAATCTATTTCTATATGCTAAGATGTATTTAACTCACTGCATATTCTAAATTTTTTGCAGGGAGGGATCTTTTTGAGACAGGGTCTCATTATGCAGTTCAGGCTGGTCTTGAGCTCACTTTGTAGCTCAGGCTGGTCTCAAACTTGCAGCGATCCTCCTGCCTCAACCTCCCGAGTGCTGGGATTACAAGTGTATACCACCATGCCCAGCTGTGATGATGGAATGATTTTTATTTTGTGTCCTTCAGATAGCATAGAAACAAGAGTAAGTTAATTTTGAAATATGTCACATAAATGGTATCACCCAAACCTGCCTGTTCTGTTTCTCTTGTGGCATGTTTAAAGATACATTAAGTATATATTCTCTACTGACTCCTTTTTTAACTCTTGACATTATATAATAAAATCTTACCTATTGTTATAAATACTACATATATATATTTGATTAATTTACCTTTTTAGTGCTAGGTATTAAAACCAGGGCCTCATGATGCTGGATGCTAGACGAGCCTCTACCCCTAGTGTGTATATTCCTTTTCACGCAGCATGTTTTAGCAGGATGTTCCAAACTCCTCAAAATTACCCAGAAATTGGTAATTTTGAAATTTCTAGATCATATAATGATTCTATTTTTAATTTTTTGAGGAACCTTCATGCTGTTTTCCATAATGACTGTACCAGTTCACATTCTCGTGGGTGTTCATGGGTTCCATTTTCTCCACATTTCACCAAAACTTTTTTTTTTTTTAAGTAAAAATTATCCTAAAAGTGTAAGATGGTAAGTTCTAACCTTTTAAAGCTAAAGGCATATATGATGAGGGACAAAATCACCAGGAAGGCCGGGCATGGTGGCCTAGGAGGCTGAGGCAGGAGGATTGTTGTGGAAAGAATCAAGCTCATGAACCGAGGTATTGCTATTATTTCTACTATTTAGATCTTATATTTCAATTTACTGAATTAAAGATTGCCTCAAACATTCCCTAGAACAGGCCAGTAATGAGTGGTTTCCTTCTCAGAATGATTTCTTTTCCATTGTTTTGTATGTACGTGTGCTGATTTGGGTCCTCATCTCACTCTGGAGTTCTTCCTGGTATTTTTTTTTTTCCCCTGAAACAGGGTCTCCATATGCACTTCAGGCTGGCCTTGAACTCACTTCATAGCCCAGACTGGTCTTGAACTCACAATGATCCTTTGCAAAGACAAAGATACATTTGCTTAAGATAGAAAAGACATAATTTAATAATTCTATAGAAAGGAGACCTGGAAGAAAAAGACCTACATGGAATGATGAATTTAGGTGGAAAGAACATGAGGAGAAAGTGAACATTTTCCAGGAAGTGAGTTGGGTGCAGATTTAAAACATTTGTGGTTGTGTGGATAGGGTATTGTTAGTATTACTTTTCACCATGACGTAGAAATGAATCATCCTGGGGCTGGGGATTTAGCTCAGCAGCATAAGCGCCTGCCTTGCAAGCATGTGGTCTTGAGTTCAATCTCTGGTACCGACTGAAAAAAAAAAAGAAATGAGTCATCCTCTAGGAGAGATATGAGTGATAACTAGAAGGTAAAACTGAAGGAGGCAAGATTTAGGAAATGTTGGATGAAAAACAGGAAAGATGACGCTCACAACACAAGAAGGAGACCCTGAATAGCTTTGGTAGTGTTGGTGAAATTTGGGTCATGAATTAGCTAGGTCTTGGTTTATTTAGGGCATGGTACTTTTTGCTAGCAAAGATTAATTGCTCAGTAAGTGTGTATGAAGGTATGATTTGCTGTTTAACTCTTGTTTTTTATAAAGAGAACCTGTCCTATTCATTTCCTGTGGCTTATAGAGGACTTGGAAGCATATAACCTCATGAAGACATAAAAAAGCAATGGATCACTTTAGGAAAAAAGTATAATTTACCAGATTATGAAAACAAATGGCCCCTTGCCTTAAGTTCCCTATGTTCTGTAACTTTCAGGTGAATTTCCTTGAAAAAAATTATGTTCATTCTCTTGCTCAAAAGTTTTCTAGACATCTTCCAATTTAAAGATTGAAGTCCAATCTTGGCCTGGGTTTTACACTTTTGTATCTGACTCTTCATGGCCATTCTTACTCTGCACTGTAAATGCATGTGTATATGTGTATTTTAAAATAAAGTTTTATACAAACTTGCATATGTAATATTTTTACCTATAAAACTAGTACAATATAATCCCATTCTTTTAGTTTGAATACAGTTGTAATCAGTCTATGTATTTCATTTTGCATCCGTGTGTGTGTGTGTGTGTGTATGTGTGTGTATGAAGATGAATACCTAAAAGAGGTACTGAGATTTTGTGTGTTGGTGATGGTACTGGGGAGTGAATCCAAGGTCTCATGTATGCTAGGCAAGTGCTCCACCACTGCACTGAGCTATATCCCCAGCTTAATTTTTATTTTATTTCTTTATTTAGAAACAAGGTTCAGGCTGGCCTTGAGATTGTAAGATCCTCCTGCTTTGGCCTCCCGAATAACTGGATTACAGCCATGTGCCACTGCATGCAACATAAAAAGTATTTTGACATCAAAACATTCTCATAAGTATGTACTCGCAATGGGTGAGAGTGCAAATCCTCACCAGCACTCTTCTCCAGCTTTCTGATCTTTCTTTCCTTGTCTCAGCAGCTTTAAAATGTGCCCCTTTTGCATGTTCACCTGAAAATGTTTTCCTTTATTTGAAAACCATTTGTATTTTTGAGAACTGTGTAGCTATCATTTGCCCATTTTCTCATATTTTGCTAACTTGGAGAAACTCTTAACTATAATGGTACCTCATTTGACAATTCATGATTCTGATTGCAAACCTAATTGAATGAGAACTGAATCAATTGCAGTGGTTAGGTTCAATGTTGACTTTTGGGGAAATTTGATTTGGTTCTGATCCAATTTGGCTTGTGACCAGAATCATGGAAAACGGTTTGTGAACCATGGTGCCATTGTACTAATTAATTCTGTATGACATGAACTGCAAATTTTCCCTTCAGGTTATTTATAATTGGCTGTTAGTGGTTTTGTCTTTTACTAACCATGTAGTCCTAATTCTCCCCTCCTGATATTATACCTTTATAGGGAGCTGATCATCTCCTGTAAGCATATGCCACACTTCTCAAGGGTGCAGGCATCATTACACTAAATGTGCAGCACAGACTCTCAGTAATTTTTGGTTCAGGATAATCATAGCAGCTCTGGTTAAGCCACTGCCACATGTGTGTTTCTCATTAACTTACCTGGTTCATTCAAGTTGCTGGAATTTAACAATGGTTGTTATATTACATATTGGTATCCTTTTTTTAAACAAAGAAAAGAAAATTAAAAAACAAAATAGAAAAAAAAGGTAGAATACAGAATTCAAAAAAAATTAACATAATATCACTAGTTGATACATTACACATTGTCATCTTGAAAATAGTTGCCAAAGTCACAAAATCAAAGCACAAAAAGTGGCTATACACTCAAACATTGACAGTACAAACCCTTCTGTTCAATGATCCAACAGAAATTCAGTAATACGATCATCTATCTTATACACTATACGTACCGTTATATCCTTTAGAGCACTTTCCTTCTCTTTCACTTTTACAATATCTATTACACTTTTTGGATCCCATTACTCTGTCAGTTTTTATTATTTTTTACACCAGAGGGACAATGTGATATTTACTAATGTGAGTCTTATTTATTTCACTTATGAGGATATTCTCAAGTTGCCTCCATTTACCTATAAAGGCCTCAAGATCATCCTTTTTTATAGCTGGATAGTATTCCATTGTATAAAAATACCACATTTTTTTTTTTATCTACTCTGAGGTTGATGGGCATTTTGGTTGTTTTCCAAGATTGTGCCGCTATAAACATGGGTGCACATATATCACTGTGACGTGACCTTTTCAATTTTTCTGGGAAAATACCCAAGAGGAGAATAGCTGGATTGAATGGAATTTCCAATCTTAGTTTTTTGAGGAATCTCCATACTGAGTTCCACAGTGATTGCACCAGCCTGCACTCCCTCCAACAGTGGAGCAGTGTTCCTTTCTCCCCACAGCCTCGCCAACATTTGTTATCAGTTGTTTTCTTGATGACGGCCATTCTTTGCAGGGTGAGATGAAATCTCAGTGCTGTTTTAATTTGCATTTCTCGAATGACCAGTGATGGTGAATATTTCTTTATATATTTATTTGCCATTTGTATGTCTTCACTTGAGAACTGTATGTTCATCTCCAATGCCCATTTTTGGAGAGGGTCTTTGAATTTGGGGGTTGATGTTTAGTTCATTATATGTTCTGGATATAAGTCCTTTGAGGGATTGTTGGCTGAAATTCTTTCCCATTCTGTGGGTTTTCTTTTCACTTTGTTAGTGATTTATTTTGAAGTGCAGAAACTTTTTAGTAATATGAGATCCTAGTTGTTGATTCTTTGAAGTATTTCCCATGCGGTTTGCATTTTATTATTGAATTCTCTGCCTACCCCTATGTCTCCAAGATTTCTACCTACCTTGTCCTCCAGTAGATTTAGTATTTCTGTTTTAATATATAGATTCTTGATCCATTTTGAGTGCATGGTGATAAGCATGAGTTTATTTTCAGTCTTAGGCATGTGGTAAGCCAATTTTTCCAGCACCATTTATTAAAGAGGCTATCTTTTTTCCAGTGAACTTGTTTAGCCCCTTTGTCAAATATAAGGTGGCTGAGTGCCTTTGTAGTAGTGCTTTTATCTGGAATCTGTTCCATTGATCCTCTGGTCTATTTTTTTGGCACTGTGATTTTTAAAAAACTGCTCTTTTAATGTTGCTACATAAGACATTTTCTCTCACATAGTCCCAGAACTGTCAACAATAAGAATATTTTTAGTTTAGTAGAATGACCTTGTGATTCTGGAACGGAGGACAGAGTATGATAGAGAAGATACCAGTAAATGTAGTTTACTGCATTAAGTGGAATAAATGCAGTCACGGGGACATTTTCATGTGTTCACAGAAGCAACATAAGACTAAATAACTGAATAAGTGGAAATGTAATCTCTGCCCTGTCAACTGAAAGGTATTATCTGCTATGAAAGGACAAGGTAAAGGTGCACTAACCAGACTTCATGAATATGTGAACTGGTTTGATTTAAATTTCTTGTTATGGGCAAAAACATGATACAATTAAGTGAAAAAATTTACATAGCACCTGAAGCTTTACAAACATATACACAAAAGATTTTTTTTTTAAACTGGGGTTTGACCTCTAGTGTGATCTACCATCCCTAGCACTTTCTACTTCAAGGCATGATCCAACAAAATTGCCTAGGTTGGGCTTAATATTGCAGTCCTCCTGCATCAGCCTTCTGAGCCCAGGCTATAAGCAACTTTATTTTTATTTTATCAGTACCGGGGATCGAACTCACGACCATGTGCTTGCAAGGCAGGCACTTGTGCCGCTGAGCTAAATCCCCAGTCCCCATAAGCAACTTTAAATGCTAAATTAAAAAAAAAAAATTTTAAATGTTTATGATGGTTACAAGAAAGATACACAAGATTTTAAGAAAGAAATTTGGGGTAGTAGGTTTTAGAATTTCCTACTTAGGTATTACTTTTGTACATCATCTACTTTTAACACCAAAGTAAACCTCAAAACACAGCATTATTTCATCCAGGGCAGCCACTGACAAAGTTTAAAATTCAATCCGCTTATGCTGGCATTAGTGAATGAGCCCAATTCAGTGATTAAACACTCAGATGTTAAGAAATACAAGTATAGTCCTGTCTTCCTATTTAATAAAAAAATTTAAAAATTCAGCAGTATCCCAAGTATCAGAGGAGATTCCTTTTTAAGTCCTTTCACTGTGAACAATTTAGAAAAGCTATCAAAACAGATCTAAGATCTAGTCTTATCTCTGTTGAAACATCTGATAATAATAGATCCTGGGGCAGAACTGTAGGGCTGCTCATAGTTACAGTATCTAACATGGAACCATTTATAACCACCCCCTTTAGTGCTGCTGTGCTAGAATGGTATCCATTAGGGCCAAAAGAATGTGTTTAAGACTGGCATAAGAAGAAATGTTTATTCCTTGCTTTTTCTATACAGTCAACTTGGATGGGAAAAACTTAGGCTCCTGCGAGATTTATGATAAATGGAAGGATTCAGTTAGAAGCAGTACCTTGGTTAAATTTGGTATTTGGAGCTACTGATGCAAATCCTGGCTTAGACACTGAGCAAATGAGTAATGATCAGAATACTTCATGAATATGTATCAGATAAAAGTTCTTACCACAGCATCTGGCCAGTGTTACCCTGGTAATATGTGATGATTCTTATTAAAGATGTAGCTTGGGTTTACCTCATTTGTTTTGGTCTGTAACAGTGAGTGAAGAATATTGTAGCACAGGGTGGTTAATGTGTGCTTCCTAATGTATTTAGACATTTTACAGTTTAAGGATGTGCAAACCTGAAAGTTCAAAGCCTTACTCCCAAAATAATAAAACAAGAGCAAGGAACAGTGAAGGCAAAGTGCTTATTTGATGAAAGATGGAATTTTAGAAGTAGGTTTGTTTCAAATCCAGATACAGAAAAGTTTAATTCATTATGAATGACAACAGCAACAAAGGATTAGTATGTAATGTTCCATGTTATACAATTTAATGGCATTTTATGAATAAAACAGGAGCTAGAGGGCTGGGGATTTAGCTCAGTGGCATAAGTGCCTGCCTGCAAGCACAAGGTTGTGAGTTGGATCCCCACTACCACAAAACAACAACAAAAACGGGAGCTAGAGAGATTTTGATTTCCTGTGGCTGCATAGAACAGAATTCAGGATTCCTACGCTAGTGTTTTGTTAAGAACCTTAGTCCTTGCCACCAGGCCCCTGAGAGAATCCTGACATTCACCTCATGGCATCACCAGCCTCGGAGAGAACAGAATGGACAGCTAACTCTCCTAATCAATACCCTTCCCTTCCCTGTCTGCAACATGGTTGCCATTTTCCCAGGCACAGTGATGTTAGGAGCTCCTGACTCAGACTTCTGACGTTTCTAGTGGCCCAGGGGGTGTGTGTGTTCGACGAGTAAGCTTCATTGGGCACCAGGTCTTTCATGATTATAATAATTGCTATGATTATATAATTTACAGTACAGCAAATTATAGTACTACAATAAATCATACACATCCACCATACTAAATATGGTGAAGAAAATAAAAATCCAATTTTATGGCTAGGGCTGTAGCTCAGTGGTAGAGCACTTGTGTAACATGGTTTGGTCCCCAGGCACTGTGAAGGGAACATCTGGTTCACTTAACTGAGTGCTTCAAAAGTATATTAGTTTTTCACTTTACCGCAAAGAAAGCAATTTTCAATGAGGATTCATACACTATGGATGCAAATTACAGACAAATAACGTGGATTAAAACATATAACACAGAGCAAAAGACCTGTATTGTGTGTGTGTGTGTGTGTGTGTGGTGGTATTGGAGAGTGAACCCAGGGTCCTGGGCATGCTTGGCAGACACTGTACCACTGAGCTTCATTTCTAGCTCCATTTTCATGTTTGATCATTATATCATTTCTTCAGGAAAAGAAGTGCTTGATGATTGATAAAATGCAGAAACAATATTTTTTGTGGAGTTTACTCAATCACATTGGCTTTTTAAATGTTGATTTTTATAACTTGACTCTAGGAAGTGTATGGTTTGTGTATTTTTGTGTGTAAATTCAAATAGTTGACAGTTCTGTCATTGAGTTAACTTGTCCATTTATTTCTGGACCTTAAAGAAATACTCCTCAGCAGGATTGTAATCTCCGCACTCTGGAAGGCTGAGGCAGGAGATTCACAAGTTTGAGTCTGGCCTAGGCTCATACACTTGGCAATTTAGTAAAAACCTAATTTTAAATAAAACATTAACATGCCTGGGGATTTAGCTGAGCACTGAATCCCCATTACCCTGGGGGTGAGGAGGAGTACATTCCTCAGCACCACAGTCACTGCAGGTGGTGTATTCTGAGATTCTTGATAATAGGACATTTCCAAAAGAGATCTATAGCTTAATATCTAACATAAAAAATTTTAAAGCAAGGTACATAACTATTAAAAATTATGTTTTAGAAAAATAAGAAAATATTCCACATTTTAAAATCCTGACCAGAAAGTATTTTAATATCATAATACAAAGCTCCTCTGTTCTCCAAAATATTAATAATGACAGCATCTGCTGGAAGGATGATAGGTGATTTTGATTATTTGTCTGTGCTATTGTATATTTTTGGATAATGAACAGTACTACTCTTAGAAAAATAGAACTAGGGATGGTGGTACATGCCTGTAATCCCAGTGCTTGGGAGCTGAAGCAGGAGAATTACCGTGAGCTGGAGGCCAGCCTGGACTGCATAATGAGTTAAAGGCCAGTCTGAACTATATAGCAAGGCCCTGTCTGAAAAATGAAACAAAACAGGAAAGTAACTGATGAATGTTTGTTATATAAACTTTTCCATTACTGATAACAACATGTACATGTAAAACCACAGGAAAATCAGTGTTTTAAATTATAGTTACACTTTTCATATAGAAGGGACATTTTCATCCAACCTTTAGTTTTGTAGTTGGAAAATATCTGATGCCCTCTTGTGGTCAATATATATTCTGGATTTATTTCCTTTTCATTGACATCAAATCTAAACCAAAATACAAAAATTGTGTCTATTTTATTGTTTCCTACATGAGTACTAGCAGTTGACAAAAAAATAATGTTCATACACTATTGTTAACAATGTAACCACTACTGACAGTTTAAGAACAATATTTGCAACCGTTTGGCTCCTAAAAGCATGTGTCCTGGAATCCAAGGTTTTAAAGCCCTAGGAGAGTCCCCTGGGCAATGTGCATGTGAGTACTGGATTTTCTCATTTGTAATGTAAACGCATACTAGAATGTACACAGACGATATCACATTGAAAGCAGTTCCTAATTCCCAATTTTGCTAGATTAAAATGCTTAATACACCTATATGTATTAAAACTAACATTGATAATCAGTGAATTGTCATTTTTATATTTTTTTAGCCTTCATAGATCTCATGTAAATAAAATGTTGAACTTTTGATACTTGCCAAAGTACTCCACGTATCATCTCACTTGATTTTAAACAAACTTATTATGTTCTATTATCTTTAACTTTTATACCTGTTTTTATCCCTAACCAAAAATGTCATACCCCACCTTTCTTATCAAGACATAGATCAATCTTTTTATTGGCTTCCTGTTGTTACACAGGATGAATGAAATGTAATCTTTTATTATTGAAATAATGCCCCAATAAAGCATTTTAAAACAACTTTTGCTATTTGTGGAAGTACTCTGTTAGGCTATCACCAATGAGGTATAATATTTGTATTTGCTAAAAATAAATCCATTAAGTTTAAGTGCTTTTTACTTTTTTCTGAGTAATTTTAAATAATTTTTTTTTACCCATCTAGTAGTTACAAAGTAGTAATTATCACTATAAAAGACTAAAGACTAAAATTTAGCTTTGTCTCCTTTCCTGTCTCTCAACTACCAACAACAGGGTATTCATTTGTTTTTGTGTTTTTTTTGTACCTGGAATTGAACTCGGGACCTCATGATTGCGAGGTAGGTGCTGTGCTGTTAAGCTAAATCTCTGGCCCCAGTTTCTTTAAACAATATACACAGCATTCCAGAAATAACATTTTAATTTGTCCATTTTTGATGTAACTTTTTTATAGCTTTATATTCTCCACATATTTCCTTGAATAAATCTTCAAATTTTGTTGTATCTTTTTCTTAAATCCAAAGAAGTTTGTCAACAAACACTTTTACATAATGACCCCTTATTTAAGTACTTCTGTAGATAAACTGTAAAAGTACAGTTTCTGGTCAAAGGATATATATTTCAAAAAGGTGTAACTGCCCTTAAATCTCTATTAAGAGGGTTATTTACTTCCATCACGCCCTTGCCAATAATGAGCATTAAGTTTTTAGTTACATTTCTTTCACTGACACATAAAAATGCAAAAATTGTACATACTTATGGGGCACCATGTTATATATACATGTATATATTGTGTAATGTTTAAACAAGAGGCATTAATTTTACAATCACCAAGATAATTTAACTTACATTATGAGGTTGATACACTTAATGGCCATGACACTAACATTATGTACAGAAATTCCACATTTAAAAATCTAACATGGATATGAATGCTTTTCACCCATACTCTTTGTAAGTTTTATGTATGTATATATGTATAGCTAACAGTAGTTCTGCAGCCATACTATGGTTATCTAAATCCTAATAGTTGGTATAAAATGGAAGCAAAATTTTCCCATAATTTGTCAACTTTTATAAAGGTACTTTCTATAGTTAGCTATTCTTTTTTTGAAGGTAGAAAAAAATTCAAACCTTTTATGTTGTATACTTTATAGAATAAACATCAAACCATACTAAGTTCAGTGATGCACCTGCTAAAAGTCCTAGTGTTCTTAATAAGGATTAAATGTTTACATTTTGGTACTTGTCTTTAAATTGTGTGAAAGAATAAAAAACCAGGAAGAGAGCCTAATGCTATTAGATTAGGAGGCAGGTAATAGTTTCTGCAATAAAGTACACACATCAGTCAATACCATGAGCCATCTATGTTTTTGATTCCCTACAGCTGTATTAACTGCTTCACCCACTGAAATAAATTACAGAGGTATAGGAAAAACTTATAACAAGGAATATTAACATTACCTTGTTAAAATCACCAAATATTTGATAGCTAAGAATGTTAAGACTGTGACAGCCTTGTGCATTAGTACTAAGTGTGTGATCTTTCCTTTTGACCAGTAAGTGGTAGTTTACATCCTTATCCCAATTCTTTTCCAGTGGGTTGTATTGTCTTTTGTTATGTGATTTATAACTTAAGCATATAACATAGCTACATGTTATTGGTCCTCTCTTTAGAAATACCTGAATAGTTGCTAACAATGAACTCTGGTTAATATACTTTGCTGTCCTTTTTCATTTAATGTTTACAGAGTTCTTTTCAAATACTGCAGATACTGAATCTTAAGTTTCAAGATTTGGTGGGTTTTACAGTTAACAAAATCAACCTCATGGAGCACAGCCTTAAAAAGTCTAGCTTATTTATAAAGTTGTTGATGTATAGATGTGATCCTGGGCATTTTTAATTTACAGAATCCATCTCAAATGGGATAATAATGATAATTTGTCTCATAGGGTTATTATGAGAATTAAACAAATTACTGGCATATGCAACCAAAACTTACTGTTTACAACTACCTGTCAAATGGATAGAATTGCAACTATTTTGCAAGATAAAATGTGTATGGTAAGTTTTCTCCCCCTCTTCTCAATCATCAAAAACAAAACAAAACAAAACCCTGATAGTTGAGAAGTTAGCATATGCTTTATCTTAGTTTGAAATAAGTTTAAACTTAAATATGAGCCACCTACAAATATAAAAGCAAATGGAGAATTAAAACAAATTATCTTTAAGATGGGCATGGTAGTGCATACCTGTAATTCTACGGAGTTTGAAGCCAGCCTCAGCTAGTTTAGGGCAAGCCTGGATTATAGTGGAAACTTGTCTCAAAAAGAACCAACAAAGCCATTATGTACATTGTTGTCATAAGCCACTTCCCCTTCAGACTGATAGGTTTTCAAGCTGGAATTAGGTGGCCATGTTTTGTCTTCATTTAGTAAAGTCCTGGAGTTGTCTGAGACAAACATTGAGTCTTGCTTCCTATTAAGGGTTTTGGTAAACCTTTGTGTTGTGCACTTACTAGAATTTAAGACCTAACTGCTGAATTTCAGATTGGAAAAGCCCTACTGATGAAAGCTTTACATACTACTTTTTTATTTTAACTTTAGAATAAGGAGAAGGATGGACAGTCAGTTAAGCATTTGGGCAGGGAATACAGCTCAGCAATGCAATGCCTGACAAGCGCCAAGTTCCTGAGTTCAATTCCCAGTACCCAAAACATTTTTTAATAAAAATTAAAAAGCAGTCTTCTTCAAGTATTCAAATTCAAATTAAGCATTTACCCCTAGGTCTAGTCATTTAATTATTAGCACTATTGAAAGAGATGTTGTTGGGGCCAGGGATTTAGCTCAGTGGCACGAGCACCTGCCTGGCAAGCGCTAGGTAGTGAGTTCAATCCCCGGTACCAAAAAAAAAAAGGGATCTTGTCATATTTTGTAATAATGCTGTGGTTACTAGGTATATGTCAAGAATAACACATCCATTGATAGTGGCTATTATGCTTCTAATTTTCCCAAAGGCTTTCATAGTGTCTGCAACAGAAGATTAACACAACAAATGCTGTTTACCAACTCTGTGATATAAATGCTTGAAACTTTTAAACTTTACATCAATTTGCCTCTAAGTCTTATCACCATAGGACTCCAGGACCCATAAGGAAACAGTGCAATGACACTTTAACATGTTTTTTAATCTTAAAACTCCCTTGTAATGCCAATTACCACTAAAAAAGGTTTAAGGGAAGAAAGTGGGTATTAAGATTTTTAAAAAATATGGTTTGGCAATACAATAACATTATAACTAGAAGTCTCTGTGGTTCAAAAAAACAAATCTCTCTTCCAAATTAATTTCCTGATTAACTGCAAAGCACTATAAATTCTACTGTAAAAGCTGGCTTCATACTTTCACACCACTGAGCTATACCTTTCTCTTTTCTGTGTTCTACACTTTTTTTTTTTTTAAATCACAGGAATTTTTGGAAGAATCAAGATCATTCAATGAGGTATTAGCAAGTTGCTTTCTTGAAAAATTGAACAGTTCAAGACAAAAAATGTAAAGATGAGAATGACAGGGAAAGTATTACCGATCTCAAATTTTTAAAAACGTACTTTGGGAAAAAATAGCTAAACTCATTTTTTTTTCTTTTTGTAGTTCAAATACAAGTCTGATGGGATTACAGTGGTGTAAGAGTGAAGGACTGCTGAAGAATCTGAAGTACTGTACAATTTGATTTTAATTTATACCTCTAAGTAGAGACTACAGCATTTTTTTTTTTTAAAGCGTAAGGCACAGATTAGAGTGCCAATAAGAACATTTCTACTTTATGTGGTGGTGTAAAACATGTAAGTCACATGTGTGTCAAACTATGGTGAGTCAAATTCTTGGTTAAAAAATCATGTATGGTAATGTTGACAGTTAAAATGTACTTTTTGACTAGCTATTTTGAACAAATTTTAGACTTTATTTATATATATATATATATATATATATATATATATATATATATATTTTGGTATGTGGCCCCTGGAGCAGGTATGGTTAATAAAGCTTATTTTTTAAAAATGAAGCTTTGGAAATATTTAAGATAAAATATCCCTTTGCTTTTTCTCCATTCATTTTTGTGTACTGAACAAAAACACGTATTATCATGCCTCAAACTACTTTTTATTTTCAACTACATGATTCCACACAATTTTTCTAAACAACAACATAAAATAGATATCCTTGTAGTATAAATAACTTACACACTCTCCATAAAGTAAACGCTTAAAGGTGCGAGAACAGATCATCCACTCCTACAGTGTTTTTGTATCCAACAGAGCTGATGCACAATATATAAATACTCAAGGTCCAATAATAAAAACTCAGGCACTTGTCTAATAAAGTTTCTTAAACTATATCAATATATCTAAAGTGCATATATATATATTTTTTTTAAGAAAGATTATTCTCAGTAACTTCTCTATAAAAATAAGTTTGATGATTTGATTCATCTAACTTCACTACTATGAATATGAACTTTTAATGTGTAGTAGGGTATAGTCTACCCTTTTTTTCAACATGACAGCAAGAGAATCAAAAGGAGTTAGTGAGGTGCTAACATGTGAGGATTAATCCAGTGATTCCGGTCACAATGCATTCCAGGAGGAGGTACCCATGTCACCGGAACTGAGCGATATGGTTTATTCTTCCTTCCCTGATTGGCGTAACCAAATGGAACAGGAGGAGGGTAGTGACTCTGATGACCATTTCCTCGGTACATTCCTGGTTTTTTCCTGGGCAAAGGGTGCCACACTGGAAGAGGTGGGAATATCAGTTCTGAAATCTGTAGGGAAGAGAAAACATTAATTCATATGTTCAGTAAAGACTAGGTAACCTTCTAGATTTCTCATTAAAGACAAAGTCAACCCACGATCTTCTAAAAGTAGGTCTAAGAGATATTGATATGGTTAAATCTAAATATTTTAAAAACTTCATTAATAATAGGTGATTAATTTTCTGAGTGAAGAACTGAATAAACTTTAACACATTTAACACATTTTCAGTTTGTCCCAGAAAAGGTCATAAAATTGAATGAATGGAAGCTTATAAGAACATAAATGTTTGACGCAGTGGTTTCCACAAGCTACGCAAGGAGTCACTTAGGAACCTGTTAAACACAATAGCATTTAAAATTGCCTCAATCTTGGGTCTACTGAACAGTAACCAAATCTTTGGAACGGAGGCCAGGTATTCTGATAAAGCTCCAGATCATTCAGTTGCAGCCAGTTCAGCATCTGAGAACAAGAATCTTAGATTAGCCCTTAAATCAGGTAGGTTCATCAAACTCACATTGTTATAAATGTTTTTATCAGCAGTTTTGGACCTTTCTACTCCCAATGCCCCACCTTGTGAGTTGTCTAAGCTATCCTTACAAATATAGATTTTTAAATTTATATTCTATACAGCACTACATTCATATGCTAGAAAATACAATAGGTCAAAAGGGTAAAAAGTGAGTCCCTATTCAAATTAAAGTGCACAACTGCCCTTTTCTTGGCAACTGACAATCAATTTTCTGTACATATCTGAAGAGATTCCATGTATGTACCTCTGAGCACATGTATATACATTAAAAAAAATACTATTCTGTGCGTACTTTTTTCACTTGGCTTTTCAGACATATATTTTCATTTTTCTTGATAAATGTTTAGGATCAGAATTCCTGGCTATTAAGCTCAGATGCATCTTTACCTTTAAAAGTACAGTTTTGAAAGTGGTTGTACCATTTATATTCCCATTAACTTCACATCTTTGCCAACATTTTGTGTCAGGATTTTTAATTTGGAACAAGTAATGTTTCACTGTGGTTTTAATTTGCATTTGTCTGATAACAAATGAGGCTGAATACCTTTCCATAGCTATCAGGTTATTTATGCAACTTCTTTTGTATGAAATTTACTTACAACTTTTGCCTGTTATTTTAAATTAGGCCATTTGTCTTTTGCTATCAATTTGTTGGAGTGATTTTTAAAGTACACTCTGGAGACAAGTCCTTTACAGAAGTGTGGAGTGTACTGTCCCAGTCTATAGTTTGCTTCTTGTTTTCTTAGTGGTTTCTTCTGATGACCAAAGAGATTTAAGAAAAAAATTTTAAATTTTGATGAAGTTTAATCTATGAGGTCTGTTTCCTTGTTAGTGCTTTTTGTGACCCCTAGAAATCTTTGCCTATATCAAGATACTACAGGTACTTCCTTGTATTTTCTTCTAAAGGCACTGAATATTTATGTTTTATGTTTAGGTCAATGATCATTTCAGACAATTTTTTATGTACATGGTATCAGGTAGTAGTAGGTCTATTTTTCTCCCTTCTGTACAGATTATTCAACTGCTTCCAGCATCAGTTCTTAAGCACCATCCCCAGGGAATCGCTCTGGCATTCTGTTTGTGGTGGTGGGAGACCAATTATATATACATTATATGGATTTACTCTGGACTTTGTATTATCCCACTGATACATTCATGTATCTTCAAACCATTCTCACAGTTTCAAATATAAAATTTTGTATTCATGTCAGTCCTCCAATTTGATTCTCTTTTACCAAAAATTCTGAATCTGTCACTTTATGGCAAGAGCTGACATATTTTTCACTTCTATATTTGTGGAGAATTGATTCCAGATATACCTTTCAAAAACACTTCAAAACAAGGACCTAAACTAAGCACTTTTTGCCCTTATTTGATAACCTCCTTTAACGTTCTTGGCAATGGCAGATTCAAGATAAAAAGTAGACAGGAAGAAAAGATCAAAGTAGGACATTTATATATACTAGTTTTTTAGTGTAAGGGCTTAGTTAGAACAAGAGAGTTTGTCTGCTGTGAAATGTTTTGTTAAAAGAGTATAATGCCGCATTAGTCAATGTTTTACTAGAATATAGATTGCAGAAGAGAGTAGATTTAATGCAGAAGACTGCAAAATGGTCGCCTGCTCACTGGAGACCCAAAGGTACAGTCAAGGGCTTGGAGCCCAAGGCAATGTATCGTGTAAGTCCATGTGTGCACCAAAAGGTAAAAGTATCTGTATCAGAAAGTTGAGAGAGTTGCACTGGAGCCAGGATATGACACTCAGGACAGAAGTGAAGTGCTCCACCAAGGAGAACAGCAGCCAAGGCTCAGCAGCCTCTGTTCATCTCTCTGGCAGGCCTTCATAGGTGAACAGCAGCAGCAGAGGCCTCCGGGAGTCTAGAATAAACCCTTTCAAGGAAAATCTGTAGCAACAAAGACTACAAATGAGAATCTTCCCTTCCTTTTCTCCTTTTATAACTGTTCTGACAACAATCCTCAGGTAGACCTTCCATGCCTAGAACCACACTTGTTCCCACTCAAGCTGACCACAAGCAATCCACCACAAATGCCAAGAAATACTTTTCTAAAAAGGTATGTAAAGATACCTGCTTTCCATGGCTTTGTATTTAAAAAGAAAACCTGAAAATCAAGGGCCAATTTATTTATAGTAAGTTATTAGTAATCAATTTACTTTGGACCATATCTTAACAAATAAAATTTCATGGTTACCTGGTACACAGGGCTTGGAGTTGCAGTCAGCAAACTCGGTTTCGTTTCTACTTCCTTACTTGTTTCTTCATCTGAAGAAGAGGATCCTGAGTGGTAATCAGAGGTGACCTTATCAAGGGCTCTGGTAACTTTCTTGGAAATATCATCCTTGTTCTCATCTTCATTTTCAAAGCTGGCAACAATAAATGCATTGTTTTTCTCTCCATACCTAAATGCACATAAAAAATTTACGAATTTTGAAGTCACACCAACAAAGCAAAGTACTGTAGTCACAAATACAATTAGGACTGGGGATTTAGCTCAGTGCTTCAGGTGCATGCTTGCTAAGTGCGAGGTCCTGAGTTCGATCCCCAATTACAAAAACAAAAACAAAAACACAAATACAATTAAATAGATCTGGACATGCCAACTATGTTAATAAAGGAACCACCCCATGTCTGGTTCCTATACATTTAATATTCTAATCCAGCTCCATGCCAGCAGACAGACTATAATTTTCTACTTCTAGTCTTATTTAAGTACAAAGAAAAGTGGTATTTTCTTTCTCAATTTTCTCTTTTCAGTGGATTCCTAACAAAAATCATTTAAAACATAACAAAGAAATACACTGGCTGTATCTCTGTATGTCACCAATGAAATCAATAGATATTTCTTATGAGATTTAAATTTATCATAATTAAATTAAAAAGAAACCTGTTGACTGCATTCACACTGACAAAAATGAGAATTCAAGCAATTATTGAGGCTATAGAAAAAGACTTGTTGAGAAAAATGCTTCAATTATATTGCTTGTGTCATAAAGATTTCTATAACTGCTCACCTGTCACCTAAATTATTTTTTAAAAAAAGTAAAGTAAGCAGGCCTTTTTATCCTTCAGAAGTGCTGAAGGCTTGGTATATGAAAACCATCATAACCAGTAACCCTAGGTGTTGGTTACCAAAAATGAAAAAGGAAAATAAGTTCTATAATGAGCAAAAACAGCTTAATGAACAGTAAAACAAATTTTAATTCAAAAGGCAAAGGAAACCCACAAATCTACTTAAATAGTTTGCACAATGTAAACACTGAAATAATTTCTAATGTGTCAGGACAAAGGAAATTGTTAAGCATTTCTTACAGAATATGTAATTTAAAGTCAGAAACACAAAGTGACCCTAAACTTGAAAAAAGGTTAAAATAACTTTAAGCAGAAATGTCAAACTTTTGATTCAATAGAAAACAAGGATTAACTGCTATCATTTAAAGATAACTCTTGCTTAAAATTATTTTTCAATCATAGTAACATCTCATAAGGTAAAATGCTTAATTACTATAATCTTGAAAGTTTATGTGGAAATCAAATACTCACAAGTAAACACTATTTAAAGCACTGTGCTGTTGTCCATTTCCACAGGCTGAGTGGAGACATAACTGTTACAGAAATAAGGTGTACAGCTCTTTTTTGTATATCTTTCCAGTTTATCTTACAATAAATGGTTATTGCTATAGTCTAACAGAAAGAGCACTGGACTAATTTTGTGTTCTGGCTGTGCCACTAACTCTGAAAGTTTCTTAATATGCTGGATAAGGAAGGTGGAGATGGCTGGACACCAGTTGACTTTCAACTATCAATTTTTTTTTTTTTCTTATTGTAACAAGGCCTCAGGCTGGTCTTAAACTCCCTATGTACCTCAGGCTGGCCTAGAATTTGCAGTGATCTTCCTGCTTCAGCCTCTTGATGCTGGGTCATAGGTATGTGTTACCATGCTCAACCAACTAGCAATTCTTAGTATAAAATGTTGGAGAACTGCACACAACAAAGAATTAATGTCATACCTAATTTCAAGTTTACTTAGCATAAAGTTTAAGCAACAGAAATTTATCTTCATGTCCATGCTTTAAAGGTTTAAAACGTTTGACACAGAAGTTAACTTGTATATTCATAAAAGTATTAACAATATGTTTAGGTATATCTTTAGTTCTACCATTAAGAAATCAAAATTCAAGCAAAACAAAAAGGCCAGAAGTCTGAAAAAGTCCTTGTCTTTGTTGAAATAGAAATCTAAACCAAGGTTAGATACATCAACTTTATCTTTATTCCTTTTCTTGATTCCCTCCCTCCTTCTAGTCTGCAGTACTGGGGACTGAACTTAGGACCTTTGCACTGGGCTGTACCCCCAACATTTTTTTTTTTTTTTTTTAGACCCCAGGTTGGGGTTGAACGTGGGATCTTCCTGCCTCAGCCACCACACCTGGCTTAACTCAGGATTTCTTTGACAACTAGGTTTCACATTATTTCTTTTGTAGTACTGTGGTATGAGGGCTTCCTTGACAGCAGGCTAAGCTGCTGACCCTATTAATAATGTAACACTGAAATGTGCAGTTATTTCCTTAGAATTAGTAAAGCACAACTTTTAAACTTTTTTTTTCAAATAATGCACTGATAAAACACCAAGGTTAATTTAGTTAATATGAAGCAAATCAAGTTATCAAATTGCTGTGGTTTGTTTAAATGACCGCTGAAGCCTCATGCAGTCATGAGGCAGCTGAGTCTAGAATTTGTGATTGGTTCATTGTCTAGCGCTGGGATTGGTAGTGTGAGTGCAGCACCTGCACAGGGGAGGGGAGCCTGCATACAGTGTAAGGCAAAGAGGCGTGCTCTTCTGCTCTCTCTCCTTTTTTACCATTTGGCTCTTGTTGCTTGCTGTAGCCCTGAATAGCCCCTCTGCCCTGCCACCCTGCCTTGCAGCCAGCTGAGTGCAGACTGATAGCTCCAAAAACTGTACACTAAATAAACCTTTCCTTGCTTCATTTTGGGCGTCAGGTATTTTGTCTCAGTAATGAGAGAAAAGTAACCAAGACACTAATACTCCTTATCTAAAAAATAATGCACACATTACTTTAAAAGGTATGAAATATGTTGAATAGAAATATTCCCAACTATTCTTGGACTTTCTCATTATAGCAAAGACCTATTATTTATTGTTGTATCCTTAACTATTTCTCTAAGTGATAATTTTTCTAACTATATGGCATTCTTTGTACTTAACCTAGCATTTAATCCTGACAGAGTAACTAAAAACTATGAAGAATGCTCTCTGAGTGCCACTCAATTTCTTTTGTTTTCAGTATACCAATGAGTTATTAAAGACTGAGATATCTGTTCAACCATATAACTGCTACATCAACACTGTTTTAATTCCAGAACATTTATGTTTCTAGTTTTGTTCAAAATCCTTTCTCAGTATTTCAATGTCTATTAACTTACATTAACCATCTTTACTTAACTGCTAATGCATCTTTCTTTCCAGGGTTAATATTGAATGATTATCCTACATTTTAAAGATGATTTCTGTTAGAAATGGAAACAAGAAATCACAGCCAAGTTTTGCAAAATTTTCATCAATAAAATTATTAGAAGGCTGTTACATTCAAACATTTTCCTGAAATTAACAAGATGAAAGTACAGTAGTGTTTTTCACTATATGGCACCATCAAGCAATAAAGTATCTACATAATTAGAATGTCCAAAGAACTACAGCTTTTATCTTCAGGTGCCAAGACTTATTTTAACATTTAAAGTATGTTCAAAATGTTTATCTAATTATCAGATTTCTTAAACATCCTCAGACATAAAAATGTTTTTCTGATTTAGGTCTATTATATTAACTATTTGAAGGTATGATAATGTAATTGTATCTACTGTTTAGTTTTTTTATTCTTGCCTCTTCACCAGACTTTTGACAGTTTTGTAGCTTTATGACTACTATGACCAATCTTCTGGTACTCTACACAATCAGAGAAACTTCTTTAGTAGCATACTATAGAAATGATCCCTAAAAGTATAACCTTTACTGTAAATCTTCTTTCAAATGTTGCTTCTGACTTTTTATGAGCTGAGAAATTATATAATCAACTTAAAAAACTGTGTTAAAGCTGGGCATGGTGACGCTTGCCAGCATTAGGGAGGCTGAGGCAGGAGGATCACTGCAAGTTCGAGACCAGCCTGAACTACGAAGTGAGTTCAAGGCCAGCCTGAACTGCATACTGAGACCATGCCTCAGAAAGACCAAAAAAACAAAAGTGTTAAGTCAATCCGGTTCCAAGTACAAGTCAAACAAAAAAAGTCATAGAAACTCTGTGATCGTTATTTCTTATAAACTGATGAGGTCTTTTTGCAGCAGTTTCAGTGGTCAAACTCTCCCAAGTCCAACACTAGTTTCACGAGAGATAAAAATGTTATACTTTCTTAGATCTAAATGAGATATGGCTCTTTTTTTTTTTTTAACCTAAGAAAAAAGTATTGAAAAATCTTCATCTCTACAAAATACTATGTCCTATATACTTGGTTTCACAAAAAACAGTAAGCTTATACCAAATGCAGACAAAGCAGGTGATAACAGCCAGCACTTTGTCACTAAAATTTGGTGGAAGACTAACCATGTATTTTTGGGATTACATATCTTCACTTCTACAAGGGTAAGTTCAAAATCTATGAAACATCAAAAGCAGCTCTCCTACAATCAACAGAGGAGAACTATACTTCAAAAACAAAAAGAAACTATAGGAAAATTCTTGAGGGGGTTCCATGCCTCTAGTCCACCCTGTTTCTTCTTCCTGTAGGAATTTCATTCCTACTCTTGTTACCTAGTCAAACTCATCTATCCCCTCCCAACTCAAGTTTTATCACCTACTGAATACTATTCTTTCCTTATCCCCAGCAGAGTTAATAACTCTCTTTCTGTGTCATCTACCACTGCACTTTGTAAATATTTCTATTATATCATAAATCAGATTCCACTGTAACTTGCTTACCCTTTCTTCTCCATCATCTCTTTCTAAAAGTAGAGTGGTGCTTGCATTTGAAAACCGCACCACTGAGAATACCTAGTCCCTGATGTTTTTTGAAAGAATAGAGTTCAAACAGAGTTCCTACCTACCTATTTATAATTGTGTGAGATAAAAAAATTTCCCATTATAGAAGAATAAAAACCAAAAAACAAACAAACAAACAAAAAACACCCTGAAAATATCACTCACCAAACAGGAGAGAGAGGGGTATAGTAAAAGACAAAGACCAGTTGAAAGTTACTATGCAGTGTTATTTGGAAGTAGTTTCTATCCTAACTTAAGAGAAACTATATCACCAATGAAAGACAATTAATAATGACTTAGAGAAGTCTAAGTTTTACTTCTTGGTCTACAATAAAATTTTTGGTATACCTCTAGGAAAGAACTATCCAATCAGATTCTGAGTTCCTTTAGCTGCAAAGCAGAAAATAACACATATTTCATAAAATTCGTATCTGCAAGCCAAACCCCTTGCCATACATATAAACAGATAGGCCTTACGTGAGACAATTTAGTGACATCAGTTTAGTACCAAATGTGAGAACTCACCGACAGCACACCTCGCATGGGTCTACCCAGAGCGTGAGCTCCTTTGGCAAGCCCAGGTCACTGTATAAGATGCAGCTATTCTCACAGGCTTTTAGGACATCAGGATCAACTCTCTGAAACTTATTGACACGAATGCATCTGTAACAAAGTGAAGTTACATTAATGGTCTTAACTGCATCTTAATTACAGATCTTTTCTACCAGTTGCCAAAATAATATTTAAAAAGTGAAATGTCCTGATGAACCCAGGAGACTATCTTAGCTAATGAATGTGAACTACTGGATATAAGATGGCAGCATTAAAACTGCCCTGTCTGCTGAAAAGGCTACTTGATGCTTATGTACATTAAATGAACAGAGTATGAAAGTTTCATAAATTATTTGTAATACTAAAGAAACAGTTTTTGTAAGCTAAGTTCCTATAAACAGACTGTAAAAAAAGACCTCAACCAAGGTTTCCAAATGATATTTGGAAAGTCTTATGACTTTTTAACCTGTCATGAATTTGTTTTAACATCACAGATATTAATATAAAAATATATAACTGATAAGAGGCTACCCTTTGCCTCATCTATAATATGAAAAATATAGTCAAGGGCATAGAACTATTTGTATCGTGTACTGTATTAATGATTAAGATAATAATCCTTAAATATTATGGGGTTATTTCATAAAATTGTTATCAAAGCACCTGCAAAAATAAGTTGCCAAAATAAATGAGAAAAATGTCTACACAAAACCAGCAGAGCCTCTGTTACACATTTTTTTTTTTAGCTTAAGAAATATCACATTTACCAATAGAATGTTCAAAGATGGCTACTATAGTGAATACAAAAACACATATTAAATGAGAATTCCACTTAAGTAGGGAAAAGGTAGCTACAATGGGAAATATTACCTACAATCAAGAACTAATCAAGAGAACTTGGTCTGTCTGTACTTTTATTTATTTGATGTACTTAGATTAAATCTATTCTTCATATTTGAAGCTATAAAATAACAAATTAACTGACAATTTTATGCCATAAAATATAATGCTGTCAAGAATAATGTACTATTTACTTTTAAAAACATTAGATCGTTTTATTATTTGGTTTCAAATTTCACTAAAAGAATGAAAAAATTCTTTTAACAGCTAATTAATAAAAGTTTCTAAAATGTGATTGTAGCAATTGTTTGAATGTTCACTATGTAATGGGTAATTTCTTAAATGCTTGTGTATTAACTCTTTTAATACAATTACTGTATGTGTTAAATACTTTTTTCAATACTATGAGGAAAACACAAGGTGGAGAGTTTGAATAACTTGTCCAAGTTCACTCCAAAGAGTAGTAATATATCTAGGGATCAAACCTATTCTACCAGTCTCTAAAGTTCACCTTACTGAGCAATACTTAAGGCTGAGACTATGGCACAGTGGTAGAGTGTTTCCTGGTATATGTCAAGTTCAATTGCTAGCATCACAAAACACAATAAAAACACCAGAAGAATATTCTGTTCTGTTTTTGCCAATCTCAGCATCATTATTAATATAACAAATTCAGAGTGAAAAATTTGTTTTTAGTATGTAAGATGCTGCTTGATCCTTGGAAATAAGTTACAGATTCTAACCTTATATCAGGGAATTCAAAAGCCCCTTGTGCTCCAGTGTCAAAAGCAGTTAAGAATAAGGAGATGTATCTCATCCGCAATGAGGGTGATGTGGCTCTAAGCTTAAAAATTGTATGTGAATGTAAATACCTAAACATAGACTTTGCTTCAACAAATTTAGATACCTTATATATTTGCATGCTATTCTTTTTACTAGAATTTTAAAACTTGCATAAAAATAGTCTGTTACTTAATTTTGACAGTTTAGTTCTTTCTAGTTTTTTGCAATTATAAACATTCATATTCATTATGTATTTGTCTGCATTTAATTATGCTTCCAGATTTAATATTTAAAAGGCATGAATATTTATAGATTTTAATATTGCCAAACTGCCTTTCCTAAACATCTTATTTGTGTGTATTGTAAATATGAATATGAAAGTTTTAAATTATAAACGCTGAAGAAAAAAATGTTTCAATCTACTCTATGAATTTAAGATACTTTATTAATAACTCTACAAGGTATACTTTTCTTTTGGTAACAGGAATTGAACTCAGGAACCCTGCACTTGCCAGGCATTAATAACTCTAGTTTATTGAATATTCTCATTTTTATAAAAGAACAACCTACTATAAAGATGAATAGTTTCCTACTTCAAGGGCAGCTTTGAAATGACTCAGTGATACTTCTGATCAAATGTCAATTTAATCCCAGTTCACCAATTTCTCATTAGAAATAAAACTATACAGTCTGCCCTTTAAGCATTTATTTGACAGTGCCTCTTTTTTTTCAGTAATAGTATAGTGGCTTGGCACTTTCATAAGTCATCATCCAATGCCAGTTAGATCAGTGCAAAAAGCTTCAATAGCTCTAACTTGTGCAAGAAAAAATGAACAGAATCAAGATTTAAAAAAAAAATCACAAGTCTATGCTAATAGCTACATTTGTACTTTAATTCACACATTCCAAATTACTAGGGAAACTCTTAGAATAAAAATGAACGAGGAAATAAACTAATTATCTTAGTTCTTTTCTTGTCAACAGAACACCAACCCACTTGGCTTTTATTTTATTTTTGTGGTACCAGGGATCGAACTCACGAGAAGGCAGGAGTTTATGCAGCTGAGCTAAATCCCCAGCCCCCCACTTGGCTTTTAGCAAATGAAAAACAAATCGTGTTTTTGCCTCACTCCTCAATAGTCCTATACTTGCAAGAGCTCAGTGAGAGCAGGAAGTCCTTTTTACATCAAAGCACAGAAGTGCTAACTTGTGGAGGAAACTTCTGGGACAACCAGACACAAAAAATTTCTATAGATGTCACTATAGTCACAACGTTGTTCTACTTTTGTTCGTTAGTTTTTATCCATCCAAAAATGGGTAAAGGTTTGACAAGTTAGGTTTAAGAGATTCTCGGCTCAGGTTCCTGAGCACTTATATAAATACTAAGGAGTGAACATGCCAGGACATGTTTTGTAGGAGCCTGCTCTTCTTTACTTCAAGCTGTAAATGCAACTTACAACCCAGACTACAAAAGAGCCACTAGTGAGAATTTTCTTATTCTCAGTGTTGAAGCTGTGGTTGAGTAGAAAGATTACCAGAATTTGGACTCAGTGGGACTTGAATTTAAATTCTCGAGCCAGTATTTATCAAGTAGGGGTCTCATCCATATCCACAAAGGCATGATGGTATATTTGATGCCAGAGGGTCTACTCATATTGCATTATTTTTGTCCATAGTATAGTTATCCTAGTTTCTACCACAAAGAACCATACATAGTATAAAGTTTTCTATTACAATCAAGAACATATTGTGTCTAATAAGAACATATGTGTCTAATAAGTGTCTAACAAATTAAGTGTCTAATCTTTTCCTTCTCCATAAAACTTTTTCCTGAAAAAACACGTAGCATATAATTTACTTTTGGATATAACACGATTCATCTCCCTTAGCTCTCATCACATCCATCTGAATCACAAGTCCTCCAGAATTGTGAAGCCCCCAAGTATCTATGATAGAGAAATGTACTCAGGAGCCAGACTATAAACTACCTATACTGCCTCTCAAGTCTAGATAGCGCAACTCTGCCAACAGATTTTTATATTTTAGAATGAGTAAGAGGAAAAGAATCAGACTTCTGTCCCAGGATTGTGTATGTTGCAGATAAAGTCTTTCCAAGCATCATCTGGATATCCTTTCACCCCCCTATGCATGCACACCTTTCAGGAGTTAATCTACCGCTTTACACAGTCCAATCCAACTGCGCAATTTAATCTTTTACCTGTAGGCCTGTCCTTTGGATGGTTTTTCTGGATACCAGTGGTTTTTGTATTTTTCTTGAAGTATTAGAGTCAGTTTTTCAGCAAACCTCTCAACTGCCTCTTTTTTCAATTTATCATGTTTTCGAACTAGCCTTGTAAAAAAGAAGACAACAGCAGCAATTTCGTTCTTCATTTTTCCCTGTAAAGACAAAACAAGTTTTCTAAAAAATAAATAAATAAAAATATATAAACAAAGATAAAACTTTGGCAAAATGTTCCTCTCCAGAGCTTCCTTTACTTCTCCTACTTTATCTCATGCTTCACTGGCTCACATCTAGAGTCAGGAACAAACACTAACATGTTTATGCCATAAAGACCTTACTATAAAATTTTACCACTTATCTTTAGGAATAAGTTTAGCAAAGACAACACACCAAATTGTTCCTGCTGACTAAAATAAAAGAGGTATCTCTTAAAAAGAATCATTACAATAAAAGATATATGGCTTTTAACAAACATTTCAGTATTTAGCTGCAGTAATTAAAATTTAAAATTTCTGTGAAATTATTTCACCTTAACTATACTATACAAAAAAGGACTACTTTAAAGTCTAGTATTGCTGAGCCATTTTGAAAAAGGTTAAAGAGTTACCATGTTATCTACTAATTGCATTTCTAGTTTAGTGCCCAAGGGAAATAAAATGTATGTCTAGACAAAAACTTGTATAAAAATGTCCATAGTTGGCATTATTTAAAACAGCCAACAAAAAGCATATACAATCCAAAGGTCTACCAACTGATTATATGTATATATGCATGCAATGGAACATTATTTAACAATTAAAAGTGTGGTACCAACATTTTACCACATAGGTGAAACGTGAATATATTTTGTTAAGGGAAAGAAGCCAGTCAGAAAAGATTATATATTCTAGACATATGTGTCTAGAATAGGAAAATCTATATAGAAATAAAACAGTTTTGGGGCAGAAGGGATGGGGAAATAAAGTAGTAGTGCTAGAAAGCACAGGGCTATTTTGGGGGGGGCAATAAAATTACTGTAAAAGGATGTAATGACTGTACAACTCTCAATATACTAAAACCGCTGAACAGTTTATTTTTAATGGGTAAGGTACATGGTGTGTGAATTATACATTTAAATAAAACTGAATTCATAAAAAACTTCGGTATTAAGTTTCTGTCAGTACTCTTTTAGGAATAAAGTTATACTACTCTAAAAGATATGAAAAAAATAATGGCACTATCAAAACACAAAGGAAATTTCAAGTTACCCACAGAAAGATTAAAATGACGGGAAAGTTAGCTGCATTTTGGAACTGCCTCAAAGAAGTTTTTTTTTTTAAATGACATCTGATTTATCATTTATTAATCTATAAAGGCAAAAACCTTGTCCTGTGATTGCTTCAGTATATAGTCTTTCGTCTTTACTCGATGAGCTCATTTATTTGGCTGCTATAAGTAACTTGGACTTGTTCAGATGCTGCATACTAAGAAGCATCACCTTTTTGGAAGCCAATTATTAAAGACATACAGCTTCTACTATGTTTAGTATAAAAGCCAACAATATTTTGAGTTTCTTCATTCAAAAAATAAAGCTGATTCTGTTAGCTTTTCCCAAACAGCTCTTTAAGTCTCTCTATAATGTGATTAATTCAAACAAGGGGCTTCGCTGTGAAATAAAATTTTATATAGTTATCTGAGAAGTGTGCTGGCAGCCACACCCTCCCTGATTCTGGATGGGGAGACACCCAAACCTTCCTTCTGAAACCCTACAATGCCAAAATTACCTTTTACTGCTGGCTACTAGGAGGTGGGTATGGATCATCACAAAAAAATATATGGGCGGGTACAAGCAACTTTAGTCTACTACAAATGTTTTACGACCTCATCCTGAAGACTGTATGCCATTACCACTTTATAAAGCTACACTTAAGTTCTACCATGTTATGATGGGAAAGAAAACCCACAGGAATTTAATATGCAGTTTGGAGAGAAAGTTGCTGAGGGAACTATATACTAGGCTCTCCATTCCACCAAACAAAACAAGTAAACACATTAAGGAAGTGTACTGAATCTTGAACTAAATCATTCTCCTCATTCATTAAATTTGCCAACTATGTGCTACAGATCAATGTTTTTAGGATTTGCTTTTGTCTGCCTAGTTCCCTATCAAAAAATAAAAATGAAGAAAGGAAGGAAAAAACCACTTAGTGGTTGCTCTTGCTTGCAACACAAGATGAGTCATAAGGACTTTATTTTTCTATTTGAAGGAATCTGACTGGAATAGCAGAAAAATTAACCCACCCCCCACTAGTACTCTAGAAGCAACAAAGGTAAAAGAGCATTACTAAGAAAGAAATCAGAAGCAAGCGAGGCTACTAAGACCTTGGGTATCTTAAGAAGCCACAATTCGTCCCCCCACACTCAGAGCAAAAGCTCCCATTTTAAATACTGCACGGTGACGTCATCCAGGGACATAGTCACCGCGGCTGCTGCTCTTCAAGTTAGTTCTACTTTGTTCCACAGTCTCCTCAGCGCCAGGCTGCGTGGAGAAAACCACAGGAAACCAACTTTGCCGTTTCCCCTTCTTTGTAAGGAAAGGCTGCCCGCGGTCTTTTCTCGCAACCTTTCTCCCGATGGACGTCCCCCAGGTGGAGGGAGCGGGAAGGCTGGCCCGGGGGGTGACGCGCCGCGGACCCAACTCGGCAGCGTCACAAAGCAGAATCCAGATCAGGAGCAGCAGAAGGATCTCCAGGGGGCCGGGAGCCCGATTCTCAGAAGCCATCCACGCCAGCGGCCCAGCACCCCGGGTAGGGGTGCTGAAAGCTAGGTGCGGAGCCACCAAACATCTCCACCCACTCTCGCAGGGACGGCCTGCGAGCTGCGCCCAACTTCAGCAATCCCGGTTTTCCCCAAGTTCAAGGAAAGGGACCCCGGCGCCCAATTCCCCGCCTCCGCCGCCACATCCCCGCCAGGCTCGGCTCCCGGCTGGCCCTGGGTTCGAGGAGCAGGTTCCCAGAGGCTCACACAACGCTCAGGAGAGCAGCAGGCGGGGGTCTCCCGCTCCAGAAACCCCACCGGCGCCAAGGGGGTCGGAGAGGATGCGCAGCGCGGAGCGGTCGCCCACCCGAGGCGGAGGGAACGCGCGGCGGAAATGTGGCCGGAGCCGCCAAGCGGCATCTCCCCATCGCAGCCCGCCGAGGGTCTTGCAGACCCCGCCGCGCGCCCCACGCCGACCCAGCCCTTGCCCGCCGCCGAGCCGAGCCGAGCCGAGCCGAGCCCGCGCACTCCGGCTCGGCCCCGTACCCCGGTGGCCCTCGACGTGGCCGCAGGCGCCGGGACCACCGGCCCGCGCCCTCAGTGCCCCCGCCGTGACGCCGCCCCGGCCTGGTCTCTCACCGCCGCGGCGCTGCCGCTTCAGATTGCAGATTCGCGGCTCCGGCTGTGTGAATGGAGGGCGCCGGCGTGGCGGGTCCCCGCTGGGCGATACGGAAGGCGGGGAGCGCTGTCCGGCGCGTGCGGCTCCCGCGTCGTCGGGCAGCAGAGCGCGCGCTGCTAAGCACGACTGGCGGGCGGGAGTGATCGAGCGCGGTCCCGCGGCGGTGCCGGGGGGCTCGAGGCCCGGAAGAAAGGAGGGGCGTTGACCCGGGAAAGGGTTGGCGCCGAGCGGGACCGGCTGTCGCGCCTGGGGGAGGAGCCGGGGGCGGGACCAGCCCCGAGCCCGCCCCCTGCCGACCCGCCCCCTCGCTCGCCCCGGCGCTCTGCCTGGGCCTCGACGGCGAAGGCCTTGGGGAGCTGTGAGAGGTGAGGGGCTCCCCTTGCGTCTGGTGCCCGGAGGCTGAGAGGACCCCGCCTAGCGGCCTTCCTCCGCCTCCGCGCACATTAGGGCGTCGTGCGGACCTTGGACCCTGAGCTCCTCGGCCTCAGCTGGCCCTTCTGGTGGCTTTTCCCCCCGTGCGCCCTGACGCCCGCGTGGCGGGAAGGCGAGTTCTGATCCAGGGCTTCGCGAGGAAGCGAGGGCCAGGCAGGCGGGACCTCTCCTTCGCGGACGGAGTCTCCTGGCTCTGGCTGCGGTAATTACGTGCTGTCAGCGGTGCGGCTGCCCTGCTGTGTTCGGGGTAGCTGCTGTGGAACTCCGGTCCGCGCCCTTTCTCGGCCAGCCCTGGCTCCTCGGAGCGGAGGCTGCCGCCTGCCGACCATGTCGTCGCCCACCTCGCCGGGCCTGTGCTGTTGGCCTAAGGAGAAGCCCCAGGGGTGCTGGTCAAAATGAGTGAAATCAGAGCCCCGGCTTTCTATCTCTGTGACGCTTCCACTCGTGGGCTTCCGTGCTACAAAGCCTAGTCTTTGACCAATTACGAATTTGGAAAAGGGACATTAATCTCTAGAGAAAGGATGGAATCTCTTTCCACTCTTTTATGCTGAGTTGGCCCCGAAGTATTAGTTTTGTGAAAGCGCTTTAATACCTTCAACAAGTCGGAGGAATACAAGAGAGTTCTTTTTTTTTTTTTAATTTAAAGAGGCCTAAAGATTATTACTGAGGAACTGAATGGTAAAAGTTATATATTGAACAGATTCCTTACTGTCTACTAGGACTAGGAGCATGTTTTCAATCGTTTTGTGAATATTTAAAATTTTTATTACTGATGTTGGTAATTGTAGCCTATTCACGATTCAGAACAACATTTAAGCAATGATAAATACATCACTCCAAAATTATACTATTCTAGAGGTAGGGCTACTAACTGGTCAATTTATAGATTAGTATTATTTATATTTGCACTCTTCTAGTAGATGTGACAATGTTTTCATTTAAAACTTACAACTGAATTAAGGTTATTTTAATGATAAAGACTTCCAACACTGTGGTTTCATAAAATATATAGGTAGCCACAAGTGGTTTTTAAAGTTTTCCCAGAAATTTCTAAAATTAGCTTCCTTCTTTTCTAATAAATGTATTTGGTGTTAAAAAAAAAATGAGGGCTGGAGATTTAGCTCAGCGGCATAAGCGCCTGCCTTGCCATCGCGCGGTCGTGAGTTCGATCCCTGGTACCGATAAAAATAAATAAATAAAATAAAAATAATAAATGAAAACTGAACCAACACACCCTTCCCCAAAGTAATTTCTAAAATTTTGGATGAACATTTTGTGTAATGTTTATAATATAAATCTGTGACCCACATGGTCCAAATTTACAGCAGTACCATATTCAAAACAAAAACTACAGATGAAAACCTAAAGCCTAATTTAAAAATAATTTTAAAAAATCATCTTTATCTAAACACTGAAACACGTATAGTATGTCTTAAACATTATATTCTAAACACTTTCTTTTCTCATGAGGGCATTTGAAAATTTGCCCTCATCTTTTTTTTTTTTTTTTTTTAATCCCTGTGTCCATAGTTCTCTTTTCTCCTGAGTCAAAATAGCAAAACCAAACAAAATTGATCCAGCAAGCCAGGGCCTTCCCCTTCTGGAGGTGGGAAAGGGGAGTTGATTTGGAATGTGTATTGTGTCCTCCTGAAATTCATATGTTGAAGATTAAATCTCTAATGTGATGCTATTTGGATGTGGGGTCTTGGGAGGTAATTAGGTCATAAGCATTGCACCTCATTAATAGATTTGAGAACCCTTGTAAGATTGGACACCAGGAGACATGATCACTTTCTTTACTTTTTGCCAGAGGCTACAAGAAGACAGCAAACCAGGCAGTCTCATCAGATATTGGTGATCTGCTGCAACTTAATTTTCAACTTCCCAGCTTCCAGAACTGTGAGAGACAAATTTCTGTTATTTAAGTTTCACAATCTATTGGTATTCTGTTATAGCGGCCTATACTAACAAACATAGCTGATATAGTTACATATTAATTTGTATTTCTCTTTTATAGCTAACTTTACATGTTCATAAATATTTTTTATTTATATGGATAGGTTGCTTCAATATAACGTGTCATTTCTCTAAGTTATAAAGAACAAAAGTCGTATTTGATCAACAAAATCTGTAAATAGCTTTCAAAGTTATGTTTTTACTGTGTAACTATATAACTTTAAAGTCTTGTGTTTCTCAGAGAAGTTTAGCACTGAAAACAAAGCAGTCCCATAGACCATCTTCTCTATATGCATGTCTACCTTAAATCTGAATACAGAACCATCATTTTTATAGTGAACTTAGAGAGTTCTGTTATATAACATCAGGGGACAGTGTATAGCCATTGGGAGTTATTGGAAGTCAGGCAAGTGGGATTTTGGACTTTTTTTTCTCAAGACAGTGTTCACTATGCAGTTCAGGCTGACCTTGAACTCACTCTGTAACCCAGGTTGGCCTTGTCCTTGCAGTGACCCTCCTGCTTCAGCCTCCCAAGTAGTGGGATTACAAGTGTATACCAATCAGCTTCTCTTCATTCTGACGAACTACTGAGATAATCAGTGTAAATAAAAAAGGTCTATTTTGGCTCAAAGTTTTGGAAGATGCAGTTCAAAATTGGGTAGACTGATTACATTACCCATTTGATGGAACCAGTGGATAGCAACATTACAGAGCACATTGTGAAGCAAACCACACAACTCAGGGTTAGTAAAGACAAAAGGAAGAAGCTAGGGACCCACAGTTTCCTCTAAGGGTATAATACGCTGAGGACATCCCATTAAGCCCTGCCTCCGAAAGTTTCCATCATCTTTCAATAATAGCTCCATCGTGAGACCACGATTTTATATACAGACCTTTCTGAGACATTTAATATCCAAATTTCTTCAGATTGGCCTGGGACTTAACCATTTACCTAAATTAAAATAAACTACCTCTCTTTGCTATAATCACAAAGAAGTAGCAATTTTAAAAAACATAAAGAAAATGTATAATCATTATTTTATCTATTACATCAAGCAATAAAGGTGACTTCCAAAAGTCAAAGCTTCCTTAATGAATGAGGCAAACAGATAAATAGGGCATACCAACCCCCATTTTGAGTTGCATTCACTTTGAAACACTCTTCCCTGCCCTGACCAGGCTGTAAACATGGCCTGTGTTCCTCAGAAGAAAGTATTTTGATCAAATTTCTCAGACCCTGTATTGGTAAAGTTAAGATCTGTGGAATTAGTTGGGATAATACTTAAGTGGGACAGACACTGGGCTAGATCTTTGTATTGGAAACACCTGGTGTAAAGTTTCTGTGGTTGGCGGAAGAGATGCCTTTGATGTTGAGGTCTTTTGGCAATACTTTCTCCAAACCAGAACAAAACCTGACTTGTAGGGACTACATCACAAGTGTACATATATATATATGGAGAAAGAAAAACAGAGAAAGGGGGGGGGAGATTGATTTATTTTGAGCATTGGCTTGTACAGTTGTGAGATTTGGCAAATCCAAACTCTATAAGGTGAGCAAGCTGAAACTCAGGCAACACTTGAAATTATAGTCTGAATCTAAAACTCTATAGATAGGATTTCTATATTATAGTCTCAAGGCAAAATTCCTTCTTCTTGAAAAAAAACTCAATTTTTGCTTTTATGGCTCAACTGGTAGAGACCCAGCCTGATGGTAGTTCGTTTTACTTAACGTCAACTGATTATAAATTGTTAAGTACATCTACAAAATATTCTTCATACTAACATGTAGACTAACATTTGTCAAAATAACTAGGCCCCATAGTTTAGGAAGTTTACACATTAAGTCAACCTTCAATAGTGTTTCCTTAAAGGTAAGTTGACAGACATGTTTAAAAACATAAATCTTTTAGTGAACAACATGAAGCATGATCTCATTAAGAAAACATCCTTTTGTTTTTAGTTTCGTTGGTCTTTTCCTTCAGTTGTACAGTTCTGTTAGATGGAGATAAGTAAGGGAAAATTGGATGCCTGTTTTCTGAAGCCATCTTCTGCTAAACCATATCAAATATTTGTACTAGAACATTAGGGACAGTGTACCCTTTAACACCAAAAATAGATAAATAAGTTGATCACAACCTATTTAAGGACAGAGATATGTTGTTACAGTTTGAATGTATACTCTTGAAAATTCAGGTATTGTTGATGTGATAGTATTGACAGATGGGGTCTTTCCACTGTGATTATGCCCTAAGAATTCTTTCTGTAAATAAGATTAGGTACTATTATGCTTTAGATTTAAAATGTCCCACTGAAACCTTGTATGTTCAGAGGTGGAGACTTTGAAAGATGATAGGATCATGAGGGCACTATATTCATCAGTGAATTAAATCCACTGAGGATTTCAGAGCTGAATGTGGAGTCTGGTCAGAAGAGATGGGTCACTGGGGTCATGACCTGGAAGGGTACATCTTCCTCCCCTGTTCCCTGATTCTTCTGCTTCCTAACCATCATGACTTGCTGCTGGGACAAAATACCCAACACTCACAATTTAAAGAAGGAGTGGTCTATTTTCACTTACATTTTCAGCCTATCATTGGCTGTAAGGCTGGAAGAGTATGACAAAAGAAAGCTGTTAACTTCATGTATGGCTGTCAGGAAGCAGAGAGACAAGGGAGGAGCCAAGGAGGGACATGTAGCCACCCTAAGTGACCTGTGACTACCGAGTAGGCCTCGCCTCCCATTAGCATGTTTAGCTCTAAATCTATCTGTGGATTAATCTGTGTGATCATCCAAAAATCTACCTCTGAGCACCTAACACTTTGGGAGGACATTCTAGATCCAAACCACAATACCTTCTAAAAATGAATCTATACGAGGGAATTTCTCTTCTTTACCCATCTGCCTTCTGCAAAGTGAAGGCACAGCATTTCTTCTCTGCAGAGGACACAACAATAAGGTCTCTTCTTGGAAGCAGAGAATATCCTTCAACAGATACCTTGATTCCCACTGGTACCTTGATTTTGGACTCCCAGTTTCTATAAATGTGAGAAATTTGTTTCTTATAAATTACCAAATCTCAAGTATTTTGAGGAACACGAATGAGCTGACACATGAACTTTACATATTACAAGTTATGTTATGTATAAAGGGCCACATAAAGTTGTAAAGGCAATAGTAGTATAGGTGTGTAAAAGGATTTGAATATAACCTGGCTTCCAGATGAAAAGACATTTTATAGACCTGTTAAGACATCTTTGTGAACCTTTCTCATTACGTTTTCAGTGTAGGCAGGTAGAGAGGGAGAGGTCATAAACTTAGAAAATTGCTTCTAAGACAGAGTCACTCCTTTAATGCAGGTAACATCAGTTGCACCACAGAGATGGCTAGAATTAATCAAATTCGCACAGCAAGTCCTGACACTTGTTAGCCTAATTAGAATAATTATGGGTAAGCTTTAAGAATCTGCTTTGTCAGCGGATGATCCAATGAGATTTTACCATAAAGAGCATATTCCCACCCCACCCCTGACCCAGGAACAGCTTAAAATAGGATTAATCTTGCACATTAATAATTGTGATGTAGTTGGCAAGAATACATTGTAATGGTATGCTCACAGGAGTGCTTTAGAGATAATTGAAGCAGGTCAGGTTTTTCTTTACATTGTAGGAGGGTTTCTGTTAACTTTTTTAGAGGTGAATATTTTGTATATAGACTTTATGTTCTATGGAAAGAGAGAATTTATAACAGGGAAAGACTTTTTTTTTTTCAGTGTTTTTGTACTAAAATGCTTATCTTTTTTTTTTTCCAGAAGGGAAGTTGGTGAAAGTAATAAACTTAGCTATGACCTGTATCAATAGTAACAACTACAACACAATAAGGGCAGTATATGTGGAGGGAAACAGCAGAACAAAGTTGTTGTCTTAAGAATTTTCTGTTTTCATTTTTTTTTTATTTTAAAGGGGAAGAATAACAGAAAAAGCAAGAAGCAAACAAATTTAAAAAAAGCAACAAAAGTCAAATAGCAACAAAGAGCAACAATAGCTATATAGATTTTAAAAACAAGATGATAGAAATTTAACAATGGTTGTTATATTGCATATTGTTATCTTCAAAATAGTTGCTAGGGTTGCCAGATACAGCAATAAAACAAAACAGTTGAATGGAACAAAACATTGGATTTCGAAAACAAGACAGAGGAAAATTCTCCACAGTTGCTATAATGCATATTGCTAGCCTCCAAGTAGATGCTCAGGCTGCCAGCCTCAGGCCTGCAAAGTCAATCAAACAATACAAGTATTAAGTTATTTTTTTTACTTCAGTTGCTATCATCTCAGCCTGACTTCCTCTGAATCAGCCAATTGCCTATGGGAGTTGGGGGTAGGATTGCTCTCCTTATTTCCCAGTTCATGCACTGGCTGGCTTACAGGATGGCCTGGTTTGGCTCCCTAATTCTCTTTCCATTCCCCATGATGGCTCTTCTTAGTTCACCAGAAGGCATGGTTTCCTCATTTTATTTTCAATTGCAGATGTGTAAATACTGAGTTCTCATAGTGCTAAGGAACTGAAAGACTAATACTTCTTATCAGATGTTCATTATTAATGTTATTAACATCAGTTCTAAGGTGTTAAAATGTCTCAGAGTGGTAGCAGTTGGGGGAATAAAATTCACTGATTCTTTAATATGGATGGGATGGAGCTTCTGCTAATTTCACTGAGCTCTTTCAACTTTATAATCTGCTTAATTTATAAGACCTAAAATTAAATGTTGACTATTTTCAATTTTCTACAATAGTACAGTAATTACTCAGTTTTATTATTTTAAGACAGGAAATTCATTAAATATATAGCTACATATTTTAAAAAATTTTGTGACATTCTGCATATATTTGTATTTACAAGTTAATAAATTGTAATTTAGGAGAGATTGTCAAAAAGCCAAAGGCATTACTCCTCCTTTTACATTCTTTTCCTCTATGTTTAAACCATCACCTAATATCTTTGAATACAGTACCATCTATGTGTGAGGCCTCCATCATTAATAGTTTTAGCTTCAGACATCCTCTGAATGCCAGATTCTGCAGCTAGCAGCTTGATGAACATCTCTTTTTGGCTGTGTAGAAATTTCTTGTATATCATGTCCCAAAATGAACCCATGCCTTTTCCTGTTCCCAACTTATATTTGCTCTTCTTTTATTCTTTATCTCAGTATAATAATACCTATACTCAAGCCAAAGATTTTGAAGTTAACAATGACTCCCCTCTTTCTCCAACATCCTGAAAAAAGCCACCTATGAGCAAATCTCTTGACTCATCTTTTGGCTTTCAACTCTTTTTGACCTACTCAAGTATAATTTTATGTGGTTCAGCCTAACGTAATCTGAGCTTGACCATTCCCATCTCCATTATGATTTCCCCAGATCAAGCTATTGCATGCACTCTTGCAATGTTTTATCTGAATTCTACACAGTGTACTTTAGGATAAACATTTTATAAATGTAAATCTGGGGCCATGGTTATAACTCAGTGGCATAAGCACAAGGTTCTGAGTTCAATTCTTGGTACCAAAAAAAAGATATACATAATGTTAATATACAATTATATTTATTAAAAACATAGGTACATTAGGCTGATATAGCTCAGCTGCATAAGTGCCTGCCTGACAAGCACAAGGTCCTGAGTTTGGTCCCAGTACCGTGTGTGTGTGTGTGTGTGTGTGTGTGTGTGTGTGTGAGATCATGTCCTGCCTTTTTTCCAAATCCCCAGTGACTCCTCATTTCATTCACAATAAAATACAAAGGCCTTACAGTGGTCTAGGAGACCCATGGTAGCTGCCTCCTCATTTGCCATCTTCTCTAAACCCATTTCCTACCTACTTCTTGCCTTATCTTCTACATTCTCCTCTCTCATTTGAGCTGATTGATATCATCTGTATTATTTTTTATTGCTGTCATAATAATAAATGATCATAGATTACCATAAACTTGGCTGCTTAAGACATTGTCTTGCAATTCTTCAGCTCAGAGGTCTGAGTTGGCTCTGGGTTGTTTCTCTGGTTGGCAGAGTCCAGAACCTTGGTTTGGTATAACTAAGTTCCTGTTTCCTTGCTGTCTTTTATATGTGATCCTTCACAATAAGGGACTCTTACTGGTCCTTGCCCATAGGGCCTTACATTTCAGAGTGAACAACAGTGTGTGGTATCCTTCTCATACTAGAAATCTCTGATTCTTCCATCTGCTGAATCTTTCTTTATACAGCACAAGAAGGTCCTCTGTTTTTAAGGGCTCACTTGAAGACCCACTTGGGTAATCTAGGATAACCTCTTTATCTTAAAGTCTGAAGCATTAATTTAATCTGCAAAGTTCCTTTGCTATGTAATATAACAAATCCACAGATTCCAAGAATTACAATGTACTAAGGTTTAGATACACTTTAAGTGTATTCCCTAAGGTTTCACATGTTGAAATTTAATCTCTTTATGACGTGTAAGTGGGTGGAAACTTTGTCCAAGTATTGTGTTTAAAGATGAGGCCTTTGGGTGTTATTAGAATTACATGTCATCAGAATGGATTACCATGAGTGAATACTAGTGGATTTATAAGAAGAGGGAGAGAGACCAAAAGATATGAGCACACATGTACATTTCTTGGGTTTTTTTTTGCCATGTGACATCAAATATGATATCTTGAAACTCAAAAACAGTGAGCTAATTAAACTTGTTTTCACTATAAAATTAACCAGCCTCAGCTATTTTGTTAGAGTAATGTAAAATAGATGAATACAGACATAGACATCTTTGGAAGATCATGAATCTGCTTATCATATAGCCTCTTTGAAGCAGATTTCTATTTACGGCACATGTGCCTAGGGTCTTGCTGCCTAGAATATTCTTCCCGTGAATACTGATAACCTCCTTTAGGTCTTTGCTGAATTATCATCAGATCCTGTTAGCCTCTTTGATCAGCTTTTAAAGGAAACATTCTCCAGTTATCCTTTTATCCTTTTTTCCCTTTCATCTTTTTTTCTTTCTCTTACCACAATCTAATATAGAATATGTTTGTTTACTTGTCTGATATCCCTCTACTAAATTCCTTATTCACATTTGGATTCCTCCCATCTACAGAAGTTTCTCACAAGTGGTAAGTATTGAAGAAATATTTGTTGGAGGAAAGAAAATCACAAAAAGCTCTGGAAGCTCCTTCCTTATTAATTATTTCTAAGAAAAATGAATGAATTGTCCTGTAAAAAACACTTTAAAAATCTGATGCATGAAAATATTATTGAAACAACCTTTATAAGCACTTCCTGATCTGTCATGAAGGAAAGCATTCAGCTTGGCATTATTATCTTAAACTAGCATGAGGTTTTTATCTTTTCCTTTACTAAGTGCTGGCAAGATTTTAAATAATCTATGGTAAAAACTTGAAAGGTCTCAACATCAAGTCTGTAGTTTTCAGAATCCATATTTTTTCCTTCTTTGAAAATAAAAACACCACATTTACCAATTTTTGGTATTTCCTTAATTTTAAGTAATGCAGATTACCATATTGGCACTGCACCATAAATCTTCAAATGACTCTAGAGCCAGAGATAGTAATCCCTTCAAAATTACCATTCCTTCTTTTTATTTAATGCCCTTCTTAGGATGTTTATTTTATTCTTTCTTGCTTATGTTGTTTTCTTTGTAGTAAAGAACAAATACACAATGAAATTTTGGAGACTGCTTTTGTCTATCTGCGCTAAGCACGGGTCTAGCAGGTCAAATGACCTTCTAGCAGGTCAAATGACTCAAGTTCTAGCCTCAAAGCCAGAAATCAGTCTGAACTCCAGTGGGAACTAAAGGTGCAACTTGTTGAGATTATTCACTAAACCCTGTTGTAAAGCTAAGACTGGCTTGCTGGGATTAATGAACTCACATCTGAATTCTTTCTATGTTATTTACCAGTGACAGCACAGAAACACCTTGAAGTTGACACTTTTTCTCTCTAGTTTGTTTTAGTTTTTTCTCAATTGTCTTTTCTTGTTTTTATGAGTGTGAACATGGTCTCTAGTTTCTTTGTTCAGGTTGTTATGGTCTGCTCTTATTTTTATTTCTTCTTTCCTTCACTCCTATCATCTTCATTAGCTTCCCAGTTTGTGTGACCTTCTTTTGTCCTCCAGCCTTTCTTCTAATCTCTTTTTCTTCTTCTATTTCTCTTTTTCCCCTAATCCCTTTTAAATTTTCTCCCCTGAGAGTAAAATTGCCATATGGAGGGCTTATTTACTGCCTGTAATTTTCTGGTTCATTTTAAATTTAGTTGTATAACCTCAAATCTAGTTCATACAGTTAAAGATGGCAAATTAATAGTTACCACAGTTAGTCATTTTCTAGGCTGTTTCATGTTGTTATTGCTGATTGTACTACTTTAGACAAGGTAACATAATTGTTCTAATCAGTTGTTCTTCTAGGTATACTAAGACTGAGATTGCCTAAGGGTCATGAAAAATACTGTGTGCCAGTGCCAAAGTATCAGGGGCTGGGCCAAGCAGACAGCAACTTCTCATCCCCAATAAATTGAAGAAGTAAGATCTTGCAAGACTCAAAACCCAAAACCTGGAAGACCTCTCTGAGTAGTCATTTTCCAAGTGTTCTAAATACTAGCAATAAAGCTAATGGCCATAAGGAATTCATAGACATCAACCCAGGAATTAAACTAAAAGAAAAAAGAATTACAAAACGAGAAGACACTTAAATAGGATGCAACTCCAGACTTCTAGCTCACCAAAGGCAATCCAGGGGAAAATCCAAAACTCACCCACCTGAACTCTCTAAAGTGGTAATAGCAGAAGTAACAACAGAGATAAGTGAGGTTCTAGAAGAAAATCAAATCAGAAATAAGTTTTCAGATAAATACAGAGATGGCAATCATAGTGAAAGTCATGTTAGTGACTCTAGAGCAGATACGGATAAAAAAATAGAAGAGTTTAGGAAAATAATGAAAATTATAAATGGCCAACATAAGAAACAAATGGAATCCATAATACAGATTCAAATCAATAACCAAGAGATTAAAAATTCCATTAAAAGTATTTGCAGCAAAATGAGCCAATGTGAGGGCAGAATTTCAGACATAGAAGACAGGATTGTGGTTAGCAATCATGGAAAGAAAGGTTTCTTTAAAATAGCAAGGGACCATGAAAAATCAATCCAGCAGCTGTTAGATGATGCAAAGAATAACATAAGTTGATTGTAGTCAGTGAAAAACCAGAACATAACACAAATAACATAAAAACCCATTCACAGAATTAATGGCAGAACACTTCCCAAGAATGGAGAAATAATTTGGCATACAGATAAGTGAAGCATACATGTCTTCAGTAGCCATTGCCAAATAGATCTACACCAAGGGATATAATAGTCAAGTTCAGAATGTTAAAAACAGAAAAAAGAAATAAATCACCTATAAAGGAAAGTCCATCAGAATCATAACAGAGTTATCCACTCAAACCGTCAAGTCAAGGAGACCTTGAAATATTTCCAGCTCTAAAAGAAAACAATCTCCACTCTGGACTGTTATATTCTGCAAAACTATCTTTCAAAATTGATGGAGAAATAAGATACTTCCACAACAAAGAACACTTGAGGAAATTTATAAACACCAAACCAGCAATCCAAAATGTTTTGAAGGACATTCTAGAAAGAGATAACCAGGATTGGAACTTCATGAACCCCAACAGAATGAATACACCAGAAAGGCAAGCAATTAAACAGAGGAGAAAAAAGGGAGCCAACATCAGGAAAGTAAGAGACAAGGATAAGTAAATATGTATCAGTTATAAAGATCAATATAAATGTTCTCAATTGACCAATTAAAAGAAACAGACTGCCAGAATGGATGAAGAGGCAAGATCCAACAATACATTACATAAAAGAAACATTTAATTAAAAAAATTTGTAGACTGAAAGTTGAAGGATAGAAAAAAATAATCCATGCAACAGGAACTGGAAAAAATTTAGGGGTAGCTATTGTATTTGCAGACAAAGTGTATTTCAAGCCAAGACTGATTGAGACAAAGTCACTACATTCTTGTAAAGGGAACAGTCCAGGAGGAAGAGATAAATATATATATATATATACGCACCAAAAGTCAGTACATCCAAGTATATATAAAACAAATATTAACAGATATGAAAAATCAAATAAACACTAATACATTTGGGGACCTCATTACCCCACTGTCACAAGTAGACAAAAACGCAAAAAAGGAGTATCAGAATTGAACCAGAATTGAACTCAAAATTAGATGACACATTCTTCTCAGCTGCACATAGGACATTCTCCAAAATAGACCACAAACTAGCTCATAGAACATGCTTAAGAAATGCTAAGGAACTGAAATTATCCCATATATATTATCAGACCATAGTGCAATAAAATTTTAAATCAATAGCAAAAGAAATCAAGAACTTCATAAACATGTGGACATTAAATAACACCCTCCTGCCCAACCAATGGGTCATAGATGAAATTGAAGAAGAAATTAGACAGTTTTTACAATTAAATGATAATGCCAATACAATCTACTGGAACTTATGGGACATAATGAAAGCAGTTTGATGAGGGAAATTTATAGTAGTGAATACCCATAACAGGAAAATAGAGCAGGCTCAAATAAGCAACCTAATGTTGAACAAGTTTCTAGAAAAAGAAGAGCAAGTCAAGTCCAAAGCTTGTATGAGAGAGAAATTATAAATAGCAGAGCAAAACTTAAGGCAGTGGAGACTTAAGACAACAATGCAAGCAATGGCTTAAAGAATTGGTTCTTTGAAAGATTAAATAAAGTTGACAAACACGTAGCCAACCCTATCAAGGAGAAGAAAAACATAAATCATGCAATTAGGAATGAAATGGGCAAAATCAAAACATCTTGCAGAAACCCAGATCAATAACTAATACCTACTTCTAGAACCTCTATTTTATGCTTTTTTTGTACCAGGAATTGACATTTATAGCCAAATGGATAGACCTTGAGACCAATTTCTTAAGTGAAATAATTTGGATACACATATGTAAATACCACATTTTTTTTCAGGTGTGAGAAACCAAATATGTAAATAAAGACTGAAATGTACAGTAGATTCTGTGTTGTGAAATAGAAAATGTTCAAATAGGGTTAGGTACTAAGGAGTTTGGAGGGGGAAAGAAAGGAAGAGAAAAGTAAAAAATGATAAGGAAAATGGAAACAAAGCTTTTGTAAATATGGAGGGGAAAATGGGTTAAGGGAATGTAGAGGAATGGAAAAAATGTTATATCACACAGAGTTACAAATTCCCTATGATGAATATGATCATTATGTATACCTAAAATGTACCAATAAATTTAATCAATAACTATTCTAAAAGCAAAGAAATCATAATATATAGTTTAGTTGAAATAGAACTTGAAACTATTTTGTCTTTCCACACTTTGATATATATAAGGAAATTTTATTCTAAAGGAATAATTGTTGCAATCGCCCCATTTCACATGATATGCTTATACTACAAAATGCTAGAGTCAAGGATTTCTCACTCTAAACTTAGGTTTATTGTCTATTCTATGGGAATAATCTGAGCTGGCTATGAGCAAGGAGGGGAAAATGCTTTAAATAATGGAGTATATTTAATTCATGGGCATTAACCAACCAAGCAGGAAGACCAGTGGATTTGATTAAAAGATTGATGATAGGGAAGCCTGAAAAGGCAGACTGGAATCAAACTGTTAAGTGACTTGAATACCAGAGTAAAAGGTGTAGATAGTGAAGAGCTGCTGAAAATCTGGGGACAATATAAAAGCAGTACATTAAGAATATCAACCTATAGTTTCTACTGGGAAAGGTGAAAAGTGAAAGACCAGAATCAGTGAAACACATGAGGAGGAGCCAGATTCATGGCCCCTATTATGGCTTGTGTTTTGATGTCCTTCTGGAGCCTCATATGGTTACAGGTGGGACTTTTGCAGAGGTAGCTGGATCTAGAGTGTGTGATGCTGGGATTAAGGGTGTGTGATTACTAAATTAGTCCACTAATATAAGTAGTTTAGATACAATATAAGAGGAGCATAAAAAGCTGTTAAGGTGACTAGTGGCTTTCCTACAGTCTGTTCACCATGAACTGTTCTCTGTCAAGCCACCCTGCCTTGGAGCCAGCCATTTATGGACTGAAACCTCTCTATACTGTGAGTTAAATAAACATTTCCTCCTTTAATTTTGGGAGTTAGGTATTTTGGCTCAGCAATGAGAAAAGTAACTAAGACAGTCCATAAACAGAAATTTAAGACACAGATTGATAAAAGGGTGGATGTGTGAACAAATTGAAAGTTTAGATCAATAAAATATATAAACTAGTTATAGGTTGGCAGTTTCCTTCATCTTTTGGTTAACATTTTAGTTGCATTTTATTTATCTATTTATTTATCTTTGAAACAAGCTTTCACCGTACCACCCAACTTGGCCTCAAACTTGTGATCGTTTTTCCTCATGTTCAATAGTATCTGGAATTAAAAGTATGGGCCATTGTGCATGGCTTGTAGCTGTTTATTTATTTATTTATTTATTTATTTATTTTTGGTACCAGAAATTGAACTCGAGACTTTATGCTTGCCAGGCAGGTACTGTGCTGTAAACTATATCCTTGGCCCCTGTAGTTGCATTTAAAAAAAGAGCATTTTATCACACACTATGCAGAATCCAATGTTTCCACTGCTTTCCTTTTCCTAAATCCCAGTTCTTAGCATAAATGAATAATAAATTTAGTTGTAAAATATTAAAGAGAGTATAAAAACTATATTCAAATAAGCTATTTACCAAACCTTTCAAAGAAACAAAAATTTGGGCAAGGACAAGTAATTTACAGTGGGTCTATATTGTTGACTGATAAGAGGGGCAGGATTCTCTGAAGCAGGAAAGCTTTGGGTAGGACAATCTACAAGGAGGGACAGCCATTGCCTCTAAATAGATTGGGCCAGCAAGCACTATGCAGTGGCATCTATGAGATCACAATAGGATTTGAGTTAAGGTTTTTGACACTGAAGGATGTGAAACATTCTTGTTCTTTTGACTAGTTACTCATTAACTTCCTCTTATCTTTTATTTCCTTCCATCCCCTAATCGTTTTTAACTGAATTTAGGCCATCTCAGGATTTTTCCCTTAATACTATTCAGTGAAGTTATTAAAATACTATGAAAACACAATTGGAAGAATAATAAATCCTGTCTATAAAGAAAGAAGTCAATGAAATTAGAGGAAAAATAGTATTTGTTTAGAAAAATACCTAGACAGACCATTTTGTTTATTAACAACAGCTTTTTGAACATTGCTAGAATAATCAAAGATATCTCCAAACTTCTGTAGAGGGAAATAAATAGGCATTTAAAGGTTAGATGTAACCTGGAGATTAACAGTGAAAATCTAAGAAGGAATCAAGACTACCCAAAGTATTTTGGGGTGATTCTGGAATTCAAAGGACTCTCAAATGAAAATTTGTGATATAGGATTTTTCAAGCATCCTAAGAAAAGGAATATGTTGTTTTTATTTTTAAATTTGAAAATTATATGAAATGTATAGTCTGACTTTTTAGAGGCTGTGACCAAATACTTGTCACACAACTTGAAGAAGGTTTATTTTGGCTCATGTTTTCAGAGGGTTCAGATCATGACTGGCTTGTTCCAATGCAGAAATGGTATGGCCAAAGTCCTGGTAGAACAAAGCTTTTCAACCCTTGGTAACCAGGAAGCAGAAAGAAAAGAAGATGAGGAAGGAGAACAACAATAAAAGCTTCCAGGTCTTAAATCCTGTGACCTACTACTTTTAACCAGACCCTAGCTCCTAACAACACGTTCAACTATGGACTCTTCAATGGATCAGTCTACCGATGAGTATAGCACCTCTATTGATACAAGGGAATGAAACTCCCGACCTACTATGTCCATGAGTTCGTGTTCTCTAAAATTGAAGAATGAATTTTAGGAACAACGGGAGGTTAAGAGCAGAATATATTTATTGAGAGAAAGCTTCTGTCAGAGAAGGGGTCCCGAGCAGGTTGCCAAGGACGCTTGTCTTTTCCAGGGGCTTTTATAGAGTACAGTGATGGGGTGAGATGGGTTTACTGTGGGGAAAACTGGGAACTCACAAGGCAGATGGGCATAAGGTCGGATATAGCTATAGTTTGCCAATAAGATTAATAGTTCAGGTAAGATTGATTAAATGAGGGACAGATGGGGAAGCCAGTCACTTAGAAAGCAGGTATTCTTAGAGAGTAATGACTTCCCTGTAGGGGGTTGGAATGGTGACTCCTGACTTCCTCAGAGTGATAGGGAACTATTTAGAATATCTTCAGGCCTGGCCCACAGCAGGAGGTGTCTGTCTACCTCACAGTTGCAAGGTATCTGGACTTTTGCACTGGCTCCTTTGAGGACCTAACCCTGTCTGACTGTCTATAATATTTCTAACTAACTCAGCTGCCTGCAGTACTATGATCTTATCTCTTTCCAAAGCATCACCCAAAGTTACACCTCTTGGGAAACATTTTTTTCATAATGAGTGAAAAAAATGTAAACACAGAAAAACAGAGCACATAGCATAATGCATCCCCCATGTCCATGAAGATTTAATATTTACCGAGATTGTAATCTACACTTTGCTTAATCTCTTTTTCTTTGTTTGCTAATTTTTTTTTTTTTGCAGGGAGAGTACCAGGAATTGAACTCAGGACCTCAGACTTGCCAGGCAAGCATTGGACCATTGAACTAAATCCCTAGCTCCCCTTTGCTAAATATTTGAAGGAAAATATCAGAATTCTGTCATTTTACTTTTACATACTTTGATGTATCTCTAAAAATATGAACTTTATAAAAACATAGTTTAATGCCATTTAGCAAAGTTAATAGGCTTTTAGTTAATAATTCCTTGGTATTATTTTAGTATTTGCAGATATCTAATTCATCTTAAAATATCCCTAGTTGTCTCAAAAATTTCTTTGCGCAGTTGGCTGATTGAGTGATAATTCAAAGTCTGTGTATAATGTGTGCATATTCTATTCTAAAGCCTTTTTAATGTAGAGAAGACCTCTTTCCCTTTTTTGTTTTTGTTTCCTATGTATTATTGACTGTTGAAATTGGATCTGTTGTCATTTAAAATGTCTCACGTTCTTAGTTTGTTTAAATATTTATTTTAAAGTTATCTTTATACTGCTCTGCAGTGCGATTATTTATATACTTTCAGTAAATTCTGCTCACTATTCACCTTTGAGTCAGAGGATCTTATAGGTGCAAAAGAATTAGATGTTTTCTGGGATAGAGATAGATTGTGAGAAAGAGAAAGGAAGTACAGAATTTGAAATACTAGGCATAGATTAAGAAGGAAGCAGGTATAGAGAGGGTAAAACAATAAACTACCCTCTTAGCTACCTTATATCTACTAAGAGAAAAGAACCAAATTTAAGAAAATGTGTCTGTGAGGGACAGGGAAATTTCCTCTCTGCCCAGTCAAGTTTTGCTGAAATAAACTGAAAATAGACTAACAGGAGAAAAAGTCATACAGATTTGCTAATATGTGTGGAGACCTCACAGGGAGTTGATTACTCAATAAGCCAGTGAGATTCAGGAATTTATATGTCCTTTTTCATAAGGAAGAGGAAAGTAGGGGAATGTAGGCAATTTTGTAGGTTGGTAAATGATTTTTAGAGAATTTCACTGGGCCCAAAGAACAGGCCCAATAGTTTGTAAATAATTATCCAACTGTTGAATACACTGGTGAATATAAATAGCTTGTAACAAAGTTTGTCTAGCTGTGCAATTTTTTCTTCTTATATTATGAATTTAATCTTTCTTGGTTAATGGAACCTCAGGAAGAAGATGAAGGTGATTTTGTGCCTTTTTGACATATCAGGTCTGTAGATAGAAAACGAATTTTGTTAAAAAGCCCCTCTGCACTTGAATGAAGCAGAAGGAAGGGAAGGTTAGACAAACTTTGATTTAAGATAGCTTTGAAGTCTTTCCAATTTCCTTTAATTCTAAATTCTGAGCATATTAATGTTTCATATTTTGAACTATCATTTTTTGAGCTTTAACAGAGACTTTGAATGTCGACTGTAAGATAGTTATGGGAAGATGTATGTTACATTAAGAGGATGTTGAAAATCTGAATAATAAAATTTTTGTATTAAATCCATGAAATGTTATTATTACTTTGACATTATAGGTTCTTTAACCTAAATTTTTCTTGAGGAAAGGATATATTGTGGCACTAATAAAATCATGTGGAATTCATTGGTAAATAGTTTAGTACAATATAGTTTTATAGTTAGTTGTTTTTATAGGGTTAGACTATAAAATACATCAGGTGAACTGAAAATGTCTTGCTCTTAACCAATTTCATTGCCCCACTGCTTTTCACACTCTTGCTTTTTGTTGGCCAGTTCACTAGTTCATTCCAAGGCAAGTATTTCAAAGTGTCAAGTAGAAATACTGCAGCAGCCAGGGAGCAGCTGACTTTGTTTTTACTAAAGGGTGAGATACCATTCAGCAGCTATCAACTTATACATATTCTTTTTAAATGAAATAATTTTTAGGAATTGCATATGCACTAAAACATCACCAGTCCCCTTTGAAAGTGTAATCATCAACGAAGACTTTAGCACCTCAAATACACTAAATATTCACTTCCATAGAAACCTGGTAGTAGGACCATGATGCTATTAGTGGATTTTAGTTGTTTATGTCACTCTTGTACCCTTTTTTACATTTCCTCACAAGTTGTCACTTCATGCCTTCTTCCACATTTCTGACATCTAAGACAATGTAAGCTATAGACATTTGTTTGTTCTGCTCAGACACCCCTAAGTGGTAGACTAGATATCACTTGATTATGGTGACAATGAAGATGAGACATTTCACACTGTGTTAAAAATGTCTGAATTTGAGAGACATCAACAGAAAGCAGCAAACATGTTTGAGGATTTGGGATATAAATAACTTATTTCCAGTTTCAGTAGTAGCACAAAGTAAAAGATTCAGAGTGGGCCATTTGAGATCAACAAAATTCACCCTTCTGTCCAATAATCTAAAGGGTTTTAGAATGTGTAGTTAAGATGGGAGCCAAAAGGAAAATGTGAAATACAAAGTTGAAAGGTTCAAAGAGACACTTAAGGGAATGTAATGTGAGTTGACATTCTATTAGGAAAGATAAAGAATAGGGAGAACTATAAAAAGAATAGCTAAAGAGCTGGGCCTGGGAAGCTGAGGCAGAAGGATCAAGTACTTCAGGCTACCCTGGGGTGACATAAGAAATACAAGGCCAGCCTGGAACATATGTGGTTTGATTAAAAACTACAGTGAGTGTTTAAATTTTTAACAAAATTGTTCAAATAAAAGATGTGTTGTAATTAATCCCCTTCCCCACAACACACCTATAGAATATTCCTCTTTGCTTTGAACACACTTATCCCATTGTTGTTTCCACTTTCTGAAGCCATTCTAGAAGCCCTCTGTTGTGAATGTCTTCAGTTGTGCTGTGGTGGCTAATTGCATGTCCTGAATCAATTAAAAATATTTATTCTTCATGTCCATTTTGACTGGGAAAAAGCCAGAAGTTATACTGTGCTAGATTCAGTGAATTAAAGGTGCTTCATAATGTTTTTATTTGACAGGTTGCCAGAAATGTACACTACTTCAGAAAGTAGCAAAAGTTATGGGATAAGTGTGTTTGAAGCAAGGGGAAATTAATAGCAATGTGTCTTTTACTGTAATAAATTAAAAGATAAACATTCAGCATATTTTATAATCATACCTCATAGCACGACTGTATCTTCAAAACAAAAAACAAATATAAGGGTGGCACTCAGAATAATGAACTTTCATACTGATTGGAGGCCTAGCTCAGATGAGTTAGGGCAAATTTGTCAGGGTTTCCAAAGGGCAACACTTAGGGTACACAAACAAGGCTGGAAAATCAGGTGGGTTATAGAGGTATAACTTAAGATAAAGAGATTAGACTTTTTAAAGACTTGGGTCTATAGGTCTGAAATATTTGAAGAAGGAAATTCAGATTCAAGATAGAGCACTGCTCTTGATATGGTCTCAAGGATTGTGTGGTCTGATTTTTAAAATTTTTGCTGAGGTAGCAATATGTAATATGAGGATATACCGGGAATTTTCTTTGATTATAGAAGATTATACTCAAAATGGCTTCACATAGATTAGAAAAAATTAACAGATCATTTGGACCAACCAACGGTATGTTCTACAATAACTGAAGAGCAAAGAAAATCTCAGAAGGCCACAAATCTAGGAGTATACTCTTTAGAGGGAAGGTTTCATCTCTATCTATATATTAGTGTTGAAATCTTTTATGGGGAGATCTGTCTGAGACCTGTTTTGATGGAATAAGGCAGGGATACCTCATTCTATTACAGCTAAAATACAAAGTACTTTTAAGACTTTATGTTGCTCATCCTTTGAATTTTAACTGTTTGCACTAAAAAAACTTAAAAGGGGCTCTTTTTTGGATTAAGATCATTATAAGCCCAATAACTGCAAATAAGAAAAGAATTTGCCTAATAAAAATATGGAAGGAAGGTTTTCACCTATAGCTAGGGAAAGGGCAATTGGTGGACTTGAACCATTATTTCTGTTTAGGTCACTGATTTTTTTTTTTCTCAGTTTACTCATGCATCCTCCAGTACTCTAGATTTCTCTCCGCAGAGAGAAATACAGTAGGTCGCTCACTTATAAGTGAGTTGCATTATGAGAGAACATTCATTGAGTTGGATTCTTTCTTAAGTCAAACAGTGAATCTTATTCTCCCTTGACACAAATACACAATGTGTATTACTTTGTGCCTGCCTAGCAGTCACCTCCACAGCACAACTGATTTTCCTCTTGCTTCCAAATATCCTGGACTCTGACTGAGCACTGTACCACTGTGCACTATCACACTGCAGTAAGAACACAGCAGCACAACTTTGCCAATGTCTGGCAGAGATGTGAGCTGCTTCTGAGATTTGTTAGCATCTTTGAATCTTCATAATATGAAATGTGTTCATATCTGTGAAAGTTCACAACTCACATGTTCATAAGTCAGGAGCTTATTGTAATGGTGGTATTTCAAGTATATGATATATTAAAGAGTACATTGTAGAGGACTGATGAAAAAAGAAAAATCAGAACATCCATAACCAGTGATAAAGCAAAATGCCTTCTTGCAGATCCTTGATAGTGAAAGGAAAAGCTATTTGATAGAGTTTCTGATTCTTTTGATACAAATACAATACTGTAATTTCATGGTACTGTTTTCTAATAAGGATATATAAATTATGAGTTGCATTCTATAGGGGAGAAATTAATGCAAGTTATCTCAAAATGTAGTTAATACTGAAAAACTAATAAATTTGAATCTGTAATGAGTATCAAAGCAACCTTTGGTAATCCCCTTTTGAAAATATTATGACTGATACTTACAAGAGTAATGAATTGGTTAGTTAAAAACAGTTACAGTTGTAAAGTTTGTACCAGTAGATTCTCAGTTAAGTGTATTTTGGGGAATTTATAAAATTTTTTTTCTCTCTTTTTGAAACAGGGTCTCTTTATGTAGTTCAGACTGGCCTGAGCTCACTTTGTAGCTCAGGCTGGTCTTGAACTCACAGCATTCCTCCTGCCTCAGCCTCCTGGGTGCTGGGATTACAGGCATGCACCACCACACCTGGTTTAGAATTTTTTAAAACTGATGATAAATTAATCTTTACTCTATTAAAACATAATCATAAATATTATATATTTATTTTCTGTATAGGAATAATTTCCTTCACTAGTAAATTTGTCACTAATTAATCACCACTACATTAATTTATTTATTAAATTAGGCTTACTTTTTTTTCTGTGTATCATGTCTCACCAGCAAGTAATTTCATCTTCTTCCATTTTGTTCTCACATGGTCTCCAAAGGGCAGAGTCATTAAGACATAAGTTCACGCTTATGAAAACTTCTAATTTACTTTATAAATTTTTCAAATATTTTATATCTACAAGATTTTTTGAGCCATGAATTTAATTTAAAATATGTTGGTTTTTCTTAAAGATATTTATAAACTTTTGTCCACTGATTCAGTCCCTAGAATTCTTAAGAAATATCACACACACACACACACACACACACACACACATGTCCTCTGCCTTTGTATTTTCTCATATAGTTGTTAGTTTATTCTAGATCTTTTGCACTTTCATATATTTTTTTAGAATCAACTTGCAACATTTACAAAGTGGTCTGCTGGGATTATTAGAAAGTCTTGAACTATACATTGATTTGGAAAGATATGATATCTAACAACAGCTAGTCTTCTAAATCTGGGAAAATCATATATCTTCTGTTTACCTAGGTAGGTCTTTTAAATTTTTTTCTTCACAATGCTTTGTAGTGTTCAGAGAACAGGACTTGAACATTTTTTGTTAAGTTTTTCTTTAAGTTTTTCATATATCAATGATATATTTTAATTTTAATTTCAATCTCTGAGTATTGCTAATATATAGAAATACAGTTGTTAGCCGGATGTGGTGGATATGTGGGATGTAATCCCAGCACTCAGGAGGCAGATGCAGGAGGATCGTTGTGAGTTCAAGACTAGCCTGGGCTACAAAGTGAGCTCAAGGCCAGCCTGAACTACATAGCGAGACTCTGTTTCAAAAAGACAAAAAAAAAAAAAAAAAAGAAATACAATTGTTTTGTTTGCTTTTTGAGGTGCTGGAAATTGAACCCTTGGCCTTGCACATGCTAAGCAAGTGTTCTACCACCATACTATATGTCCCATCCTTAAAATTAGCTTTTTGTATTACTTTTATAGTTTGCTATTTAATTAAACTTGCTTTTAGCGCTAATAGCTACTTGCAGATTCTTTAGGATTTTTACATAGATGATCATGTCATCTCTGCTTAGCAAGAGATTTTAATATACCTTTCCAATCTGTTTGGTTTACTTGTTTCTCTTGCCTTATTATAATTTTAGAATCTCCGGTATAATGTTGAATAGAAATGGTGGGAGTGGACATCTGTGATGATTAATTTTGTGTCAAATTGACTGGGTCATGGGGTGCCTGGTTTAAACATTATTTCTGGATGTGTCTGTGAGGTGGGGTTTTTTTGGATGAGATTAGCATTTGAATCAGTGAACTCAGTGCAATAGATTGTACTTAGAATGATGCCTCCTCATCGTGGGCGGCCACAGTTCAATCTGTTGAGAGCTCAAATAAAATAAAAAGGTAGAGGACCAAGGAGTTCATCCCTTTTGTTCCGCTTCACTGTTTGAGCTAGGACATCTTGTTTGATATGCTTTTTGGACTGGGATTTAAATATTCAGCATTCTAGGTTCTTATTCCTTCAGATTCAGACTGAATTACACTAATGGCTTTTGTGGGTATCCAACTTGCAAACAGTAGATTGTGGGGCTTCTTGCCTTCATAATCCCATGAATAAATTTCTCACAATAGATTTCCATATATACATATTCTGTTGTATTTGTTTTACTGGGGAACCCTAATACAATACCCTTGCTTTGTTTCCTATCTTAAGAGGGATAGTTATCCAGCCTTTTAATTCACTGTAGGATTTTCATATATGCTTCTTTTCAGGTTGAGGAAGTTCACCTGTTTCTTTTTTTATGTGATAAAAATTATGTTCAATTATTATACAAGATGCAAAAATACTTGACAGGTTGATATAATTATGAATAATTAAAATATCTCAGTTATTTCTTTAATTTCTGTAATATAATAAAATTTTCACAAATTATTATTATTATAGCCAAGTCAGGGTTCTTCTTGCTTTGGAAAGAAAATTCAACTTATATTGGCTAAAATAAAAAACAGCCTTATTTGATCAAATCTATGCAGTGTACTCACAGTGAGTTGCATAATACTATTTAGGCCCCATTTCTCTCTTCCAGGCTCTCTCCTCTACCCCCCATCTCTGGCACTGTTCTTAAATTGCTTCTTTTCTTGTGATGAGTACTATAGTTTGAGATCTAACATATTCTCAACCTTAAGGCCACCAAGTAAGACTGTCTACCTCTGGCCTGGAAGTCTCAGCAGTCTTGCCATATCTTCTGGGCCTCAGTTGGGTCACTTGCCAATTCAAAGTAAATTGGCCTAGTCTGGAGAGTGTGATAGGTTGATTGGCATAGGACTGTGTCCAGTGTGCTACCAGAAGTTGAAGTGAAGCCAGAGACAACAAATTCACATTGTCTGGGACTGGCAGGGATATGGTCCCAAAGGGAAATAGGGAAAGTAGTTACCAAATTTAAAGAAAGTATATTAAGTGTAGTGATAATAATGATCCCTTGTACTAATATCTATTCATCATATAATATGTAAAGAGCACCTGGCTTATAGTTCCTTATTTATTCTTCTTCAAAACAACTCCATAACTTTTACAAATATGGAAACTAAGGTTTAGAGGTATCACATAGCCTAAGCTCATTTAGCCAGATGTCTGACTTAAAAGGCTGAGCAATTAGAACTCTTGACCAACTGACTATCAATTAAACCACTGCCAAAATAATGTGTAATCTATGTTCAAGAAATAAAGTAATACTATAGTCAAATCTAGCATTATAAATATAAAGATGTTGCATGATGATTGTAGAAAATGTTATTCCTTTAGACTAACTTGAAAACTAGACTTTTAAATTGCAGTTTTAGATTCTGAGCAACACTGAGAAAAAATAGAGTTCTGTGTGCTCCCTGCCCCTCCACACACACTACCTCCTCTATCCACATGTACCACTTGAGTGGTATGTTTATTATATACAATGAACCTACTTTGACTATCATTGTGACCCAGAGACTATAATGTAAATTAAGGTTTATTGTTGATGTTGTACATTTTATGGGTTTTGGCAAATGTGAAGCAAATAATGTATGTACCATCATAATATACAGAGTAGTTTTACTCCCCTAAATGTCCTCCGGGCTCTGCCTTTTTGTATTTTCTTACCTTTAGCACCTAACAATCACTGATGTTTATATTGTCTCCATAGTTATTTCTTTAAATCATGAATTAAAAACAGATAAGGCAAGTGCAAATATTGTCCTCAAGCTTGGAAAATAAGCACAGAAGTCTATTTCTAAGCAAGTAATGAAGCAATATAATAAAGCTGTTGGATCACACTGTATTCTTGGGCTGCTGGCAAAGCTGAAGGCACTGTTAATTATTGTTCAACAGTTATGTTTATCAAATGCTTACTGATTGATTTCTTTTACTCTTTCACCCCTAAGCCTGCATTAACTCTATTGTTATAATTAGTGTGCATTGCATGAAATAAATTCTGTATGTGTCTGAGCCCACTGGTAGATGATAAGCTCCTTAAGAATAGAGTTTTGTGTGTAACTTTGTGCCTAGATTTCATAGACTTGCATAAATGTCAGCCCTGTTCAAAGCTCCAGGGAAAACTGTCTTGTTCTCATGCAGATTACTCTAGTTTAACTGTTGTGTCTAATCTAAGAAAGCAAGAATAAGTGCTAAAGAAAGAGTATCATTAACACTGAGTTCTGCTGCAATGACTTAAAAAAGAAAGGGGGTTATTTTTCTCACGTAACAAGAAGAACCAAGGGCAGAAATCTGGGGCCGGTGCAGCTTCTCCAGTGAGTCTACAAGGACACTGAATCTTTCTAGCTCCCAGTTCCTCTTTGTGTCAGACCAAGACTAGATATGTGATTTATAGTACTTAGTACAAAATGAAAATGGGGACCATTTGTTCAAGCATGAAGAATTATAAGATGGTGATAGCAGAGAATAAAACCATAACACATTCTTGCAACCTGACCTTTTTATCTTTTTTATTGCAAGATTGGTCCAGATATAGTTCATTTCTAGGCAGTGGAATGAGGAAAGTGAAGGCAAAGGTATATATTCACTGAGTATGTTTCTTTTTCTTAGGAATGAAATAGCTTTTGAAACCTTAATCAGTAAATATACATATTTATTTCATTAGCCTAAAATGGATTCCATGCCAAATGTTAGCTTCAAGCTATCTGGAGACATAAGTTTTTGTAACTGGGTATTTTGCTGCTACAAAGAAAGTTGGAGTTTAGAAGGAAAGAGAAAGAAGATATTGGACAAATAATTATCAGTCATGATATTAATATTAACATTTCCTATTTCACTTATCCAATGATATGCAACAAATCACTGTGAAATCTAATGATTTAAAACAATGACAACATTTAATTTGCCTATAACTCTTCATTTTGACAGAAAGCACCACTCTGCTGTACTCATTTAGCTGGAGGAGTTGATTTTGGCTATCATCTGATGCCTCCTCTGGGGCAGTGACAGGAATGCTTTCACATGGCTTTTCTTTGTGACTACTTAGCTTCCAGCACAGCATGAAGGTTGAGTTTCCTTTTATGACTTAGCATGAGAAATCTCATGGTATCATTGGTGCTGCAGTCATTAGCCTACCTCAGTGTACTTAATTTAGGAGATGACCTAGACCCACTGACAGTAGAATGCTAACACATTGTAAGCTGGGCTATATTATTACTGACATCTTTGTAGATATAACTTGCCTGCAGTTTGTTTCCCTGTCCATCTGCAGATGTCAACTTCATTTATTTTCTTTTCCTTTTTTCTCTTTTGTGCAGTGAAGGCAGTAGAACCCAGGACTTTGCTAATGCATAGAAAGCATTTTATCACTGAAAGACATCCTCAACTATTTTACCAAATATCATAGCTCCCTTCTTTTTTTCTTCTTCCTCTCCTCCCTCTCTTTTTATCACTTTCTTCCTTCAGAGCTTTTATTTTTATACTGGGAATTGAATCCATTGGGTTATTCTCTCAGCTCTTTTTCACTTTTTTATTTTGTGACGGGGTCTCATTGAGGTGCTAAGTTACCCAAGCAGGGCTTGAATTTGCCATACCCCTGCTTTGGCTTCTAGACTAGTGGGATCACAAGTCTGCACCACCATGACCAGTCAGAGCACTCTTTTAAAAATAAAAGTTTAAACTGGTTGTCTGCCTATTAACAATGTTCTTTCCCTTTATAACTCAAACTTGATAAAACCCTTTTGGCATGGTTCATGGCATATGTTATGGTTTGTGTATAAATGGTCCCCCAAAGCTTCCTGCAGTAACAGTAGGAGTGCTTTTTGGAAGTGGCTGAATCTAGAATTTGTGATTGATTCATTGTCTAGTGCTGGGATTATGGGTAGGAGTGCTACACCCACTATAGGGTCAGTAACATACATACAATGTTGGGGTCAAAAATATTTTCTCTTGCTCTCCTCCCTTTTTGCTCTTGTTGCTTTTGCTGTGTTTTGCTGCTATGAGCTGTTGCCCCTCTGCTAATCTACATTGCTTTGGAGCCAGTATATTATGGACTGAAACCTCCACAAACTGTGAGCTAAAAACCTTTCCTTCCTTAAATTTTGGTGTTGGATATTTTGTTTCAGAAACAAGAGAAAAGTAACTAAGCATGTTTGGTTTTACTCTGCAGTCTCACCCCATCCCCACTCTTTACTTGCTGTGTCTCTGTTGCAGAATATGTCAGTTTTGAAAACACATCAGCTTCTTTTATTCTTCTTGCCCTGTATCCATGCTTTTTGTTCCTCCTGGTACTCTTCCTCTAGTACATTGAGTGACCCAGACTCTTAATCATTTTTTGAAGGACTTTTGAATTAATGAGGACATTATATATCAATGTTTAGTTTTACCTAATTCATGCTTATTTCTCCTGAAGTGAAGCTTAACAGCTTCAGAAGCCTCACCAGTGTGGTCACTACCATATATCTGTTATTATGGTACAGTACCTAGCTTATTCCTATTTTACTGATAGGAACTGGAGCCCAAGTTTCACTAGTGGCAGAGAAGGCCTGCAACGCAGGCACTTGAGCTCCAGGTGGAATACTCTTATTCATCATGCTCTAGATGATTTGAGAAAAGAGAGAAAGGAAGCATTAATTAATCCTGTCATAGCTGATGAAGAAAGGGCTTCATGGAGGTAAGACTACTTAACAGTGTCTTGAGTAACAAGTATAGTTTTATTGAATCATGATGGGAAACAAGGATATTGTAGGTGGTAGGAACAGAGTGAACAAAAGCAGAGTAAAGAAAGCACAGGTACATTATGGTTATGGTAAGTAATTGTAGAAGAGGCTGTGGAGGAGTTAAAACTGGAAAGACAGGTTGCATCATTCTGAAAGTAATTAGAAGACATCATTTTTTTTGTTTGGTTAAGCAAAACTGAAGATAAAGCTGCACAGAATAAAGGAGTCAGCTATTTGTATTGAACAAATATTCTACTTAGATTCTTATTTTACTTGTAAACTATAATGTATTATATAAATGTTAGAATATTCATCATAGGTGTTCTGCATAGATGTTCTGAGACAGAAAAGTATAGAAGTAAATAGGTAACCAAAACAATTGGGAAATTACATAGAGCCAGGTAAAAAGTGACCAAAATATATAAAAAAGATTTTATCATGAGGGTTTTTGTTTGTTTGTTTTTTGGTGTTAGTGATTAAATCTAGGACCTCACATGTATGAGGTATATTGGTCAGCTTTTTTTTTTTTTTTTAAGCTGTGATCAAATACTTGACACACACAATTTAAAGTTGGAAAGGTATTTTGGCTTATGATTTCTGAGTACCATCACAGTACCATCATATGATGGACTAGCAGATTCCAAAGCAGAAATATCATGATGAAAGAACATAATGAAGGAAGGATGCTTACCTGATGGCATCCAGAAAAAAGAGAGAGAGAAAAAGATAGCCCATGAGGAATGGACCAGAGTCAGGGTGTACCTTTCAAAGGCACACCTCTAGTGATTTACTACATTCAGTTGGGCTTCATCTGGTAACAGTCCATTCATCCATTCGTCTATCACCTAATCAATTAATTAATCTATTGATTATGTTAGTGCCATTATGGTCTAATCACCTGCCCAAAGCCCTACTTCTAAACATAAGAGACTTTTGGAGAAGTTTTTGGATGAAAAGCATAATACTAGGCAATTATACTACCAGTAAGTTACATTTTCAGCCTCCAAAGGAAGTTTAAATGGAATTGTATTTGCAAAGCTCTTTGAAAAAGTATGTGGTTCATAACATATAATAAGTGCTTATATATGTATGTGTTGCACATGTCTTTGTATGTATATCTGTCTTATATCTATAATCTACATTTCTACTTATTTATGTTAAGTGATGGGATTCAGAAAACATTTAAAGATAAGACCACTTAAATTATATAATATACTACATGAAGATCGATTGCAGAGAGGAAAGAACCCATGCTCACAAAAAAATATAATCCAGGGTTCCTGAGACAATGTTAATTAATTGAGATATAGAAGAGGGAAGCTTTTTGGAAGAGATCAAAGACTTTCTTTAAGTTTGATGCACTGTCCATTGAAACCTAGCACATGTTCAAAAGCACCTTGAAAATGGGGACATGTATAAAGATGGAAGGACCTTCTGGTTAGAGAAGACTTGGGAATTTTGCCTTAGAATTCTTAGTGAGAGGTTTTTTTTGTTGTTGTTTTGCTTTTTGTACCAGGGATCGAACTTACGGCTTTCTGCTTGTCAGGCAGCCACTTAGGCCGCTGAGCTAAATTCCCAGCCCTTATTGAGAGTTGTGAACAGGACCATCAAGATAGATAGCTGAGAGCAGTAGTCTATGTTTGTAATCCTAGAGTTTAGGTGGCTGAAGCAAAAGAACTGAATTTGAGTCCAGCCTGGGCTACATAGTAAGACCCTATCTCAAAAAAACAGAAGAAAAGAGGGAAAGAAAAAAACCCACAAGAATAGAGAGAATAAAGATTAAAGAAGACAGTCAACCTCCTACAACAGTGGCGGTGAACCTGTTGCATAGGTGCCACTGTAGACTTTGTGTTATCTTTGAAAGCTCTAAAAGGTCCACCATCTCTTCCCTAGAACAAAGCTTTTTAAGTTTTATTTATTTAGGAATCACTTGAGTATGTTATTACATATACTGAGTAGCAATTTCCTCTAATCTGATATATACCTTGGATACCTAGGGGTGTGTGTATGTGTCTGTGAAAGAGAGAGACACAGAGTGAGAGAGACAGAAACAGAGAGTGCAATATAATGAAAAAATGGAAGAAAGTTTCAAAGAGACAGAGAGCCAGGCATGGTAGTGCATGCCAGAATTTGGGAGGTTGAGGCAAGGGGATCACTGTGAGTTTGAGAACAGCCTGGCTACATAGTGAGTTCAAAGGCAACCTGAACTACATAATGAAACCCTGTGGGGAAAGAGAGAGAAGAGGAAAGACAGAGAGCATCTGCTTTAAGAGCAATGAATGATGTTGTTGATTTGGACAATTAAAGAAAAATGTATAAATAAAAAGATAGTTTAAATGAATTACTTTAAATTGGAGTAGAGATAGTAGAAGAATTAAATAGTGTCTGAAAATCATCCAGTGGAAAAATTAAACAGGAGAAAGATATGCAATGATTCATAGCTTAATAGGGTGATAATTCTTATTTTTTTCTTCTTTCTTTTCTTTATTTTTCCATATTTTTCCCTGGATTGAATCCAGGGCCTTTCCAACTAAAGTATATGCTCACCCCTTTTTTTATTTTGAGAAAGGTTTCACTGAGTCTCTAAATTGTCCATGTTGGGCTCAAAATTGTGATTTTTCTGCCTCAGCCTCCCAGAGTGCTGTGATTACATTTTGTTCCACTGCACTGTATTAAAAAGGCAGCAATTTTAAGGGAAGTATTACTTCTAGGACAAAAGAAAGCTATTTCTTCTCTATGAAATGAGGAGAAAAAAAGAGTGGAGGACAGATAGATATACACTAGAGAATGAAAAGAGTAAATAAATTTATAAAAGCAAAACTGGTAGGTTCTTGGAATAGACATGAAGATCAAGAACTGCTACACACAAAAAAAAGACATCCCCAACAAATAGATATTTCCTAGGGAAGACTTGATGCTAGTGATAAAGCTATCTACTGTAAGAAATCTACAAGAATTAACACAGAAAACAAAATAAAATAAAAGAGTAGAAAATAGAAAGTGACAGGATGCGGAAGCACAGTGCAACCCCAGACCTCCAGCCTACCCAGGACAAGTTCAGAGCACAATGACATAAAGGAAACTGGAAGCCATCTACTGAATGTTTCTGAAATGATAGCAGCAGAAATGAAAAAGCAAATGGATGAGGCTGCAGAAAAAAATAATCCCTTGGGTAAGAAAATAAATGATCATCCAAATTAAAGACACTAGAGCAGACACACTGAGAAGAGAGAGAGGAGCTTAGGAAAATGGTAGAAACTATACATGCCCAACATAGGAAAGAAATGGAATCTATGAAACAGATCCAAACAGAATTCCAGGAGATTAAAAAGTCCCTATAAAGTATAAACAACAGGGCTGGGGATTTAGTTAAGTGGCACAAGTGCTTGCCTGGCAAGTGAGAGGTCATGAGTTTGATCCCTAGTACCAAAAACAAACAAACAAACAAATAAATAAAATAAAGCATACACACAGGTTGAAAGAAGATGAGGACAAACTATCAGATCCAGAAGACAAGACTGTGGCTAGCAACTATGAAAAGTATCTTAAAAATAGCAAAAGACCATGAAAAATCAACCCAACATCTACAACATGAACAACAACACAAGATTTATTGGAGTCAGCGCAATGCCACAAAAAGAACTCTTCACAGAAATAATGGGAGAAAACTCCCCAAATATGAAACAAGAATTTGACATACAAATAAGTGAAGCATATAGAACTCCAAATAAGAACTCCATGACCAAAATAAATCTATGCTAAGGCATATAATAATCAAAATTCCAGAAATTCAACACAAGAACAGAATGTTAAAAGTGGTTAAACAAAAAAAAAAAAAAAAAAATGACCTGTAAAGGAAAGCCCATTAGAATCACAGCAGTCATCTCAACACAAACCGCCAGATCAAGGAGAGCCTGGAGTGAGGTATTTCAGACCCTAAAAGAAAACAACCTCCAACCCATTTTGATGTACTCTGCAAAACTATCTTTCAACATCAATAGAGAAATAAGATATTTCCATGACAAAGAACAACTGATGAAATTCATGAATGCCAAATCAGATCTCTAAAATGTTTTGGGTGTATTTTAGAAAGAGAAAATGGAGATCACAATTACAAGAACACTAATAGAAATCACCAGGAATGGCAAGCAGTTAAACAGAGGGGAGAGACAGGTAACCAACAACAGGATTACAATACAAGAAGGATAAGTGAATACATATTATTATAGCCATCAATGTAAATGGTCTCAATTCAATCAAAAGAAACAGCCTGACAATGAATGGATCAAGAAGCAAGATCCAGTAATCTGCTGAATAACACATTTAACTCAAAAAGAAATTCATAGACTAAAAGTCAAAGCATGTAAAACAATACTGCATGCAATGAGAACCCAGAAAAAAATAGGGGTAGTATTCTATTTGCAGACAATGTAAACTTTGACCAAGACTGATCAAAAGAGACAAAGAAGGTCACTACATACTTCTTAAAGGAAGATTGCAAGAAGAAGAGATAAAAATCATAAATATATATACCCCAAATAGAGGTGCAACAAACTACATAAAACAAATTATAAGTGGACATGAAAAATAGAATAAGCACTAACACAATTGCAATGGAGGCTTTTAATATCCCACTCTCACAAATAGGTCAACTAGACAAAAAAAAAAAAATCAACAAAGAAATGTAAGAACTAAACCAAATCTGTGAACAAATAGACTTAGTATATGTCTACAGAGTGTTTCACCTCACAACATCAGAATAAACATTCTCAGCTGCACATGGGGCCTTCTGCAAAACAGGCCACATACTAGACCATAGAACATGGTCTAGTATGCTTAGGTATCGCTTCTCAGCCTTTTGGCTAAGATCAAGTGTAGAACATGCTTAGGTAAATGTAAAGGAATTAAAATTGTCCCATGTATATTATCTGACCATAGTGCTATTAAAATGGAAATCAATGGCAAAAGAGAACACAAAAGTTCCATAAACACATGGAAACTAAAAAACACCTTCCTAAACAAGCAGTGGGTAGCAGAGAAAATTAAAAAAGAAATTAAACAGTATCTACAATTAAATAAAAATATTGATACAACATACCTGAACTTGTGAGACGCAATGAAAGCAGTCATAGAAGGGAGAGTTATAGTGGTAAATTCTCACATCAGGAAAATGGAACAAGCTCAAATAAACAACATAATGTTGAACCTCAAACTTCTAGAAAACGGGCAAAAAAATCAAACCCAAAGCTCATATGAGGGAGGAAATTATAAAGATGAGAGCAGAAATTAATGCAGTTTAGACAAGGAAAATAATACAAATAGTCAATGAATTGAAGAGTTGATTCTTTGAACGATTGAATAAAATCGATAAACCCTTAGCCAACTTTATTAGAAAGTGGAAAGAAAAGACTTAAATTCACGCAATTAGAAATGAAAAGGGGAAGCTGGGCATAGTGGTGCATGCCTGTAATCCCACCATTTGGGAGGCTGAGGCAAGAGGATCATTGCAAGTTCGAAACCAGCCTGGGCTACAAAGTGAGTTCAAAGCCAGCCCGAATTGCATAGTGAGACCCTGTCTCAAAGAGACGAAAAAAAAAAAAAAAGCAAAAAGTGGAAAATCATAACAGATCCTGCAGAAATCCAGATCATTAATACCTATTTGAGAACCTATACTGTACTAAGATGAAACACACAGAAGAAATGGATATGCTCCTAGGTACATATGAATTGCAAAAACATAATCAAGTAGTTATAAAAATTCTAAATAAACTAATATCAGTTAATGATATTGAAGATGTAATTAAACCAGGTGCTGATGGATTCACTGCTGAATTCTACAAGAAATTTAGAGAAGAACTAATGCCAATTGACACTCTTTAATGAAATTGAAAGGGAAGCAACACTCCCAAAATCATTCCTGGAAGCAAGTATTACCCTGATACCAAGGCCAGAGAAAGACTCAACTGAAGAAGAAAACTACCGGCCTGTCTTGCTTATGAACATAGATGCAAAAATCCACAATAAGATACTAGCAAAAAGAATGCAGCAAATCATCAAGAAGATTATACATCATGCACAAGCAGGATTCATCTCAGGATGTAGGGTTGGTTCAACATATAAAAATTAATAAATGTAATGCACCATATCAACAGCCAAAGAAAAAAAATCACATGATTATTTCAATAAATGTAGAAAAAGCATTTGACAAAGTCCAACATCCATTAATGAAAAAAAAAAGCTACCAAAAATTGGAATAGATGGTCCTTATCTCAACTTGATAAAAGCCATCTATAACAAACCAATAGCAGAGATCATACCACATGGTTAAAAACTGAGTTTTCACTCTAAAATCAGGAACAAGGCAAGGATGTCCACTGTTACTATTTCTATTTAGTGTAGTTCTGGAAACGTTAGAGCAATTATACCAGAAAAAGAAATAAAAAGAAAGACAGGCAAAAAGTTAAATTATCATTATTTGCAGATGACATCAACAAAGAAGATCTCAAAAACTCCACCAAGGGTCTTCTATATTTAATAACCAAATTCAATAACCACGCTGGATACAAAGTCAACACTCAAAAATCAATAGCATTCTGTATATAAACAGTAAGCTCAATGAGAGAGAAATTAGGCAAACAATACTTTTCATGCTAGCATCCCCCCCAAATTGAATTACCCAGGAATCAATCTAATACAGGAAGCAAAGTGGAAATCAGAAAATGGAAAGATATTCCCTGATCATGGATGGGAAGAACCAACATCGTAACTATGGCCATACTTCCAAAATTGTTAACAGATTTAATGCAATTCCAATCAAAATACCATTAGCATTCTTCACAGAACTAGAGAAAATATTCATAAACTCATTTGGAACTAGAAGAGACATAGAATAGTAAAAACAATTCTTAGAACAAGGACAAGGCAGGGAGTTTCACAATCCCTGACTTGAAATTATACTGCAAAGCTACTGTGATAAACAAACAAATAAACCCAGCATGGCACTGGCAATAAAACAGATCCAAAGCTCAGTGGAACAAATGAGAAGATGCAGAAACAACTTTAAACATACTCAACCACCTTATCTTTGACAAAGATTCCAAATATGTTCACTGGAAGAAAGCCTCTTTAATAAATGGTGTTGGAAAAACTGATTTTTCACTACTAAAGACTAAAACTAGACCCATGTCTATCACTATGCACTAAACTAAAATCAAAATGGATTAAAGCTGTAAATATTAAAACAGAAACATTAAATCTGCTGGAAGAGGGAATAGGCAGAACTCTCAAAGACATAAGTGTAGGCAAAAATTTCTTGTACAAAACCCCATATTCAGCCATAAAGAAGCCATGTTCATATTCAGCCATAAAGAAGGACAAATTTGAAACATTTCTAGGTAAATAGATGCATCTTGAGACCATACTCATAAGTGAAGTAAATCAGACACATGTATAAATATTGCATTGTGTCCCTAGTGTGAGAAACTGAAAGACCAAATAAGGGTCAAAATGTACAATGGATATGTTGAAATAGGAAGAAATTGTTCAAAAGGAAAGAGAAGCGTCAGTGAGAGGAGGAAAGGAAAAAATTAATACACAAAAAAGAATAAAATGGCAACAAATCTCTATAAATAGGGAGGGGAGAGGCACAGAAGGGAAGGGAGGAAGTTGGTAAAAAAAGGAAATAAAAATATGTATAGGTACAAATTCCCTATGATGAATATTATCTTTATGTATGTATAAATTTTACTAATAAATTCAACTTAAAAATTTTTCAAAAAGCAAAATTAAAAACCAAAAAAAAAAAAAGCCATAAAAGCAAAATTTAGACTTACAGGATAGGTAAAGTATACAGGTGATTTCAATCAGAGAAGAGGCTAGCATCTTCTCTGATTGCATCAGTTCCAAGTGGCTTAGTTTGCTGAGATTAGAGTACAGGGCTAAGGCAGGTGATTCAAGGATCAGGAAAGATTTGTAACAGCCTTTCTTGTGACCTGACAAGGAGCAAAGAAAGGTGAAAGGATGACCACACTCAGGTTAGACAGCATGAATACATAATAGTGCCGTTAAATGACTTTCTCAAGCAATGAACAGCAGTTTACAAATGGAACAGTGGGTTTATGTAGGTGTTTGAAGGTGAACATGTGCGCACATGTGAACATCACACTGGCCATGTTTCTTTCTTTTTTTTTTTTTTAATTGTTTTAAGGTTAAGAATCAAGTGAAGCCAACATACAGAATTACTCAGTCAAAGCAACAAGATGCAATAAAGTGAGCACCAGACTAAGTCAGGAGATTTAGCTTCCGTTCCTACCACCATCCCTTAGAGGATTCACTTTGGATGATCTCCCTTAGTATTTGTATTTTAAACAAAAGTATTGAAATAAATCACTTTATAATCTTGGCTATCCATGGAATTGCATGGAGAGGTTTAAAGAATATTATTTTAGAACAAGTAAATCACACTGAGAGATGTGTATTAGTTAGCTTTCCTGTTTCTGGACACAATACCTGGTATCTACAACTTAAACAAAGAGAGATTTAATTGGCTTATGGTTTTGCTGGCTGGCACCAAGACAGAAATATCATGGGGGAAGGATGTGTTTGACCTAAGCTTCTCAGTTCATGGTGGCCAGGAAGCAAAGCAGTAGGAAGTCTAAGTGCCAGAGGAATGGGTGAAGGTTCATGTGTAAGCCATGCCTCCATGACTGACCCAGAACACCCAGGAATACACTTTACTAATTGGCTAGGTATTTCTTAATCCAGTGAATTTGTGGTCACAAAATGTGACCCATATATCTCAGGGTTTTATTTTGTTTTGGTTTTGTTTTGTTTTGTGTTACTTGGGATTGGACCCAGTTCCTTTGAACTGAGCTACTTCCTTTTTTATTTTAATTTTTAAATTTTGAGACAGGTTCTTTCAAATTGCCCAGACTGGGGTTAAACTTGCATCCTCCTGCCTCAACCTCCCAGTGGATATCTATTTTTAAGATCATAACCAGTGATATGTACTAAAAGCTGCCATGGTTGAGAACCAGTATGGTAGAAGATCTCTAAGGTTTCTTTTCCACTGTAGTCTTTTTTAGATTAAAAAAAAATAATGATAAATGATTAAAGGCAAAAACAATTTTAGTAGCAGTGAGTATATTAGTCTTTTTAGGCTGCTTTAACAAAGTTCCATAGACTTAATGGCTTATAAACAACAGAAACTTTGTCCCACAGTTCTGGAGACTAGGAAGTCTAAGGATAAGATGTTGGTAAGTATGGTGTCTGGTGAGAAGGGCTATTTCCTTGTTCATGGATAGCTGATTTTTTGCTGTGATCTTGTATGGTAGAAAGGGCAAGGAAGTTTCTGGGATCATTTTCATAAGGATATTAGTCCCATTCATGAGGGCCGATGATCTAATCGCCTCTCAAAGACCTCTATCTCCATCACACTGGGAATTTGAGCAAAGAGGACGTAAATATGAATCAATTGCTATGAGTGCTACTGGTACTTTGGTTCACAAAGTCAATTCATTTCACAATTCTGGGGAAAATGGCTGCATTCATGCTCACACACAAAAAGATACATGAACCAAGATAACACTCTAATAGGGAATGTTGAAAAAATAGGCTAGAACATGAAATTTCGGGATAATGGTAAGACTGGGGGAAGAACCCCTATGAGGGTGACAAACACTACCTGATATTAAATTTTCTGGCAGCACAGAGTTTTTTTTTTTTCTTTGTTCCTATTAGGAATACCGTATTTTGAAGAAATTCATGGAGTAAATGTCATAGCCAAAACAGTTGACAGCAGGTGGTCTCCAAGTAGTGTCAATCTCAGCATTTACAGATTGAGTTGTGGCTAAATGGTTACTTCTTCTCATTCCTCTCATAGAGATCATTCTTGGGTCCACTATTCATGGTCCTCAGGTGTCTCTTCTCCCTGTCTTCCTGATGCTTCCTCTGAGTCATCTCATTATTTCCCATGGCAACCTTTCTTACAACCCTTTCTACTGCTCTTTGGAAATCTCATTTTATTCTTTACAACATCTTTAATCTCTTCTCAGAACTCATTGTGTTTTTGCCCTAATAGAATCGTGACTTTTCCTTGATGTCATTATACCTCAGGCTGTTTTCTCTAAAGAAGCTGACATTCTTCCTTCATCTGTGTCTCTTAACCAGATGATAGTAGTCATTTAAACTAGCAAAGTCAATTCTAAAACTTGACCATCTAGTCATATCCCCAAAGCCCTCTTTCTTTGAGGAATATAGCATCCAAGTTTTATTACCCCACCTCCAGGAATCTGGTAATTTCTATCATCACTGAGCAATATGATGAGTAGTTCCTTGTGAAAAAGAATATGAAATGAAAATTATCACTAGTTTTTAAATACCTTTCCAGGAATATTTTATGTAAATATAATCAAATGGATATAAGTGTAAATGTATGCATACTTAATATGTAAAATTTTTGTTTCTTAAAGATATATAAATGGTAGGATATTATATATATCATTCTGAAAGCTTTCTCTTCTTTTTTGCTTAAAATATTTTAAAGAATTTTTCTTATCACTAGATACAAATTTTTCTTTTAGCAAGAGCTATGCATAGTACTTTGTGTGTTCAAAATTTTACTTAGTAAGTTTCCTGCTGTTGGAAATTTAAGTCAATTCTAGTCTTTGTAGTCTTCTGTTGTACACAAAGATGCTAAAAACAGTATTTTACTGATGTTATTTATTATTTGAAAGTTATTTTTAGCATTTTCTGGTAGTGAGATTTCAAAAGTTACTAGCTTTTAAAGTTTTGATAGATATTGAAAAAATTACTTTCCATAAACTTTGACTAATTTATACACCAATCAGTTATGTTTGAAAAAGCTGATTTTCCATTATCCTTCCCAACACAATATTTTACACATTATTTTACCATTGCCAATGTGGTAACTGAAAATATTTCATCAGACTTTTAGTGTATGACTTTACTTTCAATGAAGTTGAGCTTTGTTTCAAATGTTTAGTACTGTGTGTCTTTTCTGTGAATTGTTGATGGTGTCATTGCCTGTTTTCCTATTGCTGTGTTACAGAACTTTATATACTGTAGTGAGGAAACAACTTCTACTGAAATATAAGTGGCAGCTGGGCATGGTGGCACAGTCCTGTAATCCTAGCACTCAGGAGGCTGAGGTAGGAGGATTGTTGTGAGTTAGAGACCAGCCTGGGCTACAAAGTGAGCCCAAGGCCAGCCTGAACCACATAGCAAGACCCTGCCTCAAAAAGGAAAAAAAAAAAAAAAAAAAAGAAATATAACTGGCAATATTTTTTTCCTACTATTTTTCTATTTTGATATTTGTTATGTAGAACAATTTTATTGGCAGGTTTTGAGTTTGCAATGTTTTCATTTTTCTATCTATATTTTATAGCACACTTAATATTTTCCTTATTTTGGTATAATTTTTTTTTAATTTTGAAAAGAATAAAACCAAATGAGAAAGAAAACAAAGTGAGGTCATTCAAAACAAAAGGATGGACATAGCACATATTAAAACCACAATACAAGGTAATCAACAATGGTTACTATGATGTCTCTTGTTATCTTCAATAGAATTGCCCATATCATCAGATACAATAAAATTGAACATAGCAGTACAGAACAATATCAATAAAAACAAAACATTGGAGACATTATAGCACTTCAAAAGCAGGTAATAGCCAAACCAGAATGGGTATCCTAGTGAATCTTATCATCTTCAGAGTAGTTGCCTATACTCTCAGACTTGATACTATCAAACATAACAGAATCAAATAAAATCAGTCAAAACAAGACAGCAATCTAACAAACCAGATTCAAATAAGATCCGTCATAATAAGACAGTGTAAGTAATACAGGGCTTCAGATTAAGTCTAGGAAATTAAAGATGGTTACTGTAGTATATCCTGCTATTTTTGGAATAACTGTCAGTGCCCTCAAATTTAGTACAAGTAGACAGACTGGAATAGAATATAACCAAACTAAACAGAGTGATGAGAACAATGTGGGTTTTAAATCACGATATAATATTAACAATGTCCTCTGCCTTCTCTTTTTAGACAATTCCTCCCCTTTCACTTTCACAGAGTGCATTGTACATTTTGGATCCCACTAACTCCTGTAGTTTTTAGATTAGAGAGGCAACCCACTATTTACCTAAGTGGTTCTAAACCTCTTAACCCCTGAGCCTGATCTTAAGTTGTATTCCTTTACCTACAAAAGCCTCAAGGTTTTCCTTCCTTATAGCTGAGTAGTTCTCCACTGCACAAAAGTGTCATGTCTTTCAACTTAACTGCAGCTGCTGGGTGAGCTACCTCTATTTCTCTCTGGTTCCCTATCACATAGAGCATTATTTTCTCATCTTTGACTTTCAGTCCATAAACCCTTTTTCAGGTTGATTATATTTCCTATACAGAGCATCTCAATGGACCCTATCTTCTGACCTACTCTGTCTGTGTTTCTTTTTCTTAGTGTATCAAGGCCATCTATGTTAGAGATTATAGCCAACCTTCTCTGCCTCATCTCTGCTATGCTATTTTTCTACCATGGGTTGTCTGCTTTTCCTCTTCATTCCACTGTCTGCCCCATTCATTGAGGGCACTGTTCCTGAAACCCTGGTGTTTTTTTTCTCTCTCTCTCTAGAATGTCCTTCAGTATTTTTTGTACGGTTGGATTGGTAGTCATTAACTCCCCCAGTTCCTCTTTGTCACAGAAGCATCTTGTTTCTCCATTAATTTTGAGAGATAGCTTTGCAGGGTACATCAATCTGGGTTGGAGGTTATTTTCTTTCAAGGCTTGGAATACTTCGCTCCAAGCTCTTCTTGATTTGATGGTTTGTGTTTAGAAGTCTGCCATGATCTTGATGGGTTTTCCTTTATAGGTGATCTGTTTCTTTTCTCTGACAGCTTTTAGTAGTCTATTCTTGTGTTGAATTTCTGGGATTTTGATTATTATATGCCTAGGTATAGATCTGTTTTTGTTGTAGGTGGCTGGAGTTCTGTATGCCTCATATATCTGAATATCATTTCCTTTTCCTATGCTTGGGAAGTTTTCCTTAACTAGTTCTGTGAATAGCCTTCGTATTTCATTTGTGCTTACCCTTGCTTCTTCACTCACATTTTTTATTCTTAAATTATAGGTCCTCTTGTCATCTTCTAGCCTTTGTATTATTACTTCCTGGTGCTTTGTTATTTTAAAGAGATCTTTCCTTTCGTTATCATACATTATAAACCTGTATTCAAGTTTTGATAGTCTATCTTCAGTTTCTTTCAAGCTGTTTTGTCAACTTTCAATGGAGTTTTTAATTTCCTGGTAATCTCTTTGAATATTTTCATGTATTCTAAAATTTTTTTATATTCTTCATCAAGGTTTCCCTCTTTTTTCTGCACTCCTCCATTCTTCCATCTGTGTCTTCTTGAGAGGTGCTTAGCATTTCTTTTATTAATATTCTTATATCTTGCTTTACTTGTATTAGTATTTCTGTTTTGAGTTCTTGTATAATGTCACAAAGATATTTCTTTATGTCAGCTGATGCTGCTTCCAATACTGCAGGTATGCTGCCCTCAATCTCTTCTGTGTTTACCTCTCCTGGACCAATATTATTTGAGTTGGAGGCTGGAGAGTTTCTTTTGTTTCTTTCTCTTATCATGTTTCTGGTTTCTTCCAGACAAGTGTATAGTGGAGGTCCCAGGCCTTTTCTGTATTGGTTATGATTACTCTGAAGCATGCTGATGAGGGATTGCTGCCCTCTCTAGTCTGCTATTGATCACTGAGGTACAAGCAGGGGTGGTGCAGGCTGACCCCTCCCATCTAAGCTAGGCAACCATTGGGGGTCTTCACTACCTTAGTGTGTTCTGTGGAGATGGAATTGGTTTGGGATAGCTCGAGAGACAACTTTGTCCCTGGCTATTGGGTCCTGCACAGGGCGGGACCCAGTCCAAGCAGTTCCCACCAATCTGCTCTGTGCTAGGAGTGGCCAAGTGAAGCTGCTACGGTTCTGGGTTCAGGCCCGTCCTGCCTGATTCCAAAATGTCACCCAGCCAATCTCTCCCTCCCACAGGAGGACCAAATTCTGAGCACTCACTGCAGGCTGGTGCAGATCTCCATGCTGGTTCCATTCTCCATTGTGACACATCCTCCTGCCCAGGTCCTCAGGCTCACCAACCCCTGACTTCACTGCGACCGTGAGTTGTTGGACTCCAGTGGCACCTAGCACACTGTGGGACTGGCTCCAGTGAGAGTGTGTCTGGCTCCAGCCTTCCGTCCATGTTTTTCTTTTTCTTTTTCCTTAGTTTCTTCCTATGTCATGAGAATAACTCTCCTTTCGCATGGTCTTCTCCATGATGTTAAATTCTAGCATCTGAGCTGTTTCTCTGAGAGGTTCTTTACCTTGCTACTTAACGATCTGTCATCTTCCCAGCAGCCTGTTGGTATAATTTTTAAAAATTATTTTGTTCTTTCTAATACTTCCATTTATGTGGTTTTTTAAAGACATAAATCTTCGGTCCACCTGGAACCCTAGTTCCTGCTGCTGTGGTGGATCACTTAAATTTTTTTTAATCCATTTTGTTCATAGATAAAAAGAAAAAAGAAGAAGAAGAAAAATACAACAAAATTTTAAAGTATGTCAGTCAGGGGTAACAATGGTACATACATTGTGCATTGTCATCCCCAAATCATTCACTTAGAGCACAACACATCTACATTTAATTGTCTGAAAATACCAGTACAAATCTTTCTTTTCAGTGAACTATCTTAACTATTTTTATATACATATACATGCACATATACATATGTTTTTTTCTTTCAACTTGTCACACTAATGAAACAATACAATATTTACACGTGTTTTATTTATTTCACTATGTTCTCAAGATGCATCCATTTACCTATAAAAGTGTCCAGTTTGTCATTCTTTTTTTTTTAATTTTTTATTTAAAGGTATAAAACAAAAAAAGGAGAGAAATATTACAGAATTAAAAAAAAAACATAAACAGTAAGAAATCACTAGCTGATAAATTACATATTGCTCTTTTAAAAATAGTTGTTCAACTTACAAAATTAAAGCACACAAAATGGACACTCAAGCAGTGAGACTGCAAAAAAATCTATTCAACAATCAAACAAGAACTATGAAATATGGGTAACAATCCTGCACACATAAATATACATGCAGTTATATCTTTTATGGCACTTCCTATTTTCTCTTTTTTACAATAGCAATTATACATTTTTTAATTAAAGAGAGAAAAAACCAGGAAAATGGTAGAAATATTACAGAATTTCAAGAAAATAAGATAAACAGTAAGAAATCACTAGTTGATACATTACATATTGTTCTTTTAGAAATAGTTATTCAAGTTACAGAATTAAAACACACAAAGTGGACACTAAAGCAGTGAGAGTGCAAATGGATCTGTTCAACAATGAAACAAGAACCTAGAAATATAGTCATCAATCCTACACATCTAAACATACATGCAGCTATATCTTTTATAGCGCTTCCTATTTCCTCTTTTTTTACAATAGCAATTATACATTTTTAAAATTTTATTTAAAGAGAAGAAAAACAAAACAAAACAGGAAAAAAGGGTAACAACAATACAGAATTCTAGAAGAAAGGAAGAAAAAGGAGAATGAGAAAAAGCCTCACTAAGAAATCAGTAATTTATAAATTACGTACTGTCATCCTGGATGTAGTTGTTCAAGTTACAAAGTTAAAGGGGACATAGTAAATATTCAAACAGTCAGACTACAAACAGTTTTGCTCAAAGATACCACAAAGATTCAGCAATATGGTCATCTATTTTACACACTCAAACTTACATGCAGTTATATCCCTTAGAGTACTTTCTTTTCCTCTCTTTTTTACAATAGCAATTACACATATTTTGGTTTTATTACATTTGTAGTTCTTATTTACTTTTTACACTAGAGACACAATATGATATTTATAAATATGATTCTTATTTATTTCACTAATGAAGATAGTCTCAAGTTGTCTCCATTTGCCTATAAAGGCCTCAAGATCATCCTTTTTATAGCTGAGTAATATTCCATTGTATAAAAATGCCACATCTTTTTCATCCACTCTGCAGTTGATGGGCATCTTGGTTGTTTCCAGGATTTAGCTATCACAAATTGTGCAGCTATGAACATGGGTGCACATATATCACTCTGGTATGAACTTTTCATTTCTTTGGGGAAAATACCCAGGAGGGGAATAGCTGGATTGAATGGAACTTCCAATCCTAGTCTTCTGAGAATTCTCCACATGGATTTCCATAATGGTTGGACCAGTCTACATTCCCACCAACAATGGAGCAGTGTTCCTTTTTCCCCGCAGCCTCGCCAACATTTGTTGTCAGTTGATTTCTTGATGGCAGCTATTCTTTCTGGGGTAAGGTGGAATCTCAATGCTGCTTTAATTTGCATTTCTCGAATGACCAGTGATAGCAAACATTTCTTCATGTATTTATTTGCCATTTGTATATCTTTCTCTGACAACTGTGTGTTCATCTCAGATGCCCTTTTTTGGAGAGGGTCTTTGAATTTAGGGGGCTTGATGTTGTTCAGTTCTTTATATATTCTGGACACAAGTCCTTTGTCTGAGGGGTTGCTAGTTAAAATTCTTTCCCACTCTGTTGGTTTTCTTTTCACTCTGTTGGTGATTTCCTTTGAGGTGCAGAAACTTTTCAATAATGTGAGATCCCATTTGTTGATTCTTTGAAGGGTTTCCCGTGCAGTTTGCATTTGGTTCATGAATTCTCTGCCTACCCTATGTCTCCAAGACTTCTACCTACCTTGTGTTCCAGTAGATTTAGTGTTTCTGTTTTAATATTGAGGTCTTTGATCCATTTAGACTTTAGTTTTGTGCATGGTGATATGCATGGATCTAGTTTCAGTCTTTGGCATGTGGAGAGCCAATTTTTCCAACACCATTTATTAAAGAGACTATCCTTTTTCCAATGGACATATTTAGCCCCTTTGTCAAATATCAGGTGGCTGAGTGTCTTTGTAGTTGTGCTTGCATCTTCTAATCTGTTCCATTGATCCTCAGGTCTATTTCTTTGCCAGTACCAAGCTGATTTGATCACTGTGGCTTTATAATACTGTTTGAAGTCAGGAATTGAGATGCCTCCTGCCTTGCTTTTGTTTCCTAGAATTGCCTTTGCTATTCTAGGTTTCTTCTGTTTCCAAATGAATTTTAGGAGTGTTTTCTCTAGATCTGTGAGGTATGTCAATGGTATTTTCATTGGGATTGTGTTAAATCTGTATAACAGTTTTGGGAGTATAGCCATTTTCACAATGTTGGTTCTTCCTAGCCAAGAGCAAGGAATATCCTTCCATTTTCTGATATCCTCTTCAATCTCCTTTTTCAGCGTAGTATAATTTTCAGCATATAGATCTTTTACATTTTTAGTTGGTTGATTCCTAAGTATTTCATTTTTTAAGATGTTATTGTAAAGGGCGATATTTCCATAATTTCTCTCTCAGTGAGTTTTTTGTTTGTGTACAGGAATGCTATTGATTTTTGAGCATTGACTTTGTATCCAGCTACACTACTGAACTGATCCCATTTGTTGATTCTTTGTGATAGTTCCTGTGCAATCTGGATTTAATTCATAAAGTCTTTGCCTACACCCTTGTCTTCAAGAGTTTTATCTGCTCTATCTTCCAGCAGATGTAATGTTTCTGTTTTAATATTAAGATCTTTGATCCATTCTGATTTTAGCTTAGAACATGGTGAAAGATATGGGTTCAGTTTTAACTTTTGGCATGTATAGAGCCAGTTTTTCTCATACCATTTATTAAAGAGACTATCTTTCTTCCACTGAGTGAATGTGTTTGGCACCTGTGTCAAAGATAAGGTGGCTTAGTGTTTCTAGAGTTGTTTCTGCATCTTATAATCTATTCCATTGGATCACTTAAATGTTAAACACTTACTCAAACCATACCTACCATGTTTTTTGATAGTCTCTACTCAGATGATTACCCTTTTTGTTGTAACCTCTCAGAATAGTATCCCAGAACTTCTCATAACCTATGACCTTTCTCCATTTCTGAAGACCAAAATTCTCTTATTTTTTCATTCATTCTCATCATAATCTCTGATTCTTCTAGGTCTCTTGCTGTCTTAATTTAATTGCAGATTCATAATAGTTTCAAGAGCTAAAACCTAACACCTCTCTTTTCTCTCATATTGTCTGCCCTCTAGGCACAGCCACATGGTGACTTTAATGAGCACTAGGCATTTTTGCCTTTATGGGCCCCTTCTTCCATGAAAATATCTGAAGTTGTGTGTTACAATTATGCTTGTATGATGATAAATATTTCCAAACCTTTATATTGAGACAGTTTCCTTGGCCTAAATATTTACTTATATCTTATTCTAAAAGAATCTAAACATTTATTTGGGCCTTAGAAGTCTGGTGGACTCTAGGCTCTGATCCTACTGTGCCTAAAGTGTCAGTCAGCTCTAATCTTGGCCACTAATTTACTACTTTGTCTACTTTCTTGACTCCACTCTCTCTTACTTGGCCCTTTTCTCCTGTGTATTTTCACCATCAGCATCCAGTTCTAGATAAAACTGTTTAGCTCACCTAGAGAAAAATCATAAAGTATAGGATTTATGACATGAGTTATGTCCTCATATAATTAAACAGTTTTTCTACCTGTTCTTGATCAATTATATTTCATTCCTCATATTAACTATTCCAAATCATTTCCACTAGAAGAAAATAAAAAATGAGCTCTCTTAATTCCCCATTCTTCTGTGTTCTAATTTGTCTTGTCTGGGTAATAAAACTGTGATTTTGTAAATCAAATTAAAATTATTTTAATCTTAATATCCCATAGATTGATTGGGACACAGCTAGGATTGTCTCACCTTGGGTCTCTCATGATTATAGATTGACCCATACACAGTCAAGTTACCACAAATTTGGCTCAAATAAAACCCTAAAATTTATTCTCTTATACTTCTGGAGCCCAGAAGTCAGTATTATTGGGCTAAAATCAAAGTGTCAGTAGGACCATGCTTCTTCTATAGGTTGTTGGGTAGAATTTGTTCCTTCCTCCTTCCAGCTGCTAATAGCTGCCAGCTGTCTGGGCTTGTGGCCACATCACTTCAATTCAAAGCAACATCTTCAAACCTCTCTTCCATTTAAAAATTACCATCTCTATGTATATTGAATCTTCCTTTTCTTTTTTCTTTGGAGAACATGGGGTGGCATTTGGGGAACATCCAAATAATCCAGGGTGGTCTAATCAGCTCAAGAACATTAATTCAATTACATATGCAAAGATTCTTTTTTCAAATAAGGTAAGGTTAAAGGGGTTAGGACATAGCTATCTTTTGGAGAACTGTTTTTTTTTTTATTTAAAGAGAAAAAAAAAGGGTAGAGATATTACAGAATTTCAAAAAAAAGATAAACAATAAGAGATCACTAGTTGATAAATTCCATATTGTCTTTTTAGAAATAGTTGTTCAGGTTACAAAATTAAAGCATATAAAGTGGACATACAAGCAGTGAGACTGCAAAGAGATCTGTTCAACAATCCAACAAGAACTTAAAAATATGGTTATCAATCCTACACACTTAAATATACATGCAGTTATATCTTTTATAGCACTTCCTATTTCCTCTCTTTGTTACAATAGCAATTACACATTTTTGAAATTTCATTTTAGGAGAAAAAAAAGGGTAGCAAAAATACAGAATTCTAAAAGAAAAAGGAAAAAAACACTAAGAAATCGATAGTTGATAAATTGCATATTGTCATCTTGGATATAGCTGTTCGAATTACAAAATTAAACGATATATAGTACACATTCAAAGAGTGAGACTGCAAACAGTTCTGCTCAAAGATCCAACAAAGATTCAGTAATATGATCATCTATTTTATGCACTCAAACATATATGCAGTTATATCCCTTAGAGCCCTTTGTTTCCCTCTCTTTTTTTTTACAATAGCAATTACACATTTTGGGTTTTATTGCTTTTATAGTTCTCACTACTTTTTACACTAGAGATACAATGTGATATTTATAAATATGATTCTTATTATTTCACTAATGAGGATAGTCTTAAGTTGTCTCCATTTACCTATGAAGGCCTTAAGATCATTCTTTTTTCATAGCTGAGTAATATTCCATTGCATAAAAATACCACATCTTTTTCATCCACTCTGCAGTTCATGGGTATCCACTCTGCAGTTGATGCAGTTTAACTATTACACATTGTGCTGCTATGAACATGGGTGCATATATATCACTGTGATATGACCTTTTCAGTTTTTCTGGGAAAATACCCAGGAGGGGAATAGCTGGATTGAATGGAGCTTCTAATCCTAGTCTTCTGAGAATTCTCCATATGGATTTCCATAGTGGTTGCACCAGTCTACATTTCCACCAACGGTGGAGCAGTGTTCCTTTTTCCCTGTAGCCTCACCAAAATTTGTTATCAGTTGATTTTTTTGATGGCAGCTATTTCCAGAGTGAGGTGAAATCTCAATATTGTTTTAATTTGTATTTCTCGAATGACCAGTGATGGTGAACATTTCTTCATATATTTATTTGCCATTTGTATATATTTCTGAGAACTGTGTATTCATCTCAGATGCCTATTTTTGGAGAGGGACTTTGAATTTGGGGAGCTTGATGTTTTTCAGTTCTTTATATGTTCTGGATATAAGTCATTTGTCTGAGGGGTTGCTGGCTAAAATTCTTTCCCTTCTGGGGTTTTCTTTTCACTCTGTTGGTGATTTCTTTTGAAGTGCAGAAACTTTTCAATGAGATACCAGTTGTTGATTCTTTGAAATGTTTCCCTTGCAATTTGCATTTTGTTCATGAATTCTCTGCCTACCCTAAGTCTCCAAGATTTCTACTTACCAGAAGAAGACAAGATGGCTGATCAGTGAGCAACAAAATACAGAGCCTCCCGGGAGACACAACTCATACACCAGAATAAAACACCCTGGAAAGACCCAGACAGAGGGAGATGGATCCTCTTGACACAGGAAGAAATTAAAATGTAAAAAAGCTCATCAAATACATTGAGACTACAACTGAAACAGCTAGAAATTACAGGACACAGTGTTTTCGTTTGTGGCGACCTGCCAAGTTTGCAATGGCCTGCCTCCACGGCAGCCAGCAGAGCCCCCCAAACTCATTCCCACTGCCACTCACAGGAAGAACAGCAGCGCTGAAGTCAGGGGTTGGTGAGCCCAATGGAGAGCGGAGCCAGCAAAGGGAACTTCATTAATCCATGGTCAGTGTTGGGATTGAGACCCCCCCCAAATGGGAAGGGTGCAATCAAATAGGCGACATGTTGGAATCTGGCAGGAGGAGCCTGAACTGGGAGCAAAAGTGATTTCAGTTGGTTCCTTCCTCCCCAACCCAGATTCATGGGATTTGCTTGGACTGGGCCACACCCCTGGCTGGGACCCAATGGGCCATCCCAAATCAATTCCCTGTGCCTAGCAAGCACTAACTGGGGGAAGGCCTCTGCAGTTTGGTTGGCCCGGTGGGGAGGGGCAGGCATAGGTAGCCGCTGCTTGCACCTCAGTGATAAGAGCAGTCAGGAGAGGGCAGAGGTCCCTCGCCAGCGTGCTTCAGAGGAAATGTGGCCAACAGGGAAGGGGGCTGGGACCTGCACTGTAACCTGTGTGGAGGAAGCCAGGACCATGAAAGGAGAGAGAGGCAGGAAGACGCCCCCAGCCCAGAACCCTGAGAGCCCTGATCCAAGAGAGGGAAAAACAAGGGTGACTGAGGGCAGCAAACACGCAATAGCAGGCATGGCTTCAATGGACATTAAAAGATATCTTTGGGACCTTGTAGATGAGTTCAAAACTGAAATATTAAATCAGGTAAAGCAAGATATGAGTAGGGTAGTAAAAGAAATGCTCTCAGGTAGCATCTCTCAGGAAGATACAGACAGAAGAAGGAAGGAACACACAAAAAAGGAGAGAAACATTAGATAAAGAATATAAAGAAAATATAGAATACATGAAGCAGATTCAAAGAGACTACCAAGAAATTAAAAACTCCATTAAAAGCTGGCAAAACACCTTAAAAGAAACTAAGGATAGACTATCAAAACTTGAAGACAAGTGTGCAATGTGTGATCATGAAAGGAAAGATCTCTTAAAAATAACAAGGAAACAGGCGGTAACAATACAAAGGCTAAAAGATGACAAGAGAATCTACAATTTAAGAATAAGAAATGTGAACAAAGAAGCAGGAATACATACAGGTGAATTACAAAGGCTATTCACAGAAATAATTAAGGAAGACTTCCCAAGCATGGGAAAAGAAAATGACATTTAGTTATGTGAGGGATACAGAACTCCAGCCACCTACAACCAAAACAGAGCTACACCCAGACATATAATAATGAAAATACCAGAAATTCAATGTAAAAGCAAAATATTAAAAACCATAAGAGAAAAGAAACAGATTATGTATAAAGGTAAGCCCATCAGGTTCACGGCTGACTTCTCGACACAGACCATTAGATCAAGAAGAGCTTGGAGCAAAGTATTCCAAGCCCTGAAACAAAATAACCTCCAGCCCAGATTGATGTACCCTGCAAAACTGTCACTAGAAATTAATGGAGAGACAAGATGCTTCCATGACAAAGAGGAACTGGGGGAGTTGGTGACCACCAATCCAACCCTACAGAGAATACTGAAGGACATTCTAGAGAGAGAAAGAAAAAAAAACCAGGATTTTAGGAACAGTAGCAGAAAGGCCTCAATGAGTGGGGCAAGCAGTAGAATGAAGGAGAAAAATAGACAAACAGGCAGAGAAATAGCATGGCAGAAATGAGGCAGAGAAGGATAACTAGAATTTCTAACATAGATGGCCTTGATACACTATATTGTTAATAGTGCACCAGGATTTAAAACCCACATTACTCACATTACTCTGCTTAGATGTATTATATTCTGTTCCAGTCATTCTACCTATACTAGATTTGGGGGTACAAACAGTAATCCCCAAAATAACAATATAGTATGGTAATCACCCTTAATTTCCTAATAAGTCAATCTAAAGCTCTGTAAAACCTATACTGTTTTACCATGACTGATTGTAATCAAATCTGGTTTGTTGGATCGCTGTTTTGTATTGACAGATTTTATTCAAAGCTGTTATGATTGATAGTATCAAGTCTGAGAGTATAGGCAACTGCACTTAAGATGACAAGATTCAGTAGAATATCCTGTATGGTTTGATTATTACCTGACTTTGACATTTTATTCTGTCTACAGTGTTTGATTTTTACTAATATTGTTATGTACTGCTATATCCAATCATACTGCTATATCCATTTATGCCTGGTGATATAGGCAATTCTATTGAAGATAATAAGAAACAACTCAGTAAGCATTGTAGGTCACCTTGTACTTTTGGTTTTATATGACTTTTTGGTTTCGTGTTTTTATAGGAATTTGTTTTGTTTTGTCTTATTAAGTTTTGTTTTTCCCTCTAATACAGAAAGGATAGAAATACATGTAGAGATTCATGCATGCATAGCTGTTTACACTCTCACTGTTTGAATATAAACTTTGTATGCCTTAATTTTATAACTTGAACAACTATTTCTAAGAGGACAATATGTAATTTATCAACTAGTGATTTCTTATTGTTTATCTTTTTTCTGAAATTCTGTATTATCTCTACCCTTTTCATGCTTTTTTTCTCTTTAAATAAAAATTTTTAAAAAAAGATTTCCACCTACCTTGTCTCCCAGTAGATTTAGTGTTTCTGTTTTAATATTTAGGTCTTTGATCCATTTAGACTTTAGTTTTGTGCATGGGATATGCATGGATCTAGTTTCAGTCTTTGGTATGTGGAGAGCCAATTTTTCCAACACCATTTATTAAAGAGGCTATCCTTTTTCCAGTGGACCTATTTAGCCCCTTTGTCAAATATCAGGTGACTGAGTGCCTTGTAGTTGTGCTTGTATCTTCTAATCTGTTCCATTGATCCTCAGGTATATTTCTTTGGCAGTAGCATGCTGATTTTGTCACTGTGGCTTTGTAGTAGAAGTATAAGTCAGGAATTCAGATTCCTCCTGTCTTGCCTTTGTTGTCCAGAATTGCCTTTGCTATTCTAGGTTTCTTCCATTTCCAAATGAATTTTAAGATTGTTTTCTCTAGATCTGTGAGGTATGTCAATGGTATTTTCATTGGGATTGCATTAAATCTGTATAACAGTTTTGGGATTATGGCCATTTTCACAATGTTGGTTCTTCCTAGCCAAGAGCAAGGAATATCCTTCCATTTTCTAATATCCTCTTCAATCTCCTTTTTCAGCATAGTATAATTTTCAGCATATAGGTCTTTTACAGTTTTAGTTAGGTTGATTCCTAAGAATTTCATTTTTTTAGATGTTATTGTAAAGGGTGATATTTCCATAATTTCTCTCTTGGTGAGTTTTTTGTTTGTGTACAGGAATGCTATTGATTTTTGAGCATTGACTTTGTGTTCAGCTACACTACTGAACTTGTTTATTACCTCTAGTAGTCTTTTAATGGAGTTTTCTGGGTCTTCTATATAGAGTATCATGTCATCTACAAGTAGTGATAATTTAGCTTCTTCCTTTCCTATCTTACTCCTTTTATTTCTCTCTCTTGTCTGATTGCCCTGGCCAGTGTTTCCAGAACTATATTGAAAAGGAGTGGTGATAGTGGACATCCTTGTCTTGTTCCTGATTTTAAAGTGAAAGCTTTCAGTTTTTGTCCATTTAGTATAATGTTGGCTGTTGGTTTGTCATAGATGGCCTTTATAAGGTTGAGGTAGACACCATGTATTTCAAGTTTCTGAAGCTTTTTTTTTTTATCATGAACATGTGTTGGACTTTATTCAAAGGTTTTTCTGCATCTATTGAGATGACCATGTGGTTTTTGTTTTTGGCTCTGTTGATGTGGTGTATTGCATTTATTGATTTGCGTATGTTAAACCATCCCTGCATTCCTGAAATGAACCCCACTTGGTCATGATGTATACTCTTCTTGATGATTTGCTGCATTCTATTTGCCAGTATTTTATTGAGAATCTTTGCATCAATGTTCATTAGCAGAACTGGCCTATAGTTCTCCTTTTTGGTTGGATCTTTCTCTGGCTTTGGAATCGGAGTAATGCTTGCCTCCAGGAATGATTTAGGGAGGATTGCTTTCTTCTCAGTTTCACTGAAGAGTTTAAGGAATATTGGCATCAAATCTTCTCTAAATTTCTTTTAGAATTTAGCTGTGAATCCATCAGGACCTGGGCTTTTCTTTGTTGGTAAGTTTTTAATTACATTTTCAATTTCAATAGCTGATACTGGGTTATTCAATATTGCTATATCTTCTTGGTTGAGCTTTGGTAGTTCATATGTTCCTAGAAATCTGTCCACTTCCTCTGTGTTTTCCACTCTATGTGAGTAGAGATTTTCAAAGTAGGTATTCATGATCTTTTGAATTTCCATGGGATCTGTAGTAATTTCTCCCTTTTCAGTTCTTATTGCATCAATTTGGGTTTTTTCTTTCTTTTTTCTTGATAAGGTTATTTAGGGGTTTGTCAATTTTGTTTATTTTCTCCAAAAAACAAACAAACAAACAAACAAACAAACAAAAAACCAAAACCAAACAGCTTTTTGATTCTTTTATTCTTTGTATTTTTTTTTTTTTTTAGTTTCAATTGCTTCGATTTCTGCTCTAATCTTTACAATTTCCTCTCTTCTATGAGATTTGGGTTTAGCTTGCTTTTCTTTTTCTGGAAGGTTCAGATGGAGCATTAAGTTGTTTATTTGTGGTAGTTCTCTTTTCTTGATATGACAATTTATTGCTATGTATTTCCCTCCTAAGACTGCTTTCATTGCATCCTACAGTATGTTGTTTCAGTATTTTAATTGCGTTGTAGGTATTGCTTTATTTTTTCTTTAATTTCATCTGTGGCCCACTGGTTGTTCAAAAGATTGTTATTAATTTCCGTGTATTTATGCAGGCTTTGCAATTACTTTTGCCATTAATTTCCAATTTCAGTGCACTATGATTAGCTATTATGCATGGGATGATTTCAATATCTTTGCAGTTACTTAAGATTGTTTTATGGGATAATATATGGTCTATTTTGGAGAATGTCCATGTGCAGCTGAGAAGAATGTGTACTCTGATGTGGTTGGGTTGAACACTCTGTAAACATCTACTAAGTCCAATTGCTCACAGGTATGATTCAGTTCTGTTATTTCATTGCTGACCTTTTGTCTAGTTGATCTATTTCTTTGTGACAATGAGCTGTTAAGATCCCCTCTTATAATTGTGTTCTTGTGTATTTGTGTTTGGTGCATATATGTTTATAATGGTTAGTTCTTCCTCTTGAATTTTTCCACTACTGAGTATGTAGTGACATTCTTTATCTCTTTTAATTATTTTAGGTTTGAAGTTCACCTGGTCTGCAAATAGAACAGTTATCCCTGCTTTTTTCTGGGTTCCTGTTGCATGGAATACTGTTTTCCATCCTTTGACTTTTAATCTATGAGTTTCCTTTTGGGTCAGATGTGTTTCTTGTATAGAGCATATTGTAGAATCATGTTTCTTGATCCATTCTGTCAATCTATTCCTGTTTTTAGGTGAATTGAGGCCATTTACATTTATGGATATCACTGATGTGTACTGGCTCAACTTTGCCATGTTATATTCCAATTGTTTGCTTTCTGCTTTTTCAAACCTTGTTTAATTGCTTGTCCTACCTTGTGGTTTGTTTCTGTTATTGTTCTGGAGATTGTGGTCATTTTTATCTCTGTCTAGTATGTCTTTCAGTACTCTTTCTAGGGTTGGTTTGATGGACATGAATTTCTTCAGTTGTTCTTTGTCATGGAAGTATCTTGTTTCTCCATTAAATTTGAATGAAAGTTTTGCTGGGTACATCAGTTTGGGTTCAAAGTTGTTTTCTTTCAGGGCTTGAAATACCTCACTCCAGGCTCTTCTTGACTTGAGGGTTTGTGGTGAAAAATGTGCTGTGATTCTAATGGGCTTTCCTTGATAGGTGAGTTGTGTCTTTTTTCTAACAGCTTTTAGTATTCTGTTTTTATGCTGTATGTCTGAGTTATTAAGTATTATGTGTCTAGTTGTGGATTTATGTGGATTGTGACTGTTTGGTGTCCTATATGCCTCACTTATCTGCATATCAGCTTTTTTCCCCATGTTTGGGAAATTTTCTTCTATTACTTCTGTGAATATTTTGGCTATGTCATTTGCATTGACCTCTGCCTCTTTACTGATGCCTATTAATCTTATATTTTTTTCTCTTGGCATCATCTTGAAGCTGTTGAATTGTCACTTTATGCTGCTTTGTTATTTTTAAAAGTTCTATCCTTTCATGATCACTAATTGTGATCCTGTCCTCAAGGTCCAAAATCCTTTCTTTAGCTTCATTTAAATGGTTTTACATGCTTTGAATAGAATTTTTTGTTTCTTGGATGTCTCTTTGAGCTTGTTTCATGAATTCTGCATGTTTTGTACATTGTTGATTCAAGGTTTCAATCAATTTCCCATGCTCCTGTACTTTTTTCTCTATTTCTTGTTTAGCTGCGCTCAGCAACTCCTTTACTATGGTTGTTATTTCTATCTTTACATGGGAGAGTACTTCTAATTTGATTTCCTCTCTAGCCTCATGGAGTTTTTTTTTTTATTTCACTCACTGGCTTTTCAGAGTTTTCTGGTATGTTTCTTTTGGAGTCCTAAATTTCAATATCTCCTGTACTTGCTCCTGGTGGACTAGATGTTTGAGACTGCTTTTTGCTTTGTCATTTTGTCATTTTCACTCTGTGTGGTGTTTTCTGTGTGTAGAAGAGGTCACCCATATTCTTTTCAGACTCACCAAGGTCTTACAGTTAGTTGTAGGGGGCTTTACTACTGGCCCTATTTGCCCACTGTACACCTTTGTTTTAGGGGCATACTCAGCACAGTGACACAGTTAATCTTCTGTAATCCAAGGTTGGCCTCCTGGGAGCAAAGTTCCAAGTTTTTTTGGGAGCAAGCTGGGATTCCACCAGAGGGTGTGGTCAGGGCCTGAGGCTGGATTCTGGGTCCTGCTCACTGCTTCGAGTTTGCTGGGCATGGCCCAGTTAAGCCCCCATCCCTGTGTGATTCTTGGTGTGATTTCAGATGCAGGGTGTGGTCTTACTGCCTGGAAGAAGGCTCAAAGTACCTTTCTGTGTGCTGGGATTCTGCCAGAGCCAGAGGTCAGGGTCAGAGGTTGTCTTAGTTACTTTTTACAGCAAGATACAATGACCAGTACCACACTGACTGGAGCCTGCTGAGGTCTTCTGTATAGGTGAGGGGCTCCTGAGTCTCTTATCAAGCCAGCACAGCAATCCACTGTAGTCCAAGGTTCTGAAGTTCCTGGTGGCAGGGCGGGTCCAGCAGAAACAGTCCAGGGCAGTTTTAGGTCTGGGGCAGGCTTCTATGATTGAGAACTTTTTTTTTAAGCCTCATATTAAAGAAGAAAATGGACTTAGAAATTAAAAACTTTATTGAAAGTCATAAACAATTGACTGAAGTGGACCTAGTTACTGCAGGCAAATAGCATGAATTTTAAAGGAGCAATATAAATCACTGGGAGTGTGTTTTTTTTTTTTTTAATTTAAGGCTGCAAACTATGGTCTCAGGTACATGGCAGCTCTCTTACAGATTGGGATGGTAAGGAATTGGCTGCCATTGGAATGAACTACAGGGTAAGGAATTGAAGCTAAGTTTCAGTTAAGACAAGAAGATGAAAGTAGCATTAGATGAAAATTTACCTTGAAAACCTTTCTAACCTGCACAACCATATCAGTTATGATATAGCGAAATCTTGTTAGTATAGGAAAAGGCCACTATCAATGATATAAAATATTATTTATTTCAAACAAGTGGTAGCAAAGACATTTATCATAGTTTCTAACTTACAGTCCTAGAATAGATACTTTATAGTTAATGTATAACTAACTAGTTATAGTTGATCTGGAAAGAGTACTAAAATTCCCCCCCCAAAACACAAGAACTTTAATTAAATGGAGTTAATTGAATGAATGATCTAATGACATAAAATCTTTAGAAGGACTTGCTGTGACCTATGGCAGCTGGAGAAACAGTGATCCCTAGAGACTCATTTAGGTACTGATATGTCATGGAAAGTATACTCAATCGTGTCACCAGTCATTCAGATATACAGCTCTTAAATGTAATTCATACACTATTCTTCTGTATTTCTTATTTTAAATAGTAAGAATTTAAAATCAGTCTGTTCTTAACAGTAAAATCATATTTCAAATGATCATGAATTTGCTTTAAAATATATTTTCATGTTAATTATGATGAGACTGAACTTAAAAAAATAAAGTAAAATATGTGTTATAATTGGTCCTGAAGAAGAGGATATTGATTTCTTCTTTATTATTCCATCAAACAGAAGAGAGAAAAAATACAAGTTCAAAGGGCTCAGCATCTCAGGTAACAGGCAGAAGCTTCAAGTGAAAATTTCTGTCTATTAAGAGCATTTAAAGGAAGCAGCTTGTCTTTATGTAGGAATCATTATTCTTAGTTTGAGATGATCCTCTGGAGTTTTCACTTCTTCAGAGGGTTCATTCTGTGCAATTTCTAAGAAGCATTTCTTTAATGGGAAGGATTTACTTTAAGTTGGTTCAGGGGAGGTAGACAAATGTGAAACCTTTTTAATGGATTACAAAAGACTGTCAAGTAATTAAATAGGTTTCTTTTTCCTTAGACTGTTCCATGATTTTAGAAACATTCTGCTGAGCATGTAAAATCAATTTCCATTACTGGCCTTGACCTTTACAGTTTTATAAACATGTTTTTTTTCCTGGACTTGGAATGTACTTCAAAGACTATAGTAGAAGACTAGAGGAGAAGGCAAGTTCTTTTAAGAAAAGTTACTGTTACTGGCTTTTGAGTCCAGAACAAATTGTTTCCAAGTTCTTAGTGTCCTGAACAAAGAATAAAAAAGATACACAGAAAACATAATGAGAGTGTACATTTACAGAACATGGAAACAAACAAAGTATTCTCTACAGAGCACACAGGTGGGTGAACAGACTCAGTGGACCACTAGGGTAGCGGAGGGGGGAGTCTTGTGTCTAGAATACCTAGACTGCCTTTTTCCTCATGTACAGAAAGCATTGGACTTGGTTTCATGCCAGATGTAAATGAAGAATTGAAAATAGCACTCTTCTGACTGGTTCGCCATACAGTGTTGAGGAACTGCAGTCATTCTGGATTCTGTGTCCCACATATGTGTCCTGGGTCTTATGACTTTGCCGGATTACATCTACTTGCCTGACTTGCTTTGCTAGCACCCTAATCTCCTACCTCATTATTTTTTTTTTACTGTGAAAATCTTTTCTCACATTTATTCAATTGTGTTATGAGAATAATTTCATATATATATAAATGTTTTTCAGTGTTTATACTATTTGTATGTATATGTATTTATGCTGTAATATATAAATTTGTGTTCATTTATAATTGGCAAATCACAATTATAAAGATCTATGATGAACCATGAGATATTTTGATATACATATACAGTGTGCAATGATTAAATCTAGCTAATTATCACCTCACTTCCCATTTTGTGTAATGAGACATTTGAAGTTTACTAAGGTACTTTGAACTCTTTAACACATTATGATTTGTTATTGATTGTATTCTGCTATACAATAAACTTCAAAGATTATTCCTAACTGTAACCCCAAACAGTTTCACCAGTTCTCCATTTGTTCCCTCCCCCTCCAAATATATGTACTGTACTTATAAATGTTTTTTTTCTCTGTGGTAAAGATTTGTACTTTGTTTTCATTGATAAATAGTATTTTTCCCTTCCCTTCCAAGAAAGTTGCCAGACCATTGTGTTCTTTTTGCCCCAGGGGTTTTGGATAGCTGAATGGAAAGTAGATGTTGCCAGAGGACAGTTTTATTTCATTCTTGTTTTGTTTTGTTTTGGATAATTAGACTGATTGTGATGATTGTGCTACATCACCAAGAGTGGAAGAGAACAAAGACAAAATCTTTTGGGACATGCTGGGAGGTAAAGGCAGAATAAACTACAAGTAGCAATATCCTGAGACCAGGAGAAAGAAAGGTTTGGGTGGTTTCCAAGAAGGGTGCAAACTTCCTACTTATTAACCCCCATTTGGGTGATTGGTATACTAGGGAAGGACACTTAGGACCTGTGACTTTTGGATCTGTAGTGACCAAGATTATCATAAATTCAACTTCCCTCAGAGGGTACAACTTGTGAAGCTGAATAATGAGCACATCAGTGGGGATGGTTGGGACCCTGAGCTTTCCCTTCAAAACTGAAAAAGCCATTGCCACTTCTGACTTTTGCATTGGCTGGAAACGGAAGTGGAGGGAAGTCCAGAAATTACTTCCATTTTCCTGTCAGCTGACTGCTGTTGTAAGCAGCTCCATTTAATTTATACAAAACAAAAAATTGTGATACTTCCACAACCAGGGCAATGGAGAAGTTTTTACTGCTTTGTCTTTGTCTGTGAAATGGTACTTATTAAATTCATTTTGCAAGATGTTTTTAACATTAAGTTAATTTGTACAAGCAACTATATCATAATATCTCCAATAAACTCTCACCAGGAAATACTTTTGTATCTATATTGGTACAAAAATGGAATCTTGTACTAGGTTTTCACAGAAACACAGGACATACTTCTAGTGCTCAAGGATTTTATGTTATAAATCTAGGTGCAAATTAAGTATGAAGAACTGTCTAGTGATTGAGTTGAAACTTTGTACTCAATCTAGAGCAGTGCAGAATATTGAAAGAGAGGGTTTGGAGGGAGTCACCACAAAGAAGGCTGTGGTGGCTCTCTGCAGGCAAAAGGCAGGTTCTGCCTGATACAGGCTCTGATGGGGGAAGGGCTCTGGGGACTGATGTGAGCTGGTTTATTTTGTGAGAGTGCAGGGGATTGGGTAAATCTTTACATGCATGAGCTTTGGCAAAGACTTTTGGGAGGAAGAAGCCAATGGGTTTCTGGGAATAAGGAGTTATGCATTATCATGGCACAGTTTTGAACTGTTGCCATGATGATTGTGTTGTCTCTCAGACTAGGGGGGTATCTATCATCTAGGACTACCATGTTTGTAACTCTAAGACATAGGAAAATTGGATGAGAGAATTTTGAGGTAAAGGTCATGATTTAGAATGAAAAAACCTATAGGAAGCTTAGAAGCACTTAGGAGGCTGAAGCAGAAGGATGGCTGTCAGTTTAAGGTCAGCCTGAGCTAATAATAAGTGAGTTCAAAGCCATCCTGACTTGCATATCAAGATTCTGTCTCAAACAAGCAAGCAAGCAAACAAACTCACCAAATTAAAATTAGAGGTTCACAAAGTTTAAAGAATCAGATAACCCAATTGGATGGTACACAAATAAAACAAAACCTTAGTCCTCATCTACTTATCCAGAATCAATCAATCACTTTCAACTTTTTAAAATCAATTTTTTTTTTAAGGAATAAGAGCTTCAGGTTTCCAAATAATGTGCTAATACCATAATGTTCCTCTTTTCCTTCTCCCCTTTTCCTCTCCTCCTTGCTGCTCCTCCTGCTTCCTCTTCCTCCTTCCCCTTTATGCTCCTCCTCCTCCTCCTTGTTTTCTTTTCTTTTTCACCTTTGCCATGCTGGAGATCAAATCCCAGATCCTGCATATTAGGTAACCACTCCATCACTGAGTCACACCCTCAGTCCATGTATTCATTATTATTTTTTTTTTCTGTTTCAGTCATTATCTATTAAAATTTACTTCTCATTTTGGAATATGATGATTTTTCTCTATTTCTTTTTTTATTTAAAGAGAAAAAAACAGGAAAAGTGTAGAAATAATACAGAATTTTAAAAAAAGATAAATAGAAATTACTAGTTGATAAATTACGTATTGTTCTCTTAGAAATAGTTGTTCAAGTTACAAAATTAAAGCATACAAAGTAGACATTCAAACAGTGAGACTGTAAACAGCTACACATAAATGAGTTTCTACATGTATTTCTATCCTTTCTGTATTAGAAGGAAAAACAAAACATAGCAAGACAAAACAAAACAAATTCCTATAAAAACATGAAACCAAAAAGTCATATAAAACCACCATACAAGGTGATTTACACTGGTTACTGTGTTGTCTCTTGTTATCTTCAATAGAATTGTCATTATCATCAGGCATAATTGAATATACAAGTATAATTGAATATAGCAGTACATATAACAACATTGGTAAAAACAAAACATTGTAGACAGTGTGAAACTTCAAAAGCAGGTAATAATCAAACCAGACTGGGTATCCTAGTGAATTTTGTCATCTTCAGTGTAGTTGTCTATACTCTCAGACTTGATAATATCAATCATAACAGCTTTGAATAAAATCTGTCAATACAAAACAGCAATCTAACAAGCCAGATTCAATTAAGATCAGTCATGGTAAAACAGTGCAAGTTATACAGAGCTTCAGATTAAGTTAATAGGAAATTAAGGATGATTACCGTACTATATGCTGCTATTTTGGGGATAACTGTTTGTGCCCTCAAATCTAGTACAAGTAGACAAACTGGAACAGAATATAATCTATCTAAACAGAGTGATGTGAATAATGTGGGTTTTAAATCCTGATACACTATTAACAATATCCGCTGCCTTCTTTTTTTAGACTATTCCTCCCCTTTTACTCCCACAGGGTGCTACACATTTTGGGCACCACCAACTCCCTCAGTTTTTAGATTGGGGGAACAATCTGCTATTTACCTAATTGGTTCTGAACCTTCTCACTCCTGGACTTGATCTCAAGTTGTATTCCTTTACCTAGAAAAGCCTCAGGGTTTTACTTTGTTGTAGCTGGCTAGTTCTCTACTGCACATAAGTATCCTGTCTTTCCAACCTATCTGTAGGTGGTGGTTGAGTTGCCCCTATTTCTCTCTGGCTCCCTGTCACATAGAGCATTGTTTTCTCATATTTGATTTTTGGTCCATAAACCCTCTCTCAGGTTGATTATATTTCCTATGCAGAGCATCTCGATGGACCCTACCTCCTGATCTACTCTGCCTGTATTTCTTTCTTTTTTTTTTTTTTTTAGTGTATCAAGGCCATCTATATTAGAGATTATAGCCAACCTTCTCTGCCTCACTTCTGCTATGCCATTTGTCTGCCATTGTTTGTCTACTTTTCTCCTTCATTCTACTGCCTGCCCCATCCATTGAGACCTTTCTGCCACTGTTCCTGAAATCCTGGTATTTTTTTTTCCTCTCTCTAGAATGTCCTTCAGTATTATCTGTAGGGTTAGATTGGTGGTCACAAATTCCCCCAGTTCCTCTTTGTCATGGAAGCATCTTTTTCTCCATTAATTTCTAGTGACAGTTTTGCAAGGTACATCAATCTGGGCTGGAGGTTTTTTTCTTTCAGAGCTTGGAATACTTTGCTCCAGGCTCTTCTTGATTTGATGGTCTGTGTTGAGAAGTCTGCCATGATCTTGATGGGTTTTCCTTTATTGGTAATCTGTTTCTTTTCTCTGACGGCTTTTAATATTTTGTTTTTATATTGAATTTCTGGTATCTTGATTATTATATGTCTGGGTGTAGATCTGTTTTGGTTGTAGGTGGCTGGAGTTCTGTATGCCTCATATATCTGAATATCATTTCCTTTTCCTATGCTTGGGAAGTTTTCCTTAATTATTTCCATGAATAGCCTTTGTAATTCCCCTGTTTTTATTTCTGCTTCTTCACTCACATTTCTTTCTTTTTTTTTTTTTTGGTCTTTGAGACAGGGAGGGCCTCACTATGCAGTTAAGGCTGGCCTTGAGCTCACTTTGTAGCCCAGGCTAGTCTCGAATTCACAACGATCCTCCTGTCTCAGCCTCCCTAGTGCTGGGATTACAGGCATGAGCCACCACACCTGGCTCACTCACATTTCTTATTCTTAAATTATAGATTCTCTTGTTGTCTTCTAGCCTTTGTATTGTTACTGCCTGCTTCCTTGTTATTTTTAAGAGCTCTTTCCTTTCATGATCATACATTGCAAATTTGTCTTCAAGTTTTGATAGTCTATCCTTAGTTTCTTTCAAGCAATTTTGCCAGCTTTCAATGGAGTTTTGAATTTCCTGGTAATCTCTTTGAATCTGCTTCATGTATTCTAGGTTTTCTTTATATTCTTTATTGAGTGTTTCTCTCCTTTTTTTGTGTGTTCCTCCCTTCTTCTGTCTCTGTCTTCTTGAGAGGTGCTGAGCATTTTTTTTATTAATCTACTTATGTCTTGCTTTACCTGATTTAATATTTCAGTTTTGAACTTGTTTACAAGGTCTCAAAGATATCTCTTAATGTCTATTGATGTCATGTCTGATGTTGCATGTTTGCTTCCCTCAGTCTCTTTTGTATTTTCCTCTCCTGGATCAATGTTCTCAGGGTTTTGGGCTGGGGGCTTTTTCTTGTTTCTTTCTCTTGTCATGTTTTTGGTTTCTTCCATACAGGTGTATAGTGGAGTTCCCAGCCCCTTTCCTTGTTGGTTATGGTTCTTCTGAAGCACACTGGCAAGACATTTCTGCCCTCTCCTGTTTGCTCTTGGTCATTGAGGTGTAGGCAGGGGCTGCATATGCTGACCCCTCCCTGCCAGGCCAGTCAACCTTTGGGGGCCTTCAGTGGGTTAGTGTGTGCTACGCCTAGGGATTTGGTTTGGGATGGCTTATTGGGTCCCGGCCAGGGGCGTGACCCAGATCGAGCAGATCCCACTAATCTGCTCTGGGTAGGGAGCAACCAACTGAAGTCGCTGTCATTCCTAGTTGAGGCTCCTCCTGTCTGATTCCAACATGTCCATTTGGTCACTCCTTTCCCATTGGCGGGGGGCCCTTATTCCTAACACTCACTGTGGTTTAATGGAGGTCCCTTGCCGGCTCCATTTTCCATTGGGCTTGCCGGCCTCCGTATTCAGCGTGATCGGTTAGTCACAGCGATGTGGTTTTGCTCCAGCCAGTTCGGGGTGCTCTGGCCTGTCGCAGTGGCGGCATGAATTCAGACAGCTGGACCACACTGTGGCCACTAATCTTAGCTTCTCCAATGGTACCCTGGGACTGCATGCTTGATCAGCTCTTTTGCCTTTAGTTTTTTCCTAGGTTGCAAGGCTCCATCTCCCTCTGTCTGGACCTCTCCAGGATGTCTTATTGTGGTATGAGTAGTCTCTCTTAGGGGAGGCTCTATATCCTGCTATCATCAATCCACCATCTTTTTTCTTCTCTATTTCTTATACCAATACCTTACCTTTACCCCATCACATGAAGTCTTTTTTTGCTCCCCATCCTCTTAGTGTAGTTATATCATAATTTAACTTAGTGCAAAATTATTACGTTATGATAAACTAAATAGTATTTATAGCTATATTTTGTGGAATGCAATTATTTGTACAAGTCTGATTATTCTTCCCATTTAGTTTTTTTTTTAAATTAAATAATTGACCTTAAATTTTTTAAAAACTTCACTTTATTATGTTTTCCTTTTTGCTGTCTAAATGTCTTCTTAGTGTATTCAGACCTGTAACTATTCTGGAATCCCATGTATCTGAAATGCCTCTCCTTGAAGGATGAAAAAATGCAATATGGAAAAACTAATCTCATTCCTGGTCCCATTGATTTACTTTTTAACAGTGCCCTATTATTTTCTCTGTCTCCCTCTGTTTCCAGGTTCCATACTTTTCTTTATTTTTAATTAAATTTTTTGCTTCATAACTGATTTAAATGAGGCATTTTCTTCAAGGGGCTAAGAGAAGGTACAAATGGTGAAAGTCTTAAAAATGTTCTTATTCTTTCCTCATACTTAATCACTAGCTTGACTGGATATAGATGTCTATTTTAAAAAATATTTTCTTTCAGAATTTTTATGACATTGCTTTCCTAACTCCCAGTTGTTGCTGAAAAATCCAAAGCTATTCAGATTCTTGATCTTTGTAGGTGATCATTCCTCCCCTGCCCCAGCTTGCATTTGTCCCCAGCATTTTAAGGTTTTGTGATGATGTGATTTAGTGTGGCTTGTTTTTACCCATAAGCTAGGTACTCAGGATCTCTTTTAATCTGGACACTTAGCATTCTGTTATGGAAAATTCATTTGCAATGTTTCTTAAATAATGAACTCTACTTGTTTTTTTCTGTTCTGTTTCATGGAAATTGCTTTTATTTGGACATTGAGCTTGTGAACTTGTCCTCTAGTTTTCTGCTTTTTTTCTCTTTTCCACTTTTCTTATTGTTTGTAATCTCTGGGATACTTATTTTCTGACACTAGCTATTGTGTTTTTCATTTATGCCCAATATATTTTAAAACTTTCTATTTTTTTATTGATTAAATATTCCTTTTATAGCAGGTTAATATGTTTCATAGAAACAATATATCCAGTTACCTTCTTGAGAATATTAATAATATATTTTGTTCTGTTTTTCTGGTTTGCTCAAATTTTAATTTTGTCCTCTTTATTTTTTGTATTAAAGGATGTCATAGTTATCTGGTAATTCTTCATCATTTGCGTGTATTGAAGATTATGGCAAACTATGAGGGTAGAGATTGTTGACTCTGCTCCAGGAAGATTTGTGTAGGTTAGGTCTGTGTAAGATCATTTTATGTATTACGGACATATATTATATCTGTACTCTACAATACTGCAGCCACTAGTAATGTGTATCTGTTGATAATTGAAATGTTGTTAGTATGACTAAAGAATTTAAGTTTTAAAATAAATTATGCATTAGCCAGGAATGGTGGTGCATGCCTGTAAGCCTAGCTCTTGGGAGTCTGAGGCAGGGGGATTATTGTGCGTTTGAGACCAGCCTAAGCTACAAAGTGAGACCAAAGTTAGCCTGAACTGCATAGTGAGACTCTATCTCAAAAAGACAAAAATAAATAAATAAATTAAATAAATTGCACAGTTGTGTGTATAGCTCAGTGGTAAAGTACATACCTAGCAATTTATAAGTCCCTAGGTTCAATGTCTAGTAACACAAAAAAGTAAAAATAAAATAATTACCACAAGCTGCTATTGGTTACAGCATTAGACAATGGGAGTCTATGCTGTTTCTTTTCAATTTTTCTTTAGTTGACTTGGATGAATTCATTAAAGAATGATCTTTGAACTCTTAAGACTACATGGTTTAGTCTCATAGCTAGCATTCTAAAAGTTATACACCTAATCTTAATTTTCTGGTCAGTGTTGTGGCAGCTCTCACCTTTTTCAGAGCACTTTCTTTCAGGCTTTCTTCTAAACAAACTTCTAGACCTTTATTGATTGGAAGTCAGATTTTAGATGTTAGCCTATTTTTGTTATACTTTCAATCCTACTTCCAGAACTACTCAGCAGAACCATTTCCCAAGACTTTGGTGTGATTAGTGTCTTCTCAACTCTTCTACTATCATCAAAGGATCCAGCACTTTTTGAGTCTATTAACATTAATGAACTTTCATTCATATCCTTCCTAATTTCCAAATTTCAATGCTGCAGTTTCTTCCCTTATTCTTTGTCCTTATGATTTTATGTCCTGAGAAAAATCTCTTTTACCATTTTTAGTGGGGTTCAAAGAACAAATTAATGTGTTTGATTATGCAACATTATTCTACAGTTGGGTTATTTCACTTGTGAGTCTATGTGTATGACCTCTCCAATATAATTATTTAGTGCTTTGGTTTTTAAGTTGATCTTTAGATGGCTTATTTACAACATCAAGTGTTAGTTAGCTTTCCATTATTGCAATGAATATCTGAGATAATTGCATTATAAAGAGAAAAGATTTATTTTTGCCTCAGAGTGCTGGAGGCCATAGTCAGTTGGCCTACCTGCTTTTCGTCAAAGTAGTGCATCAGGGCAGGGAGCAAATGATGAAGCCAGCTGACCTCACTTTATGGCAGTGGAGAAATGGAAGCAGACAGGCAGACAGACAGACACATCTATACGTACACATACAGGCACACACACACACACACACACACACACACAGAGAATGCTTAGGGTACCAGGAGACCCATCACTTTCCCTGCCCTTTAAAATATTCACCAACTCTTGACCCAATGAGGTTGAGGCTAAACCTTCAATGATATTGGGAATGTCAGATCCAAATCACAGCACTGACCCAACTGATACAATTTAGAATTCATGCCTCCAGCAATAATTACAAATCGTATAGAATACCTTTCCTCCTTTTTAAAAACCAACTACATCAACTGACTTCTATAAACATTTAAGATGTCCATTTGTTAAGACTGAATTAACAGTATGCTTTTCAAAACAGTTAAATAGCTCTCTCATAACAAGATAGAATTTATGCACTTTAAAACAGAAGGTAAATTCTCTTACCCCTAAGAAAATAATTGGAACTGCAACTTTTATTCTTTCATACACAATGAATTGTTCAAAATAATTGAACTTCTATAACTGGGGATATTTTGAAAAAACTCAAAATAAGGCAATTTGTTTTACCTTTATATAGCAATTTTGGGGAAAATGTCATTTATTAAAGTATTTATGGTATTTCGACAAAACTATTTAAAATACAAAGCATAGATATAATTTAAATACAAATTACTGCTATTTTATTTTGCTTCCTGTTTTTCTGCAAAGGGTGATCAATAATGACTAAGGTTGAGTTTTACTAGGGGTGCAAGTCCCAACTATGATTTATGGAAAAAGTGTTATTTATTGGTACATTTGTGTTTATGGAATTGGGCATAAGCCCAATGTATATTTAAAGGAATATATGACAAGGGAGATCAGCTACTATAGGGAAACAAATCCAATTTAACTTTACAAAGTATTGGTTTTTAAACTTGTACTTTTTCAGTTTGAAATTTTTATGGAATTGGATGATTTGTTTCTGCTTCTCATTTTGTAACTATAAGCTGACTTTTCTTGCAAAATAAAAATAGTGAGTCATGTTTCATCCACCACAAGTAATTTCAGTCAAGGATTATGCATAGACCCTTCAAAGTCCAGCAGTCTCTTTTGAGAATGTTGATTTAGAGTAAATATCATAGTTGGCTAGTTTTGTTTCTGTGTCCATTGGGTGTTAAAATGAGCCTCTTCTTTATGTGTTGTTCTTCTATTTTTGTTAAATCTACTACATTACACTGCGTGGTTTCTCTTATATGAAAAGCCCAAAGTATAAATGGAGATTAAAATAAAAGATAATAGGAAGTTGACAGATAGGTCTTTCTCAAAGGTGAAGGGGAATCAAGCAATGGAGAGAGGAGGGAAAGAGGGAAGAGAAAAAGGGATGAGAAAAGGAAATAAGATGTGTTAGGTATAGGTATTAACTCCATGCAAGCAATATAAATATTATATGCTGCCAGTATGTATAAAAAACTAAACCTAAATAAATATTTGCAAGGAGAAAAATAAAAAAAAAAATGTACAATGTGAGCTCTGTGCAAATCTTAGCAGTTGGCAAATCACACTGGTGTTTATTTTTCTGTTTAGCAGTTGAAGCTGTTGCTCCACTCTCATTGTTCTTTCTTTTCCCTGAATTCCTACCCCACCTAGAATTGGTACAGCAAGACTTTGTATCTAATTATATAGTGTCATTTTGTTGCTGCTTGCTTCAGATAGTCCCACTCCTCCCACCTCCTTCCCGCCTCCATTTAACTAAATTGTGAGGGTTTTGAAGACAACATTCATGCATTGTACATCTTTGTAATCCCCATGCTGCTTGTAAAAACATTCAGATGAAGCCAAAAAAGACACAACTATGACCCATACTGCCATTTATCCACCATTTGTCTTATTCTCTCTTTCCTGTGTCATTTTCCATATTCTCTCTTATCCTTACATAAATTCTGCAAGAGTATATATTTTTTAAACTTCATTTCCCATTTGAACTTGAGACACAGGAGGCAAGTAACTCTTTACAGCTAGCTATTAAGCACCAGAGTCAGAACATGAAGCCAAGTTGAACCCAGGACCTGAACTCATGCTCTTTTTACCACCACATTTCAACCCCCCTTCATTGACACAGCTTACATGGAGTCTGCACAATACATACACATTTAAACATATGATAGTTGCATTTAGTTTTCATGTATATCTGTAATTTAGGCTACTAATCTACATGGAAGTCCAGTCCTATCCCAATGACTTACAGTGTTAGCCCTGTTCCTTCAGGAACTAGGCAACCAGTTTTCAGAGCAAAAGTACAGTACTTGTCTCTTTAGGGCATCTAGTAAGTCTAAAAGGGTCAAAACCAATGAGCAGATGGTGCCTGGTAGCTTACACCTGTAATCCCAGCACTGAGAGGCTGAGGCAGGAGGATTGCTGCAAGTTCAAGGCCAGCCTCACCTACAAAGTGAGTTCAAGGCCAGTGTGAATTGCATATTGGGATCCTCTCTCAAAATGACAAAAACAAACAAGTGTAAACCCAAAACTAAACCAAACCAAACCAAAACAAAGCAATATAATGAGCAGCGTGGTTCTGAAATCTAGGAACCCCTCTGAAGTCTAACAATGATAGACTATTGTAGACATAAAGCTTATAACTTATCTTTTATTTCTTTCTCTGCATTTCACCACTCCTACATTTTAAAAACAATAATTTATGATATAATAATGGGCAAGCACTCTTGAGTGTTCAAGTTACAAGTGAGTGCCAAGGATATTTTATTTGTCATAGAAAGATGTAAATTCCTGGGTCTATACAGATTCCAATGGCTTTTAGAGATACAGAGCATGCTGAGTTCCCTAAGAAAGGCCACCAATGGGAGTGATTTCTGGTGATGCAATGCTGATATTTTAGTACCATTCTGGAGAAAGGAAGATGTGGGGTTTCTCTGGAGCCAGATGAACTCATAATTAGTTCTCACCCAGGCTGCTTAAGCAATTATGGTGAACACAAATCATATTACTCTTTTCTCCTGCTCCTGATAAAAGCCTCAACCCCACTCCTTCTGCCCCACAGGGCATTTGACTGGCCATTATTCCTAACCACACAGATGCTATTCTTCACTTTTGTTTCCAGGCTACAACTGTCGCTGTGTAAAATAAGAAATGTGGGGGAAATAATGTACACCTCTCAGTCTCACTACTTCAGAGGCACCTAGCAACCCTGTCTCCAGGCAGGCAGCACGCATCTCCCTGGTAGTTTACTGCCCACTCACAGCAGAGGCGGCATGCGCTCTGCAAATAGCCTACATTTTTACCGGTGCCAGCTTGGTGGTGGGGTGGTGGTATCATTTGGTGTCCTTGGGGACATTTGGTTCTTGTTCTAGGAAGACTAGGGCAAAGCAATAACTGTTTTCCCTAAACTGTTTGTGGAATCAGGTCAATCAGTTCTGTATTTAGGGTTGCTTCATTTAAAATCAAAAGCTGCAGCTTTCAATCTTTGTTTTTTCCAGTCTTTGGTACACTTATGTCATGAGCCTTTCAGAATGTTCTGAAAAATTACAAAGGCTATTTCTCAGGTACAGCTATGTAATAGCACCCTTTCTGACTGTTTTGTTCATCCGTCAACCCACCCAAAAGTGATGCATATCAGCCATTCTCCTATCTCCTCTCTGCTTTTAGAATGTCAATTGGACTAAAGAGAGCCTTCTGCTGGTCTACCGTCCAGCCCACATGAACTTCCATTTCAGGCTTCTGTGTCAGGGGACAGTACTGTGTGGCTGCTGAGACTTGTAATTCATTTAAAATTTGTGCTTGAGGGAATTCATACACATTCTTTGTTCCTTAACTACTTATATTTTATTTGTACTTAAGCCTGCCCCAGTGGAAGACTCTTGGTGAATGAAAATTGTATCTCTTTGGAGGAGAAACAAAGCATTTCCTCTGGTGTCTGAGCAGAGAGTGGACAGAGTTATGTTCCTAAGAACATATACCTTGCTTTGGAAAATTGTGAGCACTGCTAGGGGATGGGTACCATGATGACCCCAAGATATCAAGAAGGCAGAAGATGTTAGCCCAGAAGTGTCACCTATTCATTTACAAAAATTGTTAAATTTCTCATTATATGCTAGCAAGGGAGACAAATATAAGTGAGAATTCACATTGACAAACTCATAGTATGGGGGATATTTTAGTGAAAAAAAAAAATTAGAACAATGTTAGGTTTGTTGTAACACAAGTCTTTGTTTTGGCATTGCAGATGGGCCTGGGAGAGCTTTGTAGGGAGACAAAGGAAGAGAGAAGTTAATGACTTTTAATAGGAGCAATTTTTAACAACAGGCTCACAAAATTCCTCAAAATTTAACACTTGGTTACATGAGCTGAAGTGAACCTTTTCCAGCACACCACAGGATACAGATGAAGTGGAGAAGCATATATAGGCCTCTGGCAGCCATGCTAAAGAATTTGAACTCTATGAGGCAGAATAATTTGAAATGTTAATTAGTGCTTTTGTTTTTCTTGTTTTACAAAAAAAGGTTCTAACCTTTGTGTGTGTGTGTTTGTTATTTTTGTTTGTTTTGTTTTTGCCCTAGGGTCTTTTTAAAATTTGTTTCTTATTACTATTTGTTTACATTTACAATAAACTCAGGGGTCCCTATTGTATTTCTGGGCAAAAATCAAATATTTCTAAAAAACTTCCTTCATATGATCATGTGAGTATAGTAAAGGCAGAGAACAGTGGAGTGTATTGTAGGCCAAAGCTAGAGACCTTATTCTTGAATATTCAAAATATTCATCACAGAAGGAAAAAACTTAGTAAAAAGGTAGAAATTAAATTTCTTTTGGTTCAGTGGAAAAAGGTTCAATATAACAATGATTTTAGGGAAGTAATGTGTTATTGTTTAGATCAAGAAGTTCCCCAAAGGGCTCATCTGCTCATATACAGGGCTTTAGGAAGGTGACTGAGTCATGAGGCTGATTATAACTAACTTGCTGGCAGGATGTGAGGTGTGGTGGGAAGAGGTGGGTCTGTGGATGTGACTTAGAGAGTGTGTTTCCTCTGGTTCCTCACTTCTCTTTGCTTTCTCACCACCATAAGGTGAGCAGCTATTCTTCACAAGATGCTATACTTTCCTGCCTTGGAGCCAGTCAGTTATGGACTGAATTTTCTAAAACCTGTGAGCCAAAATAAATCTTTCCTCTTTTAATTTATGGATGTCAGATATTATATTTCATTGACAAGAAAGGTGATAAAGACATAATATTTCTTGCAGTCTAGCACTGTAAGGTAAAACTGATACCTGCTGTAGGTATAGGATAAATGTATTTTTTAAACCACAAATTAATAAATTTAGAAACATAGCTCTGCTGCCTATATAGAGGCCAAATTGGAAAGGGGAGAACCCCTTATGAAAGAAGGATGAGTTAAATGTAATCATCTGTGATGAGAAGGTTAACCTGGGGATATCTCTGAGAATAAAAGGGAGACAATACATCCAGAATATTTCAGAGGATAAATCCTAGATGATGTGAACACATATTTGAAGATTTAAAATGTGAACTGGTATGGTTGAGAGGCAAATGCATGTCTATTTTGGTTATCTGTATTTTCTCTATGCCTGGCATAGTGTCTAACACCTAGCAGGTGCTCAATAAAAATACACCTACTAAATGAAAAAGTAAACAAATCTGATGGATTATACATATTTTCTTTACATTAGGAATGAGTATGTATCAGCATGTGGTAGTATATGCCTGCTTGGGCAGCATAATGAGACTGTGGCCATCCTGGAAAGTAAAATAAATCAGACACATAAACTTAAGTAATGCAAGGTTTCTTTTATGTGAAAAATCCAATATATAAAGAGCAAAATAAAAGCAATATATAAAGAGCAAAATATAATAGGAAACAAGGAGACAGATCATTCTCAAGTAGGAAAGGGATCAAAGGATCAAGGTAGGTGGGAGAGAGAAAAAGAGAAGGGGATGAAAAAATTGAGATGTGTTATGTACAAGTACCAACTTCCCAAGACGAATGTAATCATTATATATGTACTGAAAATATGTGCTAATGAAAATAAAAATTGGAAAAAAAGGAAAATTTAAAAAGTTTATGGACAAGGAGAATGAGAAGCAACAGATTATGAAAATATCTTTGCAAAAGACAGGTCTGTTCAAGGTCTGTTATGAAAAATATAGAGAATTTTTAAAATGCAATAATAAGAACACAAATACTCAATGACAAGTACCCAAAGCCCTAATGGTTGTCATATAGATAGCAGACAGATAGATGGAAAATAAGACCATAGAAAGATGCTCCATTTCATTTATAATTAAGGAAATACAAATTAAAACAACAATGAGATACTACTAGACCCCCATGAGACTGGTCAAAATCCAGGACACCCACAATATCAAATACAGACATGATGTGGAGCAGTGGCAGCTATCATTCATTGCTAGTGGGAATGCAAGCTGGTAGAGAAACTTTGGAAGGAACTTTGTTTCTCACAAACTATACATACTCTTGCTATACTCATTTTATTTTATTTTAAAGAACAAAACAAAAGAGAAAAGAACAAAGCAAATCAGAACAAAACAATGCAATCAACATAGCACTTCACGATAAGACAACCAGATATCAACAGTAGCTACCATAATGTCTCTTTTCTTTGAAATAGTTTAGCATACCTTCATACACAATAGTATCAAACATAAAAAAATAGTATACAACCATTCAAGATAATGAAAGTATTACAGGACATTCAAAATGAAATAACTGATAATGAACAATGGAAGTATAATATCTCATTTTCCTTAAAAATTTTGTTTATACTATCACACATATTAAAATCTAGTAAGACACAACATGGTAGAACCAATGGAAACAGAAAAACAAAAGCATGGTAGGACTTCAAAGCAAGATGATATTAAATCAGCAATGGCTACCATAATGTCTTATTTTCCTCAAAGTAGCTGTTTATACCATCACACAGAATAAAATCAAATAAAACAGAATAACACCATTCCAACCAATGAATAAAAATATTATGACATAAAAGCAATATAATGGGGAACTATGATTACCATAAAATCTTATGTACTCTTACCATTTCTTACAGTCAGGAGACTATATGGTATTTATACACGTGTGTTTGATTTATTTCACTTATGAGTATGGTCTCAAGTTGCATCCATTTATTTATAAATATGTCAATGTGATCACTCTTTATAGCTGTGTAGTACTCCATTGTATAAAAATACCACATCTTTTTTATGCATTCTTCAGTTGATGGACACTTAGGTTGTTTCCAACATCTGGCTGTTACAAATTGTGCTGCTATAAACACAGGTGCACATATATCATTGTGGTTTGATGTTTTCTGTTCTTCTGGGAATATGCCCAGAAGTGGAATAGCTGGGTCAAATGGGACTTCTAATCCCAGCTTCTTGAGGAGTCTCCAGACTGACCTCCACAGTGGTTGCACCAGTCTGCACTCCCACCAACAGTGTAGAAGAATTCCTTTTTCCCCATAGCCTCTCCAGCATTTGTTGTTGGTAGTTTTGTTGATCCTGGTCATTCTTTCTGGAGTGAGATGGAATCTCAATGTGGTTTTAATTTGCATTTCTCTAATGACTACTGACACTGAACATTTTTTCATGTATTTATTTCCCATTTGTATTTCTTCATCTGAGAACTGTGTGTTCATCTCAGACGCCCATTTTTGGACTGGATCTTTGAATTTCAGGGGTCTGATTTTTTTTAATTCTTTTTTTTAATCACTTTTTTTATTTAAAGAAAAAAATGAAACAGAAAGACTGTAGAAATAATACAAAATTTCAAAAAACAAAACAAAACAAACCACAAATAATAACCAGTAAGAAATCACTAGTTGATAATTACATATTTTCCTCTTAGAAGTAGCAACCAGTTCTGTTCATCTATCCAACAAAAACTTAGTAATATGATTATCAGTCCTACACATTTAAACATACATGCAGTTATATCCTTTAGAATACTTTCTTTTCCTCTCTTTTTTTCTTTACATTAACTATAATCCATTCTCATAAACTGTTTAGAAGTTCTATACATGTATAAGTCTCTGCATGTATACCTAGCCTTTCTGTATTAGAGGGAAAACAAATCAAAACAACTCAACAATACAAATTCCTAGAGAAACATGAAATGAAAAGAGACATATAAAACCACAATACTAGGTGATCTACAGTAGTTATTATGATGTCTCTTGTTATTTTCAATAAAATTGTATCATAAGGCATAGTATAATTAAACTTAGCAGTACATAACACTATTAATAAAAACTGGACATTGAAGACATTATAGGACTTCAAAGGCAGTTAATAATCAAACCAGAATGGGTATCCTATTGAATCTTGTCATCTTCAGAGTAGTTGCCTCTACTCTCAGACTTGAAACTCTCAAACATACCAGATTTGAATAAAATCAGTCAAGACAAAACAGCGATATAGCAAATCTTCTTTGCCTCATCTCTGCTATGCTATTTTTCTGCCATTGTTGTTTACTTTTCTCCTTCATTCCACTGTCTGCCCCTTGCTTTGAGGCCTTTCTGCCATTGTTCCTGGAACCCTGGTGATTCTCTTCTCTCTCTAGAATGTCCTTCAGTATTCTTTGCAGGGTTGGATTGGTGGTCATGAACTCCCCCAGTTCCTCTTTGTCATGGAAATATCTTGTTTCTCCATTAATTTTGAGAGACAGTTTTGCAGGGTACATCAATCTGAGCTAGAGGTTATTTTCTTTCAGGGCTTGGAATATTTTGCTCCAAGCTCTTCTTGATTTGATAGTTTGCATTGAGAAGTCTGCTGTGATTTTGATGAGTTTTCCTTTATAGGTAATCTGTTTCTTTTCTGTGACTGCTTTTAATATTCTGTTCTTGTGATGTATTTCTGGGATCCTGATTATTATATGTCTGGGTATAGATCTGTTTTGGTTGTAGCTGGCTGGAGTTCTGTATACCTCATATATCTGAACATCACTTCCATTTCTTGTGCTTGGGAAGTTTTCCTTAATTATTTCTGTGAATAGACTTTTTATTTCATTTGTATTTGTCCCTGCATCTTCATTTACATTTTTTATTCTTAGGTTATGAATCCTCTTGTCGTCTTCTAGCCTTTGTATCATTACTTCCTGGTTCCTTATTATTTTTAAGAGATCCTTCCTTTTGCGATCATACATTGCAAATCTATCTTCAAGTTTTGAAAGTCTGTCTTTAGTTTCTGTTAAGAAGTTTTGTCAGCTTTCCATGGAGTTTTTAATTTCCTGATGTTCTCTTTGGATCTGTTTCATGGATTCTAGATTTTGTTTATATTCTTCATCAAAGGCTTCTCTCCTTTCTCTGGGTTCTTCCATTCTTCCATTTGTGTCTTCTTGAGGAGTAGCCAGCATTCCTTTTATTAATCTTCTTATATCTTGCTTCACCTGAGTTAGAATTTCAGACTTAAATTTGTCCATGAGGTCACAGAAGTATTTCTTTATTTCCACTGAGGCCGTGTCTGATATTGCATCTTTGCTGCCCTCAACCTCCTCTGCATTTACCTCTCCTGGACTCACTTTCCCTGGTTCAGTGGTTGGAGGCTTTTTGCTGTTTCTCTGGTCATGTTTCTGGTTTCTTTCAGATGGGTGAGTGGTGGAGGTCTCCGGGCCTTGCATATTGCTAACAGTTTTTTTGTAGCACACTGGCTAGGGAAGTTGTGCCCCCCCCCAGTCTGCTGCTGATCTGCCAGGTGCACACAGCTGCCAGGTGCATGCAGCCACAATGTGGGCCGGCCCCTCCCCCTACATCAGTCAACCAGTGAATGCTTCAGCACATTTATGTGTTCCCTGTGGATGTCACAGGTTTGGGACAGCCTTGTCCCTGGCTATTGGCTTCTGACCAGGGACATGGCCCAGCCCAAGCAGATCCCAACAATCTGCTTTGGGCCAGGAGTCTCCGACTGTCACCGCCTCAGTTGTTGATTCAAGCCTGTCCTGCCCAACTTCAAAATGTTGTCTAGCTGGTCATCTCACTCTGGGGAATCCAGTTCCCATCACTCACCAAAGTCTGCGCAGCTTGACTTGCCATTTCCACTTCCTGTTGCAACGCCTCCTCCCACCAAGGGTCTCGAGCTCACCAACCCCCTCCCTCAGGAGGGCCACATCCTCAGCTTGATCATGAGTAGCCTGACTCTAAGATGTGCCTGGTACAGCAACCAAAGCATGCTCAGCTCCAGACCTCCATCCATGCTTCTTCTTCTTTCTTTTGTTTTTTTCTTTTTTTCTTTTTCCTCAGTTTCTTCCTGGGTCATGAGAATTCCTCTCCTTTTGTCTGGTCTTCTCCATGTTGTTAGATTCTAGCATCTGAGTTGTTTTTTTTTTCAGAGAGGCTCTCTTTCATGCCATCTATCAATTGGCCATGTTGGATCCCTCCTCTTTTTAAAAATTCTTTATATGTTCTAGACAAAAGTCCTTTGTCTTAGGGACAGTTCACTAAGATTTTTTCCCAATTTGTGGATTTTCTTTTTACTGGAGATTTCTTTCAACATGCAGAAACTCTTTAATAAGACATGATCCCAGTTATTGATTCTGGGAAGTATTTCCCTGTGGTTTGATTCTTATTTATGAATTCTCTGCCTACCCCTATATCTTCAAGATTTTTACCTACTTTGTCTCCCATCAGATTTAATGTTTCTGTTTTAATATTTAGATCTTTGATCCATTTAGAATTTAGTTTAGTACATGGTGATAGGCATGGGTCTAGTTTTAGTTTTTGGCATATGGATAGCCAGTTTTTCCAGCACCATTTATTAAAGAGACTCTTTCTTCCAGTGGATGGGTTTGGCCCCTTTATCAAAGATAAGGTGGCTGAGTGTGTTTGTAGTTGTGGTTGTATCTTCTAATCTATTCCATTGATCTTTAGGTCTGTTTTTATTCCAGTACCATGTTGAGTTTATTACAGTAGCTTTGTAGTATAACTTCAAGTCAGGGATTGTGATGCCTCCTGCCTTGCCTTTGTTGCTTAGAATTGCCTTTACTATTCTAGGCCTCTTCTGGTTCCAGATGAATTTTAGGAGTGATTTCTCTAGATCTATGAGGTATGCTAGTGGTATTTTGTTTGGGATTGCATTAAATCTGTATGACAATTTTTGGAGAATGGCCATTTTCTGAATATTTATCCTTCCTATCCATGAACAAGGTATGTCTTTCTGTTTTCTGAGGTCCTCTTCAATTTCTTTTTTCAGAGTATTATAATTTTCCCTGAATAGATCTTTTACTTCTTTTGTTAGAGTGATTCCTACATATTTCATTTTTTTGGATGCTATTGTGAAGAGTGTGGCTTCTCTTATTTCTCTCTCAGTGATTTTGGTGTTAGTGTATAGGAATGCTATTGATTTTGACTTTGCATCCAGCTACATTACTAAACTTATTTATTATATCTAGGAGTCTTTCAATGGAGTTTTGGGGGTCTTCTTTGTAGAGTATCATGTCATCTGCAAATATGATAATTTAACTTCTTTTCCTATCCTTAGTCCTTTTATTTCTTTCTCTTGTCTAGTTGCTCTGGCTAGTATTTCTAGCACTATGTTGAATAGGAGTTGTGATAATGGACATCCTTGTCTTGTGCCTGATTTTATGGTAAAGGCTTTCAGTTTTTGGCCATTTAATATGATGCTGGCTGTTAGTTTATCATAAATGGCCTTATCATATAGAGGTAAAGACAATCTATTCCAATTCTCTGTAATTTTCTTATCATGAATAAGTGTTGGACCTTATTCAAAGCTTTTTCTGCATCTATAGGAATGATCATGTGATTCTTATTTTTGGCTCTATTGATATGGTGGATTACATTTATTGATTTACGTATGTTGAACCATCCCTGCATGCCTGGGATGAATCCCACTTGGTTGTGGTGTATAATCTTCTTGATGATTTGCTGCATTCTGCTTGCCAATATTTTATTGAGAATTTTTGCTTCTATGTTCATTAGGGAGATTGGCCTATAGTTCTCTTTTTTAGTTGGGTCTTTCTCAGGTTTTGGTACTAGAGTAATATTTGCATCCAGGAATGAGTTAGGAAGAATTGCTTCCCTTTCAATTTCATTGAACAGTTTGAGGATTTGTCAGCATTAAGTCTTCTTTTTATTTCTTGTAGAATTCCAAAGTGAATCCGTCTGGGCCTGGGGTCTTCTTTGTTGGTAAGGACTTAATTACATTTTCAATTTCATTAATAGAAATTGGGTTATTCAGCAGTTTTACATCTGCTTGACCCAGCTTTGGTATTTCATATGTTCCTAGAAATCTGTCCATTTCTTCTGTGTTATGAAACCTATGAGAGTATATGTTTTTTAAATAGGTGTTGATGATCTTCTGTATTTCCATAGAGTCTATAGTGATTTCATCCCTTTTCATTCCTTATTGCATGAATTTGAGGGTTTTTTTTCTTTTTTTTTTAAATAAGTTTGACTAGGGGCTTATCAATTTTATTTATTCTTTCAAAGAACCAACTCTTTGATTCATTGATTCTTTGTATTTGTTTTCTTAGTCTCTGTTGCATTGATTTCTGCTCTGATCTTTATAATTTCCTCCCTTCTTTTGGCTTTGGGTTGACTTGCTCTTCTTTTTCTAGATGTTTGAGGTGTAGCATCAGGATGTTTATTTGTATTTGTTCAGTTTTCCTGATGTGGAAATTCATTGCAACAAATTTTCCTCTGAGGACTGTTTTCATTGCATCCCACAGATTCTGGTAAGTTGTATTATATTTTTGTTTGCTTGTAGATGTTGTTTAATTTCTTCTTTAATTTCCTCTGTGATCCACTGGTTGTTCAGGAGTGTATTAATCAATTTCATGTGTTTGTGGGGTTTTTGAAGTTTCTTTTATCATTAATTTCTAGTTTCATGGCACTATGATCTGATAACATGCATGGAATAATTTTAATTCTTTTGCATTTACTTAAGTATGTTCTGTGGGCTATTATATGGTCTATTTTAGAGAATGTTCCATGTGCTGCTGAGAAGAATGTATATTCTGATGTTGTTGGGTGGAACACTCTGTATACATCTATCAAGTCCATTTGTTCACAGGTGTGATTCAGTTCTGTTATTTCTTTGCTGATTTTCTGTCTAGTTGATCTGTTCCTTTGCGTCAATGGTGTGTTAAGGTCTCCTGTTATAATTGTGGTATAGCTTATTTGATTTTTCATTTCTGTCACTACTTGTTTTTTATATCTCAGTGCTCCCAAATTTGGTGCATATATATTTAAGATTGTTATCTCTTCCTCTTGAAGTTTTCCCCTAAGTAGCATGTATTGACCTTCTTTATCTCTTCATATCATTCTTGGTTTGATGTTCACATTGTCTGCAAACAAAATAGCTACCCCTGCTTTTTTGGGGGGTTCCTGTTGTATGAAGTATTGTTTTCCATCCTTTGTCTTTCAGTCTATGAGTTTCCCTTTGGGTTAAATGGGTTTCTTGTAGACAGCATATGCTTGGATGTTTTCTGATCCATTCTGCCAGTCTGTTTCTTTTAATTGGTGAATTGAAGCCATTTACATTAATGGTTATAACTAATATATATTGGTTTATTTTTGATATGTTATCTTCCTGCTGTTGCTTCTTTGTCTTTCCACTCTGTTTAATTGTTTGCCTTGCTTAGTGGTTTTTTCCTATGTGTATCTAGAATGTCTTTCAGTATCTTTGTAGGGTTGGTTTGATGATCATGAAGTTCTTCAGCTGTTCTTTGTCATGGAAATATCTTACTTTTCCACCCATTTTGAAGGACAGTTTTGTGGGGTATATCAGTCTGGGTTGGAATTCATTTTCCTTTAGGATCTGAAATGCTTCACTCCATGCTCTTCTTGTTTGTGTGAGAAGTTTGCTGTGTTTCTGATAGGTTTTCCTTTATAGGTGATCTATTTCTTCTCTCTAATAGCTTTTATATTCTGTTCTTAAGTTTGATTTCTGGGATGTTGATTATTATATGTCTGGGTGTAGTTTTGTTTTGGTTATAGCTATTTGGAGTTCTTATGCTTCACTGATCCATATGTCAGTTTCCATTCACATGTTTGGGAAATTTGCAGCTATTACTTCTGTAAATAGTCTCTTGATACCATTTGTGTTGTCCCCTTCTTTTTCATTTATCCCTTCCAATCTTAAGTTGTTTTCTTTGCATCATCTTGCAGCTGTTGAATTGTTATTTCCTGATTCCTTGTTATTTTTTTTAAAGATCTTTCCTTTCCTGTTCACTACCTGCAATCTTGTCTTCGAGGTCTGAAATTCTATCTTCATTGAGGTGGTTTTGCTAACTTTCAATGGAATTTTGGATTTCCTGTATATCTCTTTTAATGTGCTTCATGCAGTCTGTTTGTTTCTTATATTGTTCACACAGGGTTTCCATCTTTTTGCATTATTCCTCTAATTTTTTAACTATGCCTTCTTTAGTTGGGTTTAGCATTTCTTTCATTACATTTTTCATTTCTTCTTTTACCTGGGAGATTATTTCTGATTTGAGTTTTTTTATAGCTTTGCAGAGTTGCTTCTTTATTTAAGTTGATATCATTTCTGGCATTTCAGGTGTATGGCTTATATTTTCTTCTTTTACATGGGTCCTAGGCTTGTTTGGGATGGGCTGGAGGTTTGAGATTACATTTTGTTCTTTTGTTTTGTCATTTTCCTATATTTCTGGGTTTCCAGCAATGTCCAAAGCTTCCTGTGGGCATGTTGGGAATGACCTGGTTCACCCACAGTTCCCCAGGACTGACTGGAGGTTGCTGGTTGTGCCCTGTCAGGCCTGCAGGGACCTCCTGTGTGTCCTCAGGTTGTCTAGGATGCTCTGCAGGGTCCTAACCACTGGGAGCAAAGCTCTCTCTGGGCACAAGGGACTGAAACTCACCTTGCAAGCCCTCAGCTCCTGGGGCTCAATGGAGGTGGTTAGGCATGGCTCAGTCAGGCCCGCAGTTCCCATGCCTCCAACGGTGTTTCAGGAAGCTGGGCAGGGTCTTAACTGCTGGGAGCTATTCCTGAGCAAGTGCAAGCTTGTTGGAAATTACTTTGCGGGTCCTCAGCTCCAGGGGCTCAATGGAGGTGGCTAGGCATGGCCTGTTCAGACACTTGGGATCTCCCATGCCTCCCACAGTTGTTCAGAAAGCTGGGCGGGGCCCTAACTGCTGGGGGCGATGATTCAGAGCTCTTCCCCAGTGGGTGCAAGCATGCTGGAACTCACCTCACATGCCCTCCACTATACTCTTACCATGCAGACCAATAATCATACTTTTTGATATTCATCCAAATAAGCTGAAAATTTTTTTACACACAAAACTCTACAAAATGTTTATTACAGTTTTATTCATTATAGCCAGAACTCAGAAGCAAAAAAAAAAAGAAAAAAAAAGAAAAAAATGTCCTTCAATTGGGTGTGTGGATAAGCTATGGTGAATATTAGTTAGCATTAAAGTGAAATGAGCTATCAAGCATTGAAAAGACATGGAGGAATATAAATACATATTGCTATATGAAAGAAATCAATCTGAAAAGGTTACATACTACATGATTCCAATTATCAGTGCTTTTTGCTTTATGGTCCAATAATCCTACTGTAAGCTGAAAATACTGTAAGTTGACAACACACTTAATATGTCTGTCAAACATACAGCTAAGCAACATAGTACACTGTTTATGTATTTTGTATATATGTGGTACTAGGGATTGAATTTAGGGCCTTTGGTTGAAGTTATATCCCCCGGCCTTGTTTCATTTTTTAATTTTTGAGACAGTCTTGCTAGATTTGATACATTAACTGGTTTAGGCTCACACTTAAGATCCTCTTGTCTCAGATGCCTCAGTCTCAGAGTGCTGGTATTACAAGCATATGCCTCTCTGTTTACTCTCTTGATCACATACCTGACTGAGAGCTACAACTTGCTGTGGCTTCCCAGCATCAGAGAGTAATACACTGAATCTCACTAGCCCAGGAAAAGGTCAAAATTCAAAGTACAGTTTCTATGAAATGCCTATTGCTTTAACATCATTATGAAGTAAAACAAAATTATAAGTTAAACCATAATAAGTTGGAAGTTGTCTGCACTTGACACTCTAGAAAATGGAAAAGTATGGAGACAGTAAAAAGATCACAGATTGCCATAGGTTAGGGGGTGGAATGGATAAGCAGGCAAAGCACAGAGATTTTTATAGCAAATTGACTATTCTGTATGATACTAGAGTGTCATCATACATATACTTGTCAAAACCCATAGGATGTGTAACACCCAGAATGAGCCCCAATAAAATCAATGCACATTAGATGAAGTTTGTGAAAGGCCATTGTTTTTTTGTTTGTTTTGTTTTTCTGGTACTGGGAATTGAACTCAGGACCTTGTGCTTGCCAAGGCCATTGTTTTGAACTAGCTTCCTGCACTAGGCAGCAAATCAAACCAGAATGGAGTCATTTATGTTTGTCATAATCAAACTAGATTTACACCTGGCCAGTTTTACACAAAAACAGTAGTGTTCAGTCAACTGGAGTCAACACAATAAGGAAGTCTCTTGTATTTTAATCCTATAAAGAAAGTGACTTTGACATGACCAATCTGCTTTGCAGTCCCTGATTGTCCTTTCTTCAACACTTTTTTGGAATATGCATCCCAGCCTTCTTTGCTCAGCTCATCGGTACACTGATTCTACATTATAAAATAAGATGTTGCTTCATTCTAAGATCGCAGCAAAAGCTATTTGGATCTTTAACCTAAACTTGTGGTACTTCTTTCTTTTGATAATAATAATGATTTGTCACTGTAGATTTATTACATTTTAGCAAATGCACCGCTCTGCTATAGAATGTTGGTAATGGAGAAAGCTGTAAAGGAAAAGGAGCATATGTGAACTCTGTGTCTTCTGTTCAGTTTTGCTGAAACTGCTCGAAAGATAAAGTCTATTTTAAAAAGAAAACATTTGAGTCTGGAAGTTAATGTGAATATTCATGACTCAGTAACTGGTTAGTGGTTATGAAAACCAGACCATTTCTATATCACTTGCAAATGATACTCTAACCAGTAGACTGCCCTCTTGTAAAGATTAATGTGCATGTCAGTAAAGATAAATGCCAGTGTAGCAGGAAGAGATTTAGATACTCTGACCATAACAAACATGTATTTAAGACTAAAATATGGGAATTTGGACTGACAGTTCTGTGAGGGTCAGACAGTTTTTGGACTTCATTGGACTTCTGTAGTCATTAGATAGAATGCATTCTCTGTTTCTCACTTACTGTCTTACTACCAGGCATTTGTAGCAAAAGTACGTTTCAGTCCATGTTATTCTAAGCAATATCTGCTACTAAGCAGCCACAAAACAATTATATAGTCTGTGTCTACTTGGAATATTTTCACACTTTACCCTCACCAGCATCTTCATGAAGGGATCTCTCAAAAAGGGAGATGGATGTGTTCTGATGAATGGAAGGTCAGGACTTCTGGTCACAGCAGAGAATAGGATCATTTGCTAAGGGAAGGAGCACAGAGCCTTGGATCTGGAAAGTGTTCCTCTGGCATATACTGGCACAGGCAGGTATTTATTTATGTTACTCCTGCAAAGATAGAGGTGACTAAAATGGGGATTGTAGTACATACCTCTAATCCCAGCACTAGAGAAACTAAGGCAGGAGAATCATGAGTTTGAGGCCAGTCTGTGCTACATAGAAAGATCCTGTGTCAAAAAATAGAACAAAGCAAAAAGATAGGGCTGCCTAACTTCGCATAATCACACAATTTACATACCACTCATTCCACCAATTAAAAGTTGTTACTAACATGCAAAATAATAATCCTGTGTGCTCATTTTGGATGAAACTACCTTTTAAAGTTTTGAGATATAAAAAGCATTATGGTTAATGTCTGGATATAGTGGTGAACACTTGTAATCTCAGCACTTGTAGGGGTGAGGCCTGAGAATTTGACCTTAAGTTTGAAGCCAGCCTAGGCTGTATAGCAAAAGCATGCGTCAAAAAAAGAAAAAAAGCATTATGTTTAATAAAACTATGATATAACCCAGCAAAATGGATATATATATATATATATATATATCCAAAATGTCTCCAAAGAAATGAAATAAACATGTCAAAATGTTTCTCCTGAATGCCACTTGGTCAGTTATTAGGGTGTTAATTCTATTAGGCCACTGTGTTATTGGTCCCTGGAATATAAATTTGTACGCACAGTGTTTACATATCATGCTCTATGTTAAGGCAAATTACAACAGACAATAAAGCCCAAAGAAATGTAAGAAAAAGATTTTAAGTCTGCTGGACCTGTGCTCAGGAAGCATTAATGTAGACTTGTCTACCTGTATTTACCTCCATTATAAACCATCAGTGCCTGGATTTTGCAAGCTCTGTCCTGGTCACCCTGCTTCTATTGTGTTAAATTCTCATTCCCAGACTTCCCAGCCTTCAACCCTAAAGCCTGTTATTATCACAGCCCGACCATAACTGTCAAACCCAAGCTGTCAGGCCGCTCTACTCTGCCTTCTTGTTGAGAGTCCTAGGGTTGCACATAAAGGAAACCCTCTCTCTGTCCTTTTGTTCCACCCACTGTCCTCCTTGCTGTTTCCTAGAGCATCAGGCCACTCCTACCTCAGACTGTTACACCAATGGCACCCTGTGCCTATCAGGTTTCTGCACTGGAAATCCCCAGGGCTCACTCTCTAAAGCGTTTTCTTGACTCTAGCACTGCAGCCACCCTCTCCTGCTCTCCCAGTCCTCCTCACCCTGTCCCTGTTTCCTGATACATTTTGTCTATCATGTTCTCACACATGATGTAATGTGTCTGTTGTATTTGGTGTCTGTTTCTTGTCATTATTATGTAAGCTTCATGAGGACAGGACAACTTTTGTATCTATTTTGTTTGCTGTTTCACCCCTGTCACCAAGCTCATTGGTGCTTAATAAACATTTGTAGAAAGAAAGAAAGAAAGAAAGAAAGAAAGAAAGAAAGAAAGAAAGAAAGAAAGAAAGAAAAGAAAGAAAGAGAGATCTTTAACATCAAAAGTAAGCTGTGTCTCTGCATTGTACTCGTGGTTATGACAACCTAATAACTATGAGATCTAATTACACTTATTAGTAATTATTATGTTGGAGGCAAAGAGCACATATGGAGCTTTATATCATTTAAGTTAAGCCATTCAAATATTTTATTGTTTTGGTTACTGTAGTTCCATTTCTAGATTTCCCATAAACAAAGGTAGCCTTTTACTTATGATTTTATTTGATATACTTTGGTAATAGAAAGAATCGTGAGTGCTATTAATGTCTGAGGACAGTGGAAAAATATCCCAGAGAGAAGTTGTCATAAGAACTGTGCCAGGAAAGTAACTACACACACAGAGTAGAATGCACCATCCAAAGAGAAATGGAAGGAAGTAATCTGGAAGTCGTTTTCTCTGTCAGTTTCAGGATACGAAGCTCTGAATCTTCTCATGAGAATTGTCCTCAGAAATACCAAGGTTCAGTAGGATACTAAGGTGCTGGTGCTAAAAATATAGACTTCATAGGAAATTTTGCAGAGATTAAAATAGGTAAGGTATAAAGCATCTATTACTATGTATAGTCCCTGAAAATGTTAATAGCTAGAGCAATAATCTTTACATTAATTGCCTTATCTAATCCTCTCTAACGCCCCCCCCCAGGAGGACAGTCATTATCCCAAATTTCAGATGAGATAATGCATAACTGATCAGGATCACATAGTAAGTGTTAGAGTTCCTACTGCAAGATTGACTCTAGGGCTCTTGCCCTTAACTTTCTGTTGAATCAAACTAGTAAGCGATAAGTAACTAGTAAAAACGCAAAAAAATGATTATTTGGTGGTGAATAATGGTAGTGGTTTCCATTGTCATGTGCTATGTGTGGCAGCATATCCAAACATTTGTTGATTTTTATTCCCTTTAGGACCTTAAAGGACCTGGGGAGGAAGATGCCATCCTGTAGGATGATGACCACTTTCCATTCTCCTCTCTATACTCCTAGTGCAGAGCTCCAGGCTGCCTCTATGAATCCACTGCAGATGCCACATAAAGTGAAATCTAATCTTAGTCCTGCTGCTAAACCTTAAGAAGACCAGGAAACTTCTTTCTAGAGTCCCTCCCTCTTTTCTTCCCTCCTTCTCTCCCTTTCTCCCTTCTTTCCTTCCTTCCTTTGTGGTAGCCTTTCTCTTTCTCAGGTCCAGCTGCCTTACTATATTTATGGTGTATTGCAAGACACTTTGTTATGGCTTGAATTGTGCTTCCCACCTAACTCATATGTTGAAGTTTTGAACTTCACTTAAATATTTGAAGGTAGGGACTTGAATGAAGTAATTAAAGAAAAACAAGATCATAATCCAATCTGACTTGTGTCCTTATAAAATAAGATCAGGACACTGACACACACAGAGGAAAGACTATGTGAAGACTCTAGAGGAAGACAGTTCTGGGACTCAGAACACAATGACCTGAAGCATGGCACTGTGGAATACCAAATACATAGAATTGAAGGAGACTAGAAGGCCTTTTAAGCAATTTTTTCCCCTAGTCTTTTTCTAGCCTTGTTTCTTGAATTCTTTATTCCCCAGTGTAGGTCATAGTAACCAGAATTCTTCTTCTGTAAGGTAGCTTATAAAAGCTAGAATTCTTCCTCCAAAGAAAACCATAGGACCTAGCAATATCACTCTTTCACCCTTCTTCCCTGATGACCTTCATGTGACAGGGCTCCTGCCACATACCTGGAGAGAGGATTGCTACACAGAGTGGCCGAGAAGAATCTGAGTAGACAGCCCTCCTTAAGTTTCCCCTCAGTTTATTGCTATTGCCTCAGACTCTGCCCAATTACATTTCTACACAGCCGTTCATTCTTCATTGAAACAAAGTATAAAAATATACAATTTGCCCTGAGTGTCTGGGTCATCATTTTCTGAAAACTACTTATGTTTTGTAAAATTTTAATTAAATACATTTGTTTTGTTCTTGTGTTAACCTGTTGTGTTAGTCAGCTTTTCTTCCCTGTACTAGACATAATCAATTTTTGAAGAGAAAAGGTTTATTTTGGCTGATGCTTTTAGAAATTCCAATCCATAATAGATTGGCCCCATTGCTTTGCACCTATCATCAGACAGTATATCACAGTCAGAGTGCATAGCAGAGCAAAACTGTCTACCTTATTAGCAGGAAGCAAATGAGAAGAGAAAGGGACTGTCCCACAATACCCTTCAAGGATGCAAGCCAGTGACAAAGGATCTCTAGGCCCTACTTGTCAAAGGTCTTTCCCTCTCCCCAGTAGCATCATCTTGGAGAACAAGACTAACAAACACAAGCCTTTGAAGGACACTCAAGATCCAGACTTTACTACCTGTCTTTGTTTTGGGGTGTTGGCCACAGCCCTTGTGATGGGTAGTAAAAAGTTTTTATCCTTTCAATGGTGATCTAAAAAAGGCAAAGAGAGGCAGATTTCATAAAACAGCAACTGTCTCAGCTCCTTAGACTCAAATTTCTAGCCACCAGAATAATGAAGAAGCCCAGTTGTTCAGCCCACATAGTCTATGGCACTGTTGTGGCAGCTCCACCAAATTAATACAGCACTGAGTGGCTAGAGCACCAGAGCTGCATTCCAAGATGTGCCATTTTCCTGTCTATTCTTTTAATTTTTTTTATTTTATGGGCAAAAGGTAAAACAAAATTTTTATTACAAAATAATAGGAAAATATCATAGTTAACACATTAGCAACCATTCTTAGCAACCTGTGCCTGTGTCTTTTCCACAGTTGTTTAGAAGGTGGAGAATAGAACTCATTTTGTAAAGCAGCACACATCCACTTCAGAGCTGGCTGTGGGGGCCATGACCCAGGGAATTTAATCAAGGTACATGCTTTCCTTTGTGTTCTCGTGCACGCTTCCCACTTACTGATGCACTTCCAGGGAACAGCACCTTCCTTAAAACTAGCACAAATACTTTGCTCTTATCCAGAGGCAAGTTCTTACAGTACTGTGCCATCATTCATTTTTAATATGCCTGTTTACTTCCTTCTCCACAATCCCAGTGAAGTTCTGAGTTTATTAACACATACTGACATTGTGGCTACAAATTATTCCTTTCATTAGCTCTAGGATCTACTATAATTCTTGGTTCACGGAATGCACTAGTTCATGTTTGGATTTCTTGTTCACTTAAAGTTCATTTCTTTTTTTTTTTTCACCTTTGGTTGAAAGTCATTTTATAATATGGATTCTGGGAAAAGAAATGTTAAACATTTTATTATTTTTTAAATTAAAAATTTTTTTTTAAAAGTTTTTGGAGACAAGGAGGCCTTCTGGTTCAGGCAGACCTTGAACTCACTGTGCAGCCCAGACGAGCCTCAAACTCTTGGCAGTCTTTCTTCTTCAGCCTCCTGAGTGCTGGGATTATAGGTATATGCTATGGACACCCAGTTAAACACTAATAATGTGCTATATATTATGCTATCTGCAGTGGTTAATGTTACAAGAAAGATGGCTCATTTTTCTGTTAAACACTTCAGTTAGAAGAGTCTGAAATGCCTAGGCCTCTTTTTATGAGGAAGAACCCAAGCATTGGGGATGTTGCATTGCCAAAGAAAGCCAGTTATAACAACCTCAAGGATCTTATTATAGTTCACTCAGCTCCCAGGACAGAGCCAGAACCCCTGGGAGGGGGTGGGTGTCTTTGGGAAGATGGTCATTTTTCCCGTGGACATCTTCAGGACTCATTGTGCCTGTGTTATTTACCAAGTAGTAGTATTTGTTTTTTGGTAATGATACCTCATTCTCTTCACAGTTTTTGGGTAAAAGGGAGTGGAGATATATGTAGGTTGTTTGAACTGTATTCAGCTGAAATGTTGAGCCACAGAAATACTGCACCTCTCATTTCTTCTTAGTCCTGGCCAGTGTACTCTCTTTGGGGATCCATTTGTAAAGGAAGTGCGCGTAACCCTCTCTAGACTGGGATCAAAGTATTTTGGAAAATACTGTGTCTGTACTAAAGTCTACAGACTTTTCTTGTCATTGTTCCCTAAACAATACATTATAACAACTATTTGTGTGGCATTTATATTGTTTTATATATTGTAAATAACTAAATATGCAGGAGATTTGCATAGGTTTTATGCAAGTAATAAGCCACTGTATATAAGAGTCTGAAACATCTGCAGATTTTCCATCCATGAAGAGTCCTGGAACCAGTCTGTTGAGGATACTGAAGGTGATTTTGCAGTCTTTCTCCCCTTTCCCTGGCTCTCCCAGGACACCACAATGATGAACATCTTCTGAAAGTCTTAGTGAAGTACTGTGTCACGAAATTGTTCTTTTTACAAAACAGTAGGATGAAGCAAGAGGTATAACTAGCAGCACCTGCTTTTGCATGCTTAGAATGCAGTTCATTTTCAGTTGTTTACTGTTTGTAAGACAACTGCCAACATCCCACAGATTTGTGTCTGGAACACCAAAGAAGCAGAATCAATCATTTGTGAAGAAACAGAACAATCTTCCATTAGACTTTGCATAATACTGAAAATGAGCACAAGTGAAGGTCAGACCTGTCCTCCAGGTCCCTAATTACAATTCAGAGACCCAGAAAGGAAGGGAATGGAGAAAAATCTAGTGAAAATGTCTTCCTGGAGTTGGGGAACATTAACCAGAAATAGAAGATAATTCTGTCTTTGATGCCAAACATCTGTGTGGTCATTTTGTTTTTCTTCTAAAGGCATTTAACTTTGTAGGATTAAATTCTTTCTGATATCTAGAAAGATGCAGATGTTAACTATTTGATCTCATCTAAATATTTGAAGGCTGTTTTTTATGGGTAGGGAAGTTAATATTAATACTACAAAAAGCACTAAAATACTACAACATGCCAGTTTAAATGATTGGCAAACAGTCACAGTAAGGATCAGATGGCGTATTTCTGATTTTAAAAAAAGATTATTTAAAAATGTATTCTAGAATAAAGGACACTTGTGCTATTTATTATCCAGTGAAAGCTAAATAGCACAGAGACATAGTTATTTTAAGTTACATTAAAAAAGGACAAAACATCATTTTTGAAAACAAAGCAAAAAAGAACCAAACTTGTTAATTTGCAGTTTTTGGTTTGTTTCTGTTTTTCTATTTTTTGGTGTGCTGAAGATTCAATCCACAGCTTCACACATACTCAGTAAGGAGAACAACTTTGAAAAATTCTAACAAAGAGAGAAATAAGCCTTTTATGTAATATAGAAGGAAGATCTATTGGAGAAAATTAGTCCTAAAGGAAAAGGATTGATAATGTGAAATATACTCACTTTGATCTGTATTTAATATATTCTCATTTTCAGTGTTCCAATGCCCTTCAAGTTACTATAGTAATCATACCTTGCCACTCAACATTTAATTTCTAAGTAACACAGTATGGGTAGGCATAGATAAAAATCTGTTAAACATTATGTTGAGTTACCTGCTTGAAAAGTAACTTTCACTCACTTTCTCTCTCTCATAAGCATACTTTGGGCTTGATTACATCTAATGAGAAGATTTAAACACCTCCAAATATAAGCTGTGCAAAAAAATCAGTAATTGTGTAGTCTGTAATTTAGAATATGAGAACCTTGACAGGATGTCACTGCATTGATTAGAGATACAGGAATGAAAGTTTTACTATAAGCACTCAGGAGCTGACATAGAAAGTCCCTTGTTATGTGTGATGAGCCTGTAGACAAAGCAGTGCCCTCAGACTCTCAGACTGTTTCAGGGATGTTGTATCATAATATTATTCATCTGAAATGGACAGATAGGGATTGGAATATAGCTTACTGGGAGAGCTTGGGCTTAGCATGCACAAGACTGATTTCAATCTCTAGCATAAATAAATAAATAAATAGGTATGTATATAAATAAAGTTAAATAAAGACAGATAAATGACATGAAGGTTTTTTTCCCCCTCACAAACCAGTTTGCATTAGAAATTATAGGTAAATGAAAAAGAAACTGCCGGTCACCGAAAAACGAGCATAAGTATTTGCATATATAGCTGTTGTGCTTTTAGAACATCAGCAGCCCTTTTTCTCAGCTCTCCAATGAAAAGGCTATCCAGAGATTCACTCCTGAAAATGGCAAAAATAACTGACTACTTACATTTCTAGGTAAATCCCCCAAAATGTGTTAGGATTATCAGTAATTCAAATTCAGGCTTTTGAAACAAAAACTCCCACACTTTAAAATTTACCTTTTCCATTGTTGGATCAAAAATTCTCTAGAAAAGTGACAAAAAGAAAGGATGATTATTGGGAAATAAAATGTTAGAGTATATCTCAGAAAGCCAAAATAATAATACATTTACTAAATGTTTCCTTTGTTCCCAGCCTCATGCTAGATACCTTAACTTCATTATTGTATTTAATCTTCATGACAGCACTATGAGGTTTCCTTTATTAGTATCTCTATTTTACAAATTAAGCCCAAAAGCCTTAAAGTAAGTTGCACAAGGGATCCTGGTTGAGGTAGTATAGTGTGGAGAGACGTGATACCGTTCCTCACCCATCATGAGGATCAGGGCCAATGTTCCTATAACCAAAGACAGATTAACAAGAATAAAAATTTACACATTTAATTAATCCAAGTTTTGTATGACACAAGGGTTTTCAGGAACAAGGATCAAAGACCTAGGAACACTGGCTGTTTTTATGCTTAGGTTTGATGAGAATGGGCGTCCAGTTAGAAATGTGATTAAACAGAATGACCCAGTGGCAATAGGTGGGTGATGGACATAGCAAAGTCAGTCTGTTCATATCCCGGGCCTTCCTGGCTTCTCTCTGGAGCATGCTTTCTTCCAGAGTGTGGGGCCGACCGTCTGGAGTAAGGGTTTTTAGGGGAGAAGAAAGAGACTGACTTTTCTATGTTTTATGGCTTACTTTGAAGGACAGGCTTTGTACCGTCTGTGACCCACCTTGGGGAAGATGACTTGTGCTTCATTTGATTTGCTTTGGTGAGACATGTAAGCAGGTGATCAGAGAGAACTTGCTCCTGGGGTCTCCCAGACTCCTTTGTGCAAAATACTCAGCATGCCAAAGGGCTGCAATTATTTTATTTATTTATTTATTTATTTATTTATTTATTTATTTATTTTTTCAGTACTGAGGATTGAACCAGGGCCTTGTGCATGCTAGGCAAGCACTCTACTACTGAACTACATCCTCACTCTCAAAAGATCATAATTTAGGACACTGTCATTTGACCCTTAGAACTCTTAAGCAATGGCACTTGCCTATAAAAGAAAAACCCAAGAAATGTGTACTCCAGATCTGCACTTTCAGTGAGTATTATGGAAAAAGGGAAAATTGGTAATAAAAAGAGAAATTAATTTGCATTGTGTCCAGAGACAGTAGTACAAGTAGTTGGTATAATCAAGGGCAATCCATGAGGCTTGTACTGTATCCTGACCCAATGAATTCACAAAGTCAAGTGGCTGACAGAAATACCCAAAGTTCCCCCTGAAGCAACCAGGAACTGGGATATAAAATGTTGAACTTTCACAGAGACTTTGTTTTACTTATGAGAATTTTCATGTGCCTACATATCCATATCCCTAAATTGGAAAGCACAGTAGCTAGAAGTTCTCAATAACTCCTGACATGGAAGAATGTATTAATTTCATACTTTTAAAAATTATACTTCTTAGGCCAGGGCTTTAGTTTAGTGGCACAAGTGCCTGCCTGGCAAGTGGGAAGTCATGAGTTCAATCACCGGTAAAACAACAAAACAAAACAAAACAAAACAAAACACTTTTTGGGAACTCACGATGGGTGTCAAATAATGATCATCACATTTTGTTACACAACAGAATAATTTTAGTAGTTCATTCTACAAATTCTAAGATACACTACTTATTGTTGTTCCATATGAATCAATCGTGTAAGATAGAATGGTGTCTTGTAAAACAAGTTACATAGAATTTAAAGGGTCCAATTCAATAAAGATGTCTTGTGCTCTGTCTGATTGTTGTGTTTTGAAATTTTGTTTTATTTTTTTCTCGTTGAAATAAAATGGATTTGAGAAGAAAAATAAAACTAGAATTTAATGGGTCCGTACTAAATTTCTGAATTAGTAGTAAAGACAGTAACTGCAGTGTATCACAAGAGGGCGTGCTGGTACTTTGAACAATCACTGATTTGGCAGGCAACAGGAACACAAAGATAACATATTGATTTCAGGTACAAATTGGCTTTTCTATAGTCACTAAACATCAAATCTGAAATATTTTATTTAGCAAGTGTTCTGGGATTTTAAAAGAGTAAAGAGTTTGTCTTATTAGTAAATAAAACACAATACTTTTCACTGAAAGAAATGAGTTTTCTTTAAAATCTATATTCCTTTGCTAATATTTTATTAGATATATATATTTTGGAGATACATGTCAGTTCAAGGATTGGTACTGTGGAGTCAGAACTACAAAGAACCAACACTAAGTATACATTTGGCCATGTGGTGTTCAAATCCAGTCTCTGCTCTGTCTTGGTCATTAGCCTCTTTTTGATGTGACATTGCTAAGCTTGCTTCAGTTACTTCACCCATTATGGAGCCAACATCTACCCTGTGGTTAAGATTGAAAAATGTGATCCTGTGACTCTGGGAGGCACTGGCATATAGGTTCGCTGGCTCTTTTATGTTGTTTTTCCTCTTCTTTTGGGGTCTGTTTTAACCTGACTCACTCATAAATACACAGAATTTTAGGTAAACTGAGCACATTTTTAAAGAATATAACCAATTTGGTTTTGCTCTTAAAAGTATTTGTTCTAAAATTTCCTGAAAACTCTGAGTTCAGGTGACATTAGTGGATATGGAATTGCACGAGCCATGGATTGACATGCCTGCCATTTCTACTCCCTAGTACTCGCTGGGAAGTTGCCAAGGCAGGACCGTGTCAAGTCTCTGTGAGCCCATCAAGTCCTAGCCTGTGCTGAATTCTTTACAATAAGATAATTCCATACCCTTATTGCTTGGAAACTGGTTTTCAGTTCCAAATTCTTGTTGCAGTTGAGTTTTGTTCTTACATGTAGGTGTAGGAGGTTTTTGCCTCTGTCAGAAATTCAGTTCATTTGTCAGTGAATCAGCCCACAGCTATTGTGTATGTTATGATTATGTTATGCTATGTTGTTATTGTCATATATTACGATTTTCTGCTTGCTTTGCTAAACAAAGACAAACATCACCCTCTATTGAGTATGGAAAAATCAGAAGATGACATACCAACTATTACTTAGAAAGAGAAGTCATGCAGAGTGGGGAGCTGGCAACTCCCTTCCTCTGGCCAGGACCTGTCTGCTTCCTTGTAATGAATTCATCTGCTCTTTGGAGGAAGGGTTTTGCTTCTTCCTGAACACATTAGGCCAACAAACTCATTAAGGAGGAAAATAATTTCACTATGTGTGTTGTTAATGCTCTCTGTGTGGGAGGAAAGTATTTGTGGAGTACAGAAAAGGTGGAGATTGCCAATCTTATCATTATTTTCTTACAAGAAGAAAGCCAAGAAAAACAAAATTATGGTTAAAGGAAACTTGCTATTCAGGTTGATAGTGTTTTCTCCAACAATTATGGCCAGCAGGTCAGGAAGTCAAATTGGGATTTCAGAATTTGTGGACTTTGTATATGAGTTTAATTTCTTTGCAAATAAAACCTGAGAGTTACATTCTAATTTAGAGTTGATCATTAGCAAAACTAGGAATGAAAAATCCCATTTCAGCAGGCTTGCTACTTACTAATAGTTCTACTTAGCAACTGTAGGAAGAGTAAAAAGGCAGCTATAGGTTTTCAAAGAATCAAGATACCACAACTATACAGCAGTATGTGTTTGTTTAGGTTGATATCTTTATAAATGGAATGTCAACTGTGATATCCAACAAAATATAAATTTTACATTTTTCTTTCAATCTATGCACATTTTTCAGAATTTCAGGAGAAATAAATGTTCCAAAACCAGAACAAGACTTTTTATTATTTTTACCAAAACATCACCTCCCAAGTCAAATACTAAAGCAATAAACAGCTTTAAAAATTGGTCAGAAGTAAATTTATTAAAGCTGAATGCTCATGTGGGAAAAACAGAAGTCAAAGAATTAGTAGCCTGCCACTATTTCTTTGTCCAGGTTTGCAGTCTTAAAGGTAGAAAGTCTCAGCCCTAAGAAGCTATTTGTGGTTTAAAAAATTATCATTTCAAATATCATTTTTAGGGTCAAAATAATATTATTTTTGGAGGTTGAAAATGTTTGCTTTGTACATATCTATGCACTTTTGATATTTGTGACTAAGAAAATTGGCTCAATCCAAGGGAAAATCACTTGACATCATGGTACTTATAATGCTTTTTATAGCTGGACAACAATACACAGTAACATCAGGTAACAATGGTACTTCCCTATGCATGAAATCTTTGAATTCAATTAAAAAAATAGGGAACAAGTGACACAGAAGCAAATAGCTAATCCAGTTAATAAATCACTTTAGAAAGCTGGATACCTTGGTATTATCTTTGCCCTTGTCCTCTCTGCCTCTAGTTTCTAACAAAGTTCTCAATTCCTTCTTATTTTGCTCTGCTGCTGTGAAATTTTGTCTGTCTCTCTCCTCAAACTATTGCAAAATCGTCTCAATATTTTCTCCCATTTTTCTTTGCAGTTCATTCTCCTAACAATTATATATAAGTTCCCTGCTGAAAGCCTTTGTTTTCACATCTCTGATGATTCTGGTGAGGACTACTGTCTATTTTATTCTGTGTTGGGTTAAGACCTTCATCAACAGTCAGGACCTAGCCCCACAGGAAAGACCGTGTTAGGGTTGTTAGGTTATCAGTCTGCAACAAAGCAACTCAGGGTTCTTGCAGAAGCTGCCAGCATCCGAGAAGACTGGATTCCTGATGATGACACTGTGACAGGAGCCGCCTCATCTGCATGGGGTTTCAGTGGGGAAGTTCAGGAGAAGGCTGGAGGTGCTGTGGACACTGAGTACCCACGTACATTGGGCAATGGTTAGAAACAGGAGAACTAAACCCAGAGTCCACATGCCAGTGGATATGGGATAAACAATTGATTTCTTTTCTTTCTGAGAAATTCTCCAAGGCTAAACCTACTAGTTCTATATCATTATGATCCCAGTGGAACAAGATTAAGAAAGGTTTACTCCATTTTCTAAAGTCACAATTACCAAAAAGGGTTGAACATTAATTAGGTGAGATAATTCCAGAAGGCCATTAAAGAAAATCTAAATCAAATTATACACATCTCACCCTGGAAATTGTATTTTTTTTTATGCCAGGAATTGAACTCAAGACTTTGAACTTGCCAGGCAGGCACATATAATGCTGAGCTATAGCCCCAACCCCTGGAAATTGTATTTTAAGCAAGTTTTTGGGGTGATTCTTATACATCTAGTTTTGGCACAGCTACTGGGAATCAGTGAGTCAGAGGAAGAGGAAGAAATCGATATTTCTCACAAGGCTTCCTGCTACCTAGTACTCATTCTGGTACAAAGGTCTTAGTTTCTTTATTGCTGAGACAAGATACCTGACACCCACAATTTAAAGGAGAAAAGATTTGTGTTATCTTACAGTTTCAGAAACTTTAGTCCATGGTCAACAGGCTCCAGGGCAGAAACAACATGATGGAAGAGTCTGGTGAAGGAAAGTTGCTCATATCATGGTAACCAAGAAGCAGAGAGTGAAGGGGGTAGCTGAGGAGGGAGACAAAAACCTTCTAGATCGTTCTCCCAGGGACCTCCTAACAGTAAGTCAGCTACAGCACCCCCATGATCCAACCACTTTCTAAACACATGGAGTTTGGGGGCCATTTTATTCTTTTTAAATTTAATGTAGAAAAGCAATTTATTCCATTATAGGAACTTACATAGTTAGTCATGGAGAGTAACAGGCTTGCCGGTGAAATAGGTCACAGATGGAGATGATATAAAACTAGTGATCACAGACTAACTCCTAAAAAAAAGAAAGAAAGAAAGAAAGAAAGAAAGAAAGAAAGAAAGAAAGAAAGAAAGAAACTCTGGTCAAAGATTAATTTAATTTTAAAAACAAATACAAGCTATCAAATCACTCTTCTCAACTTGGCAGTCTACCTGAGGTACAATTGTGAGATAAAAACATACATCTTTACAACTTGGTGGTCCCGAGTTAAAAAAACAAAAAAGCCAAGAAAAACCATTTCACAGAAAGGGAAGGAATAATATGAAAATAGCTCAAGAAATACACTAACATAACAACAAAAAAAATAACAAAAATATGCTAACAAGCAAAAAATATCTGGGGAAGGACAAACATGTAGCTTTGACTTAACCAAAAAGAGACTGCAATAAAGGACTTCAAAACAAGCCAATAGTAAATTCAAAATTGCTACCATATTATATCTTGCTATCTTGGAAATAATTATTCCTGCCATTAGACTTATATAACCAAACAGAACAAAATAGAATAAAACCTAACCAAAAAAAAAAAAAATGGAAATGATATAGGACTTCAAAACAAGACCATAGAGAATCAACAGTGGCTACAACCTTCAGAAGGAGATTCCCCCTAGATGCCACACTGTGTACTGCTATCCTCTGAACCTATGGTCAGACCACTGGCCCTAGACCTGCAATGTCAGTGAAACACCAAAGCATCACGGGCATCCAATTGCATTTCATCTCGATAGCTATCATCACAGCCTGTGTTTCTCCAGATAAACTGGTCACTTACCGGGTGGGGTAGGGGATTGATACTTCTTTGCCAACCCACACACCAGAAGGGCCTGGGGTCTGGCTGTTCCTAGTCCAGCAGCAGTCCACGCATGGTGCTGGTTCCCAGACTCGGCTTGCTTCCTTGTGTGGCCTTGTTCTCTCTCCCCCTAGTCCACAAATGGTACTGATTCACAGGGAGAGTCTTGGGTCTGGCTGTTTCTAGTCTGCCAGCTGCCTATTTATGGTGCTGGTTCCCAGACTGGAGATACATCTTAAAAAGAAAAATAATCACATTTTAAACCATCCCCCCCCACCTTTTTAAAGCTACTTTAAACCTGGATTTGTAAGTAGAAAATTTCTAAAAAAACCTTAAATATAAGATTGTGGCTTTGCTGAATCAAGTACCCCAGTTAATATTTAGAAAATACCCATTTTTGGGACCAATAGTATTATTGTTGGTACCTATTATGGAGGGATATATTGACAAAGTCTGTATGTCTCTCAAACTGTAAAATCAATCATGGAAATGAGAGGAAAACAGGGGAGTCTAAAATCACAAGTGCAGATATATCTAGGATCCTAGTCCTTCTGGATCTACACTTCCTTCAGAGTCTTCATAATTATAAATATCATCTTCCATCTGCCACACTTGCATTATATTGTCTTCTGATGCAGTACAAATCACCCAAGGTTCATTGGGTTTCCAGGAAAAATCAGATATGTTGTTAGTGTGGCTGCTATGAATGAACAATAACTCTGGTATACTATCTTCTGCATCTTCTGGAGATTGCTTTTCTCCAGTTTTACTTAAATCCCAGACATTCAGTCTTTAGTTAGTAGGTGAGATGACCACTGAACCTGAAATATTTCATCCTTATGTGATTTGAAGGTATGTAATTTAAGTTTCAGATTTCTTAGATCCCACAAAGTGACAGTCTTGTCAGTTGTTCCTGTGGCAAGAAGAAATCCACTACAAGGACTGAGAGAGTCTTCACCTCTGCACTGTGAGCATCAACTGAGTGGGTTGGTTTGGAAATATTGTTTGACTGTGTATCACAAATCATAAGTTTCTGGTCATCAGCAACTGATTCAAACAGAGACTCATTGAGCAGATGCCAGGAAACACCCTGTAAAGATGATCTTCTCGTTCACCACTTTCCTTCCTTTGGAACAGCACTGATGTCTCATAGGCAGATGGTATGGTCATTGGAAGCACTAAGTACATGCTGACTAAGACTTGGGTTCAAGAAAGCCCATAATCTTCCTGTCTGCAGAGATGCAAGTCTGGGTTGCGCTCTGCAGAGGGGTCTGGTTTGTACAGTCAAAAACAAGAATGTCACTGGATAGAGTCTTTGTTGCCATGGTTGATCTTGATTTTTATTTCAGTTTTCCTAATGACAGAGCCAACTTTCAAATTTTCCTTTCTCACTGTCATAGTGTGATGTATCACACTCAGCATCATCACTGCGGAGCTGTCTGCTGGCTGTCACAAGATAGTTTTGTTCATCTGATATGTGTATTTCCAGGATAAGTCAATCAATGCTGAACTCTTTTCCTACTGGTCTGGTTATATCTGGAAGCCACTGTGTTAGGTTGGGCCACTCCAGAGCAAGGGTCATCATCAAGTCATGAAGAAATTTGTTTCCATATCTTATATTCCTCATTGATCACACATGCTTCCAATGTGTATACTTGTAAGAGGGGTAGGAGAGCTGGAGGACCATGGGACCAAATGACATGAGAGGGTCCAGGAGGCAGGTGCTCATTCTGGGGGCATTTTTTTGATTCAAAATATAACACCATTTTTTTTTATTTAAAGAAAAAATTTTGAAAAGAAAGAGGATAGAAATAATACAAAATCTCAAAAACAAAACAAAACAAAATGGTAACCAGTAAAAAATCACTAGTTGATAATTACATGTTTTCCTCTTAGAAGAAGTTGTTCAAGTTACAAAAGTAAAGCCTACAAAGTGGACATCAAAACAGTGAGACTGCAATCAGTTTTGTTCATCCATCCAACAAAAACTTTAGCAACATGGTTGTCAATTCCACACACTCAAACATACATGCAGTTATATCCTTTAGAATACTTTCTTTTCCTTTCTTTTTTTTCTTTACAATAACTATAATCCATTCTCTTAAACTACTTAGAAGTTCTACACGTTTAAGTCTCTACATGTATACCTAGCCTTTCTGTATTGGAGAAACAAATCAAAACAAGTCAACAATACAAATTCCTAGAGAAACAAAATGAAAAGGACATATAAAACCACAATACTAGGTGATCTATGGTAGTTACTATGATGTCTCTTGTTGTTTTCAATAAAATTGTCTATATTGTCAAACACAGTATAATTAAACTTAGCATTGCATTACACTATTAATAAAATCTAAACATTGGAGATATTATAGGACTTCAAAGGCAGTTAATAATCAAACCAGAATGGGTATCCTATTGAATCTTGTCATCTTCAGAGTAGTTTCCTCTGCTCTCAGACTTGATACTCCAAAACATACCAGATTCAGATAAAATCAGTCAAGATAAAACAGTGATATAACCAATCTTCTCTGTCTTATCTCTGCTAAGCTATTTTTCTGTCATTGTTGTTTGTTTACTTTTCTCCTTCATTCCACTCTCTGCCCCTTTCTTTGAGGCCTTTCTGCCATTGTTCCTGGAACCCTGGTGATTTTCTTCTCTCTCTCTAGAATGTCCTTCAGTATTCTTTGCAGGGTTGGATTGGTGGCCACAAACTCCTCCAGTTCCTCTTTGTCATGGAAATATCTTGTCTCTCCATTAATTTTGAGAGACAGTTTTGCAGGGTACATCATTCTGGGTTGGAGGTTATTTTCTTTCAGGGCATGGAATATTTTGCTCCAAGCTCTTCTTGATTTGATAGTTTGCATTGAGAAGTCTGCTGTGATTTTGATGAGTTTTCCTTTATAGGTAATCTGTTTCTTTTCTGTGACTACTTTTAATATTCTGTTCTTGTGATGTATTTCTGGGATCCTGATTATTATATGTCTGGGTATAGATCTGTTTTGGTTGTAGCTGGCTGGAGTTCTGTATGCCTCATATATCTGAACATCACTTCCGTTTCCTATGTTTGGGAAGTTTTCCTTAATTATTTCTGTGAATAGACTTTTTATTTCATTTGTATTTGTTGCTGCATCTTCATTCACATATTTGATTCTTAGGTTATAAATCCTCTTGTCATCTTCTAGCCTTTGTATCATTGCTTCCTGGTTCCTTGTTATTTTTAAGAGATCCTTCCTTTCATGATCATATGTTGCAAATCTATCTTCAAGTTTTGAAAGTTTGTCTTTAGTTTCTGTTAAAATGTTTTGCCAGCTTTCAATGGAGTTTTTAATTTCCTGATATTCTATTTGGATCTGTTTCATGTATTCTAGGTTTTGTTTATATTCTTCATCAAAGGTTTCTCTCCTTTCTCTGGGTTCCTCTATTCTTTCATTTGTGCCTACTTGAGGATTACCCAGGACTTCTTTTATTAATCTTCTTATATCTTGCTTCACCTGAGTTAGAATTTCAAATTTAAATTTGTCAATGAGGTCAAAGAAGTATTTCTTTATTTCCGATGAGGCTGTGTCTGCCATTACATGTTTGCTGCCCTCAGTCTCCTCTGCATTTACCTCTGCTGGACTCACTTTCCCTGGTTCCACAGTTGGAGACCTTTTGCTGTTTCTCTGCCTTGTCATGTTTCCAGCCTCCTTCAGACGGGTGGGTGGTGGAGGTCTCTGGGCCTTTCGTATTGCTTACAGTTTTTTCTGCTGTTCACTTGCTAGGGAAGTGCTGCCCCCCAGTCAGCTGTGGATCTGTGAGGTACACGCTGAGAGCCAGCCCCTCCCCCTATGTCAGTCAACCAGGGGATGCTTCAACAAGTTTGTGTGTTCCCTGGGGATGCCACTGGCTCAGAAAAGCCTGGTACCTGGCTATTGGGTTTCAACCAGGGGCCTGGCCCAGCCCAAGCAGATGCCACCAATCTGCTTTGGACCATGGGCTGTCAACTGAAACCTCCTCGTGTTTTGATTCAAGCCAGCCCTGCCCAACTCCAAAATGTCATCTAGCCAGTCCTCCCACTCTGGAGAATCCAGTTCCCATCACTCACCCAAGTTCACTCAGCTCGACTGGCTGTTTCCACTCCCTGCTGCAGTACCTCCTCCAGCCAAGGGTCTGGAGCTCACCAACCCCCGCTCTTGGCATGGCCGCAATCTCAGCCTGATTGTGAGT
>PVLA01000373.1:92548-166230 GCA_004027455.1 Hydrochoerus hydrochaeris | reverse complement strand
ATGAACTCATTCACTTCTTTACATTTACTCTTTTTTTCTTTGATTTGAATTCCATTTCATGTCTTACTCAGTTTGAACAAAATCCCATATTTACATCAAGAACCACTGGCTGTTCCATTGTGAGGTTTTTCTTGATTCTGGTAACAGAATTTAATTGCTTCTTTTATGTTCCTACATTTATATTCAGTTTATAGTTAGGTCAGACTATTCAGTGTCACAAAAGAGCATATGATTTAGTAATCAGAATTGTCCTAGATTGTTGAAGATATTTGATTACTTCAATTACAGTTGCTGGGATATCATTTCTGATGAAAGTATGAGGTGAGCTCTTTTAGCTGAGAGGTAGTGCTAAATTCACCAGCACAACCCACATTGCCTTTAATATATATTAAAAGACACCTAAAGGTGCCTAATAAAAGTTGAATATTCCTGTGAGCATGGTATTACCATTGTGTTTTTAAGTGGAAGGAAGTTCTTATTTCTTGTTATTAGAGGTCTATTCAGAAAGTCTTTGCTTATGACTCTGACTTCAAGTGTTTCTCTATGTTTTCTTCTAGTAGTTTCAAATTTCAGGACTTAGATCTTTGAACTATTTTGAATTGATGCTTGTAGAGGGTCACAGTAACTACATTCAATGTTCTACATATGGATATTCAATTTTTCCAACATTGTTTGTTAAAGAGTCTGTCTTTGCTTCAGTGTACATTTTAACCCCTATCTCAAGAATCAGATCATTGTAGTTGTGTAGGTTTATTTCTATGCCCTCCATGCTATTCTACTGATGTACAAATCTATTTCTGTTTTCATTGCTATGGCTTTGCAGTATAGTTTAGAATCAGGTATTATGATGCCCCCAACCTTGCTCATTTTGTTCAGAATTTCTTTTGCTCTTCTGAGTTTTAGGATTTTTTTCCAGTTTTATGAAGTATGTCATCAGAATATTGATAGAGATTGCATTAAATTTATAGCTTGCTTTTGGTAATAAGCCCATTTTAAAAGTGTTAATTCTACCAATTCATGAATATGGAAATTCTTTCCAACTTCTATTTGTCTTTTTTAAACTTCTTTCTTTGCTATTTTGTATTTTTCAGTCTTTTACCTTCTTAAATTGGTTGAATCCTAATTAAGATGTTCATTTTTTGTCACTAATACTCATTATTTTTATAGCTAATGTAAATGGAATGATTTTCTTGATTTCTTTTTCTGATGATTCATTATTGGTATACAAAAACTTTTGATTTCTTAATACTGATTTTTCTATCCTACTTTTTTGTTAAATTTGTCAAATCTAAAAGAATTTTGGTGGAACTTTTGGGGCTTTCTAGTTATAGAATCATATCATCTGTAAAGGATAATTTGACTTCTTTTCTTACCTTTTTAATTTTTTTGTCTTGCCTAATTGTCCTGGGTAAAATTTCAAGCACTATGTTGAATTAGTATACTTGTCTCATTTCTGATTTTAGAGGAAATGCTTCCAGTCTTTTGCCATACAGTAAGATGTTGACTATAGTTTTGTCATATAAACCTTTAATATGTTGAGTTATGATCTGTTTTCTTCAGGATTTTTATCAAGAAAACACATTGAATTTTATAGGAGGCTTTTTCTATGTCAACTGGGAGGATTATGCAATTTTTGTTCTTGATTCTATTTATGTGGAGTATCAATTTATTGATTTGCATTTTTGTATCCCCCAAATTAAACCAACTTGTTTATGGTAGGTGATTTTTTTAATATAATTTTTTTATTTAAAGAGAAAAAAAACATGTAAAGGGTAGAGATAATACAGAATTTTTTAAAAAAGATAAACTAAGAAATCACTAGTTGATAAATCACATATTGTCCTCTTAGAAATAGTTGTTCAAGTTACAAAATTAAAGCATACAAAGTAGATATTCAAACAGTGAGACTGTAAACAGCTACGCATGCATGAGTCTCTACATGTATTTCTATAAATTTAAGCTTTAAAATCTTACTGAGATGAAGTAAATAATACCTAAATAAATATCATATCTGAGGATTTGAAGACTCATTTTTTTTAATTTAAAGAGAAACAAAAGCATGTAAAGGGTAGAGGTAATACAGAATTCAAAAAAAAAGATAAGAAATCACTAGTTCATAAATTACACATTGTCCTCTTAGAAATAGTTGCTCAAGTTACAAAATTAAAGCATACAATGTAGATAGTCAAACAGTGAAGTGTAAACAGCTACGCATGCATGAATCTCTGCATGTATATCCCTCTATACTTTCTGTATTAGAGGGGAAAACAAAACTTAGCAAGACAAAACAAAACAAATTCCTATAAAAACATGAAACCAAAAAGTCATATAAAACCATAGTACCAGGTGATCTACAATGATTACTGTGTTGTTTCTTATCATCTTCAATAGAGTGTCTTTATCATCAGGCATAATTGAATATTTAAATAATAATAGTAGTAAAAATAAAACATTGTAGACAGTATAAAACTTCAAAGGCAAGTAATAATCAAACCATAGTGGATATTCTAGTGGATCTTGTCATCTTAAGTGCAGTTGCCTATACTCTCAGACTTGATACTATCAATCATAACAGCTTTGAATAAAATCTATCAATATAAAACCACGATCCAACAAACCAGATTCGATTATGATCAATCATGGTAAAACAGTGTAGGTTTTACAGAGCTTTAGATTAAGTTAATAGGAAATTAAGGATGATTACCATACTATATCCTGTTATTTTTGGGATTACTGTCTGTGCCCTCAAATCTAGTACAGGCAGAATGACTGGAACAGAATATAATACATCTAAGCAGAGTAGTGTGAGTAATGTGGGTTTTAAATCCTGGTGCACTATTAACAATATAGTGTATCAAGGCCATCTATATTAGAGTTTCTAGTTATCCTTCTCTGCCTCATTCCTGCCATGCTATTTTCCTGCCTTTGTTTGTCTACTTTTCTCTTTCATTCTACTGCCTGTCCCACTCATTGAGGCCTTTCTGCTACTGTTCCTAAAATCCTGTTTTTTTTTTCTCTCTCTAGAATGTCCTTCAGTATTCTCTGTAGGGTTGGATTGGTGGTCACCAACTCCCCCAGTTCCTCTTTGTCATGGAAGCATCTTGTTTCTCCATCAACTTGTAGTGACAGTTTTGCAGGGTACATCAATCTGGGCTGGAGGTTATTCTCTTTCAGGGCTTTGAATACTTCACTCCAAGCTCCTCTTGATCTGATGGTCTGTGTTGAGAAGTCAGCTGTGGTTCTGATGGGCTTATAGGTAATCTGTTTCTTTTCTCTGACTGCTTTTAATATTCTTTTTTTATATTGAATTTCTGGCATCTTAATTATTATATGTCTGGGTGTAGATCTGTTTTGGTTGTAGGTGGCTAGAGTTCTGTATGCCTCACACAACCGAATGTCATTTTCTTTTCCCATGCTTGGGAAGTTTTCCTTAATTATTTCCATGAATAGCCTTTGTAATTTGCCTGTATGTATTCCTGCTTTTTCAGGTGATCTTTTTAATGTGTTATTGAATTCAGTTTGCAAGTATTTTATTAAGAATTTTGCATCTACATTCATCAAAGATAATGGTGTATAATTTCCTTCTCTTTTTTTTTTAGTTGTGTTCTTATTCAATTTTGATATCAAGGTAATATTGGCATCATGTAATGGATTTGGAATCACTCTTTCTCTTTCTATTTCATGGAATAATTTCACAAGTATTGGTGTTAATTCTTCTTTGAAAGTCTGGTAACATTCGATAGTTCATCCGTCAGTCCAGAGCTTTTCTTTGTTGGGAGACTTTATCATTGCTTCAGTCTCATTGCTTGATATTAATATGTTTAGGGTTTTTTTTAATAACTTTTTGGTTCACTTTTGTGGATCATATGTATCTAGAAATTTATCCATTTATAATAGATACTCCAGTGTATTGGAATATATATTTTCAAAAGAGCCTCTAATCATCTGTATTTCAGTGGTGTCTATTGTAACATCCTTTTTTTAAAAAATCATAATTATATTGATTTGGGTGTTCTCTCTCTTTTGGTTGATTTGGGTAAAGGTTTACCAATCTTGTTTATCTTTTTACAGAACTCTTTGCTTTATCAATGCTTGTGTTGTTATTTTAGTCTCTAGTTCATTAGTTTCAGTTATGACCTTTATTTATTTTCTTTTATTGGATTTTATTTTGTGCTTGTTTTTCTAGGGCCTTGAAATGCTTCATTAGGTTATTTTTTTGAGATCTAATTTTTTAAAAATAGGCACTCCTAGCTATAACCTTTCACCTTGGAAATACTGCATTATGTTCCACAGAATCTAATATGTTGTGTTTCTATTTTCAATTGATTTTAGGAATTTTTTTTTTGTCTTTTTGAGACTCTACTTCCTGAATATTTTTTTAGATCCATTAGCTTCTTTTCAACTCCATCTCCATTTCCATCTCTGAAGTACAAACTCCCATATTCTTCTTGCCTGGATCATTTTAATAATGTAACTGAAAATCACATATAATTATACTTCTGCCTAGTACATTTCTACATTATAGCTAGTCCCCTCATATATCATCTAACATAAATTAAAATGCCTCAGCAACTTCCTAACAGAATAAAACCAAAATTCTAAACATGGCCTGTGAAACTGGGTGCTGGGCTCTGTCTACCTGTCCAGCCTCAATTCACATCATGGCTTCAGTCTCAATCAGATTTTAAAATGTGTACAAATTGCTTGCAAATTTTGTTAAAATGCAGATTGTAGTTAAGTAGATCAGGAAGGGAGCCTCAGATTCTGCAGCTAAATGATACTGAAGCTACTGCTCCAGGACTCTGCTTTCAACATGAAGCTTCATCAGTCCTCTTGCTTGCTTCACATATGCTTTTACACAGACAGGATTTCCTTGCTCTTTCTTTCTCCTTTTACTTGAATCATCTGAATAATTAGAATTTGGATCTTAATTGTTTTTACTTCTCGGGAATTTCTCCTATCTCTACTTGGCACTTAGTATAGTTGAATTCTTTGTTTTCTGTGAGTGCTTTTAAATCAGATGTTTTGTCTCCCTAACTAGACTATAGGCTCCACAATGGAGGGGCTGCAGCTATTTCTTTCCTTTGTGCCCAGAGCCCAACACAGTGTGGGACTCTCAGATGCAGGACTCCATAAATACTTGTCAAATAAATGAAGCAGTGATATCAAGTCCTTAATACAGCAGTTTTTTCTTTCACTAGTAGGGTACAGGAGTGACTTAATCAAGTTGCTGCAATGAATATTTAGACCCTCAAAAGAAAATGACTTTGTTCTTCTTTTGTTACAGAGATTTTGTCATTTCTCTTCTGGGTTGTTTTTGTTGATGTCAACAACATTTACACATGCATGCTCTGGATTCGTTTCTGCCTGTAGTTTCTTAGTCCCATGGTGATCTGGAATTGATACACATATTTGAAGGCAACAGAGAATCTCTCTAATTTCTTCAAATAGCAAAACTTTGATTGTAAGGATGTCACGGAAATAAGGTAGATGGGGATCAACAATATTGTCTAAGCTTAAATACAGCTTTTGTCAGTGTGTACTTTGAACTGATTACTCTCTGCTATATGATTCTGCTACTATGATAACTTCACTGTCTTGTCTTAATTGGCATGCCTTTCAATTTCACTTTGTTACCACTTGTTATTCTCTCACTACCAACTGCTTACTCAGAATTTCTACCACTTCCTGTTTCTGTGGCATTACTGCATCTGCTGGCTGCAGCTTTCACTCCCTGGTGTCTGTTGCTCATATTCTCTATGTATTTACATTCAAATTTGTTGCTTTGTCTAATCATCATCATTATTATTTTTCTGATTCTCATGCTACAAACCTAGGACACTGACATGCCTATGTCAGATTTGCTGCCTGTGACTTTAGTGCTTATCCTGGTCCAAGCAGATCTGAGCAGGACCAGTGTACCACACAAGTGGTATACTATAAATAGTTGCTTCTAGTCCTCAAGAACTGATTGTGAAATATTTGTGAAATTGATGAGCCTAGTTGTTAAACAATTGATGCCTGAAATCAGGCAAGATAGGAGTATTTATACTCTAGAAATTAACAGAGTAAAAATCAGGGCTTTATTTATTTGTTTTTTTTTTTTTTACCATAGAGACAGTTTGCCTGTATACCACTGAATGAAATAGAGAACAGCCTCTTCCTTGAAGAAGCACTCAGAGTCATTTCCTGTGGTTGTGTGGTTTCCATTTTGGGGCTTCCTCAAAGAGGCAATAAAATTGGCAAGTTCTGTACATGGCTGGTTCAATCTAACCTTGTAACTCACAGGTCTTTCAAAATAAACAGAGAATCCTTTCATCATTGTTATTACACCAATCGTTGCTATACTTATGTTTGGGTTAAATTTTCTGGGAAAACTACTCTGAGTGAGGATAGGGGAGAGGAGGTAAGTTTACACAGAGGGAGAAATTGACCTGGGGGGTCATCAAAAAAATGTCAGCCAATCCCATAAATGAACTAGTAATTAGATGTAGCTGCACATTGGGGGAAAAAATGGCTGTCTTCAGAATAAGGATGAGTTTCAAGGAATATCTCAGCTGAGAACTATATTCCACCAACATCTTCATGGGCTGGCGAGTGAATGCCTTAGGTTGGAAGGGAAAACTTGATCACTCATACATTCACTACATATAGGGATGAAAACAATAGTTTCCCTAGTGTAATTTAAAGTTATTGTATTAATTTTCCAAGTAAGAAACTGTTGATCAGTTTTAACTAATCTTTAAAGGTTGTAACTTTAATTTTATATACTCTTCCCATTTTTCAACATCCTCATCTTCTGAAAAGAAATTTAATCAGTATTTCACACTGTCACACTTAGCAATCTTAATCTTCTGTACTCAGCCTTATTTATTTTCCTTCCATTCAGAGGGGTTCCTGTTTCCTACATTAGTGTGAGCCACTCATTATTTTAGTCATTTTCTTGCCACTAGGACAAAATACCCAATGCTCAATACCCAATACCCAACTTAAAGAAGATATTTATTTTTGGCACACTTCTAGTCTGTGGTCTTCTGCCTTCAAGGCAGAAATAGCATGGCAGAAAAGCACAGAGGAAGAAAGCTGCTCAGCCCAAGTTGAGTAAGTCTTAAGCCAGAGCAAAGAAAGAAAAGAGCTAGGGATAAGAACAGGGTTAAGGGTAAGAATGCAGCCTCTTAGTTCATGCCTCTAATTTGCTAACAGCAAATTGGTATAGTGTACCCATAATCCAGTTACCTTCCAAACATATGAGACATTTGGGGATACTTTAAATCTAAACCATAATATTCTGTTCCTAGTCTCCAGAAGGTTCATGACTATCTCATTATGCAAAATACTTTTAGTCTGTATCTATGACTCACCAAAGTCTTAGACAGTGTCAGCATTGCTGAAAAGTCTAGGTCCAAAGTCTTCTCTGAAACTCAAGGCAAACTCTTGGCTGTGAGTTCCTATAAAAAAGTTAAGTATCCCCAAGGAATAATGGCACAGAGTAAACATTCCCATTTAAAAGGGAGAAATGGAGGGACAAAAGGAATAGAGCTGAAGCAAGACCACAACCCAGCTGGGCAAATATTATATCCTATAACTATGTCTAGCACTCATGGAAAACTGTGGAATGATATGAACTCCAAAGGGCTTGGACACATTGCCTGTGTGTCATTGCCAGTTGTAGCCTTGTGGCCTCTCTCTTGGGTTAGCTCTGATTTTGACATTTTTGGCATCTCCAACTTCCTGGGGTCTCCTCTACACCTTGGGCTTTACTGCTGTTTGTTTGTCAGGTGCACACCACCTGATCTCCCAAGGCTTCCTCTGAAATTTAAGTGGAAACTTCCATGACCCCATAACTCTTGCATTGTGCAAACCAACACCATCTGGATGACACCAAGGGCTGCTGCCAGCTCAAGCAGTAACTCTAAAAGTCTAACTTGTCTAACAGGATGCCATTATTTGGTTTCCTTCCAGAGGAGAATGCAGATTTGTTGAGGGAAAACCAGTTTTTCACTGAAAAAATGCCAATTGTTTTTAAGAAGAGAAAGCACAGATTTTTTCAATAAACTGCAATGCAAATGTGGACCACATGGAAGAAAATATGATTGAGAAATTATTCCTAAACCAAATTGGACAGTGTCAGAAGAGAATACATTTTGTGTACTGAGACTTTGACCCTATGAGCCTTACTACTGTAAAAATCTCATGTGGTCAGAGAAACAGATACCTTGAAGAGTGAGTGGTATAAGAATTCTTTGTGATGTGGTTCCTAATTTCATATTCCCTGCCCTGGTGTGTTCTTGGGTAAGTATAGAAGGGACTGATGAACAGATGGGAGAAATACAACTACACTATGCACAAGAATAGCAATAGTTTCTTCTGTGCTTTAGAATTACTGAAGTGAAAAACAACGTGATCTTTACTAACAAGATAGTGAAGATCCTCCTTTTCTAATGAAAAAAAGGTAAACCCAGATAAGTTAAATGAATTGTTCAATACCACGAAGCTATTTGTCATCACATTCAGATTAAAAAACCAGCTATTATTTGTATTGTGGATACATCACTCCAACATATTCATTCTTTCCAAAGTATTTATTGACCTCTGTCTCATATGGGGTGCTAAACTAGGCACTAGTAATGAAGGGCTAACACAGAAACAGTCTTGGCTTTATGGAATCTACTCAAAACAATCTGATGGGATTGAATAAAAACAATACCACTTACTGGGACATAGAGTTAGTAAGACAATAATAAGATTAAACTTTTTTTGGTGTGGTATTATAGACTTAACTAAGTTAAGCACCAGCACTTTTTTTTTTTTTTTTTTTTGGTCTTCTTGAGACAGGGTCTTGCTATGCAGTTCAGGCTGGCCTTGAGCTCACTTTGTAGCCTAGGCTGGTTTCAAATTTGCTAAGATCCTCCTGCCTCAGCCTCCTGAGTGCTGGGATTACAGGTGTACATTAACTGTTATAGGTAAACGTCCAAGGGGAAATTTTCTCTTACCTAGTTTTGTTAAAGAAGTTGGGGGTTAAGTTCAGAGACTATTAGTTTGCTGCAAGTTTTGCCCTTGTTCTCACAGAAACCTGCAATCTGGATATGCAACTTCAGTTATTCATACTAAGTTTGGCAGTCCTAGATTATTTGTAAAATTCTGTTTCCGTCGAGGATCATTTATTCAATTTATTTTTTTGGTTTAAATTTTTATCAAGTAGAATTGATACAAGTAGATTAAGTTGATGCAGTAATATAGAAAATCCTGGTAGGTTAGAATTAGTATCTGGAAGAAAAAGAACACAAAGCCAAAATACAGTTAGACTTCTTATATAATAAGTAGTAATAGGAGAAAAAACACATAAAGACACAAAGAAATGGGAATGCATTAGGATAAGCAACATAGAATTGCCTGTATTTAATGACTTTTGACCTAAAAAAATGCAGTGCCATAAAACAGAGCCAAATAAATTCTATTGCATATTTCAGAATTCAATTTGACTCAATAAATGTCTACTTGTTTATTTTTGAACAAGCAATGTAGGTAATTTTACCCCTACCGGGCTAAGTTTCCTTATTTGAAGAGTAGGGATGGTAGTAAAAGAATTTATTCTTTGTTTACTGTTAAAAATCATCTAGCATCTAGCCTAACTCAGTGAGTCCTTTACAAACAAAAACCTAGATATGACTCTCAGACCAGCTGGCTCTCACCTTTACTCTGCACCTAGGACTACATAGGTCTAGTGGTAGCAAACATATGGCACTCATACCACAGCAGGCTCTGTGTATCATTGAAAGCTCTAAAAGGCTTGCCACCACTGCTTATGCCTCTCTTTCTGAGCTTATTGGTCTCAAGCTGAAATTACTCTGTTCAAAGCCACCTGTATCACAGTTCACTGACTACACACATTTATGTTGCATTTGTTATCTTCTCGCTGTGCCTTTTTAGAACCATGATTCACAACCCAGGGTGCACATTAGAGCCACCTGGTAAAGTTTTTACACATATATTATTGTACGGACTCCACCCAAGAGTTCCTGAGTCCAGTGATCTGTGAGGGTACCAGGACATAAATTAACAAAAATCCTTAGGTGATACTAGAATACAATCTGAATTAAAAACAAAAATGTCCTAAAACATCATTCCATGTTTGTGCCTCTTGATTAGTGATTCTTTTCTCTTTATGAGGCCTCAGCATGTTGAGGACTTTTCTAGGTCATTTTAATTCTGTTTGTCTGTTTTAGGATGAATCCCTTTCTGTCTTATTCCCTCATCTTTCTGCAACAGTAATCTGTTAGTGAAGAAGAGAGTTCTTCTCAACACCCGGGGAACAAAGGCTGCTGCTTCTTGAAACCAGAGACCTGGGTGGGAGATCTCAGACAGCTTTTTCCGGGAGTCTTCTATTTCTAACAAACTTGAATGTGACAGTAAGAACTGTCCAAGAGGTAAACAAGATAAACCTTTGAGGTTCCCTGCACTATGCCAAATGGGGAATCCTCTGCTAGATCACTGAGGTGCCATCTCTGTTGTATTTATTTGGTCCTCTGTGTATGGATTGTGACACAAGCCATTGACACAGTCCATTAACATCTAGCAGTAGGCAGAGTAGAAGTAATAATTGGAGACCAGACCAGGCTCTAATGCTGTGAAAACCAATGATATCTGAGATCTGTGTTAACAATAATTGTTTTCAATGATTGAATAGATTAATGAGCTGCTTTGGTTGAGAAACTTTTTTGCGTATTTTTTTTAACTGTGGAATAGAGCCATCTTAGGAAACTTTATTTCTCTGAGAGGCAATTAGAATGCCTATATCAAAATCCTTTAGGGTTCTTGTTGAAATGCCCTTCTGAATCAGAATAATTGGAGGCCTGTGAGTCTATGTGAAACATGTACCCCTGCTGTTGATTATACTCAATAAAGTTAGAAACTCACAGAATTACTGGTTATCTGTTCAATTAAAGCATCTTGATGGCAGCTGAAAAAGGAAAACACTGATATTCATAAGTTAAGAAATTGTTAAAAGATTGTTGTTGAAGGTAGATAGAGAAGATCTCTTGGCTGGAAAAAAAATCAAATAATGGAAATATCTTGACATATTCTGGCAATATTTTGTCCCCAAATGGAAATTCACTGAGACAGAATAATACAGACACATTTGAATATCATTGATAATTCACATATCATTACTCTTTGCAATCAAGGATTATGCATCAAATACCTACTCATCAGGCTAATCCAAGCACTGTAGACATGGGGGGTGATTTTTGCCATAACACTTTCATGCAGATATAACCACTATTACTATTATTATGCCACTTACGACTGGCTGTTGGATCAGAATCCTTAGGAGGTTGTTGACCCCTGTTTCCAAGATGCTCCATTGTCTATAAATTTTGGTCTATGAAATGCAACTTTTTGCTCAACTGAGGCCTATGAATTTTTTCCTAGAAATGATTTTCTGGATTTTATAAATGAAATAATGGGGAAGATAAGATTTTTTTTCTTTATTGTTTTGTAGTTCTGGAGATCAAATCAGGGTTCTGTGCATCTCATATAGGAATTTTATACTGAGCTGTATCTCTAGCTCCAAAATTTTATTTATAAGAACATTTTTGGAGCTGGTTACTCTACTTTATGGCTGTACTCTTAGCCATTCAGAAGCCAGAGATATGAGGGTAATAAGTTCAAGGCCATTCTGGGAAATTTAGTGAGACTCTGTCTCAAAATAAAAAATAAAAAGGGCTGCTGGAGATATGGTTCAGTGTTAGAGCTCTTGCCTAGCATGTGCAAGGCTCTGGGTATAGTCCTTAGTACCACAGAAGAATTTTCTTGGTAGATATCTTCATTATAATGTATGAAATTTAAGTAGGGGTTACATAAAATATTACAAGTTTTTGAACTGAAAACCTCCTGAAACTACAAAACCTGTTGCAATGCCTTTATTCTTGCCCAAATCAGCATTCAGTTTCAGATAAATTTTCTAATCATCAAAAAGTTGACTTGTATTTCTGATTGTCAGAGAACTTCTTGTTCGAAAAACTAACTTCTGAGTATACTATTGAGCCACTGTGTCATCTTGAACATGTTAAAAGAATTCTGGGATATCTTCCTTTCATGTTGTAAAATGGAGATTAAACACATTACATACATCTTTTAGAAACACCATAGGGATTGATGAGATAATGTGAACAGGCATGTTAAAGTCATCCAATTTTTATGTATTTAGATTTCTGCTTATTTCTTAATGCTATAATGGGTCACATAAAAAATAAGTATGCAAGATAAAGATTACAGTGAATGGTTGTTATCTTTTCACTAGGACAACTTAATTCTTGCTGGACAAAATTCCTTGAGCCAAAATTCATATGGAGTAAGGATAGGAGAAGAGCTATCCATCATCACTGGTCCATTGTTCATGCTATTGCCCCTTCTTGTATAGGGAATTTCCCTGGCATAAATTTTATCATTGTCAGACCTGATGACCAGACAAGGTCACCCTGAAATTCCATCTGGTAAGTGAGGCATCACGTGGCTGCATTTCTTTTCCAGCATCTGTAAGTTTTAAAGATATGAAAATCAGCTTACAAAAAACAGGGGAACATCTGTACCATTACACGAGTGGATTCAAATGATAGGAATTAGAGACTGAGTAGGTAGGAAGGGACTGGAGGATAAAGAAAGGGGAAACTAAACAATCAGGAAATAAAATTAAAAAATACGTATATAAGCCAAGTAGGAGAAAGGAGATATAAGAAGTACATATAGGTGTAGGGGATAAAGGCAAAAGAAAAAAAACAGAACTAAACCAAAAAATTATTTATTTTTACATCCACGAGGTGATGGTTTTAAGGGGTAAGTCCTCCACAAAGTTCCCAGTATCAAGTAACTTGTATCTGTTTTCTTAAGAACTTTTCATTTTCAATATGGCTATGTATTTCTTTCTCAGTCTGTCATTTCAACAAATGAGACTATTTTACATGAGTAAAAGAGTTTTATTGTGAAACAAACAAAAAATCTTTTAAGTATTTTACTTTGATGTAATTCCATCGACTTTTGCTTTCATTGCCTATGATTGCTGGGTTCTATCCAAGAAATCACTGCCTGGACTAATATCATGGAGCTCTCCCATGTTGTCTTCCAGTAATTGTATAGCTTCAGGTCTAGTTCATATGTCTTTGGTTCATTTGGAGTTGATTTGTGCATATGGTATAGGATAAGTGTCCAATTTCATTTTTCTTATTTATGTAGATATCAGATTTTTTTCAACATCATGTATTGATGAAACTTTCCATTGTGTGCTTTTTATACCATTGTTGAAAAGCAGTTGATCATAAATGCATAGATTTGTTTTTGGACTCTCTATTCTGTTCCATTGACCAGTGTATCTATTTTTATGCCAGTTTTTGCCTAGCATTAGGCTACATCAAGGGTTCTGGGATGGGCCCTAACTATTTGATTACTTCATCACATATTTTTGTGAAATTTACAAAAGGAATCACAATCTTCACATCTCTAACCCTCTCTAATATTTTTTACTTATAATTTCATTTCTTATAAAAAAACTTTCATATTTAATTTTGGATTAGTAAGAGTTAAAACAAAACAAAACAAAACAAAACAGAACAAAGCAGATCAGAGCAAAACAATGCAGACAACTCAGGATTTCAAAACAAGACGACAGGAAATCAACAGTGGCTACCATAATGTCTCTAGTTTTCTTTGAAATAGTTGTCCATATCTTCATACACATTAAATGCAAACAAAACAAAATAGTATAAAACTGATCAAAACAAAGGAATGAAAACATTTTAAGGCCTTCAAAACCAGAAATAGGAAAATCAACAATGGTTACCATAATGTCTCTTGTTCTCTTTAAAAATAGCTGTTCATACCTTCACACATTGAAATCAGAAAACAGACTAAAACCAATTAAAATAAAGAATAAAACATTATTTGACTTCAAAACAAGATGATAGAAAATCAGCAATGGCTACCATAATGTCTCGTTTTCTTCAAAGTAGCTGTTCATACCATCACACATAATAAAATCAATTCTTGTAAACTCTTTAGAAGTTCTAAGCATGAATAAGCTTATATATACATATACATCTATCCTTTCTGTGTTAGAAGGAGAAGCAAAACAACACAAAGCAAAATAAAAGAAAAACAAGAAACAAAAAGACAAATAAATAACAATAAAGAAGAGCCCCAAACAATAACAATACAGGCTTTCAAAACAAGGTGGTAGGAACAACCTTGTAAGGTTGTTATTTTGCATAGTTAGCTTCAAAACAATTACTCAGATTACCAGATATAAACATGCAAAATTGATCTAATCCTATGAATGTTAACTGCTTTGTTCCAAGAACTAATGAAATTAGTTGTACAATCATCTTAACTATCTTAAGTGTATATATACAAATTTACATTTTTTTCTTTTTCCTTACTTATTTTCCCCTTTTCCCTGAGTTATTTGTACCCCTTTGAACAGTTTCTTACCCTTCCACAGTCTTTATTAAAGATTTTGTATCTTATTTACTCTCAGTTTCTTACACTAAGGAGACAATACAGTATTTACATATGTGAGTTTGATTTATTTTACTTGTGAGTATGGTTTCAAGTTGCATCCATTTACCTATAAAATGTGGTCCTTCTCATGTTTTTTCTCAATGTGGTCATTCTTTATAGCTGAGAAATATTGCATTGTATAAAAATATCACATTTTTTGTATCTATTCCTCAGTTGATGGGCATTTAGTTTGTTTCCAAGATCTAGCTATTACAAATTGTGCTATATAAACATGGGTGTACATATATCACTGTGGCATGATGTTTTCAGTTTTTCTGGGAATATGCGCAAAAGTGGAATAGCTGGGTCAAATGGGACTTCCAATCCCAGCTTTTTGAGGAAACTTCAGACTGATTTCCACAGTGGTTGCAGTGCAGAAGAGTTCTTTTTTTCCCCACAGCCTCCCCAGCATTTGTTATTGGTGGTTTTCTAGACCTTGGACATTCTTTCTGGAGTGAGATAGAATGATACTGAACATTTTTTCATGTATTTATTTTCCATTTGTATTTCTTTATCTGAGTGTATATTCATCTCATCTGCCCATTTTTGGATTGGGTCTTTCAATTTCAGGAGTCTGATTTTTTAAAATTCTTTATATGTTCTAGATAAAAGTCTTTTTCTGAGGGATAATATTTTTTCCCAACTCATGCATTTTCTTTTCACTCTGTTGGAGATTTCTTTTGACTTGCAAAAGCTTTTTAATAAGATGAGATCCCAGTTGTTGATTCTGAGAAGTATTTCCCCTGCAGTTTGATTTTTGTCCATGAATTCTCTGCCTACCCCCAGATCTTCAAGATTTCTACTTACTTTGTCTTCCAGCAGATTTAGTGTTTCTGTTTTAATATTAAAATTTTTGATCCATTTTGGCTTTAGTTTAGTGCATGGTGATAGACAAGAGTCTAGTTTTAGTTTTCAGCATATGGAAAGCCAGTTTTTCCAACACCATTTATTAAAGAGGCTTTCTTCCAGTGAACATGTTTGGCTCCTTTGTTGAAGATGAGGTGGCTGGGTGTGTTTGTAGTTGTGGTTGTATCTTCTAATCTAGTCTGTTGATCTTTAGGTCTGGTTTCATTTCAGTACCATGCTGATTTTGTCACAGTAGCTTTGTAGTATAACTTCATGTCAGAGATTGTGATGCCTCCTGACTTGCCTTTGTCATCCAGAAATGCCTTTGCTATTCCAGGTCTCTTCTGGTTCCAGATGAATTTTAGGAATGTTTTCTCTAGATCTGTGAAGTATGTTAATGGTATTTTGATTGGAATTGCATTAAATATGTTTAATAACGTTGGGGAAATGGCCATTTTCACAATATTTGCTCTTCCTATTGATGAACAAAGAATGTCTTTACACTTTCTGAGATCCTCTTTGATTTCTTTTATCAGAGTATTGTACTTTTCACTGAATAGATCTTTACTTCCTTTGTTAGATTGATTCCCCAAGTATTTGATTTTTTTGGATGCTATTGTGAAGGGTGTGGTTTCTCTTATTTTTCTCTCAGTGAGTTTGTTATTTGTGTACAGGAATGCTATTGATTTTTGAGTGTTGACTTTGTATCCAGCTATATTACTGAATTTGGTTATTATACCTAGAAGTCTTTCAATGGAGTTTTGGGGGTCTTCCATGCAGAGTATCATGTCATTTGCAAATAATGATAATTTAACTTCTTCCTTTCCTATCCTCATTCCTTTTATTTCTCTCTCTTTTCTAATTGCTCTGACTAATGTTTCCAGCACTATATTGAATAGGAGTGGTGTTAATGCACATCCTTGCCTTGTTCCTGATTTTAGAGTGAAAGATTTCAATTTTTGATCATTTAATATGATGCTGGCTGTTGGTTTGTCTTAGATGGCTTTTATCAGATTGAGGTAAAGACCATCTATTCTGATTTCCCATGGGGTTCTTATCATGAATGAGTGTTGGGCTTTATCAAAAGCTTTTTCTGCATCATAGAAATGATCATGTGATTCTTATCTTTGGCTGTATTGATATGGTATATTATGCTTATTGATTTGCATATGTTGAACCATTCCTGCATTCCTGGGATGAATCCCACTTGGTCATAGTGTATAACCTTCTTTATGACTTGCTGCATTCTTTTGCCAGTATTTTATTGAGCATTTTTGCATTGATGTTCATTAGGGAAGTATTTCCCTTTTGGTTAGGTCTTTCTCAGGTTTTGGTGTTAGGATAATACTTGCTTCCAGGAATGAGAGAGACTTACTTCTCTTTCAATTTCACTGAAGAGTTTGAGGAGTGTCGGCATTAAGTCTTCTTGAATTTCTTGTAGAATTCCACAGTGAATCCATCAGTACCTGGGCCTGCTTTGTTGGTAAGGTTCTAATTATATTTTCAATTTCATTGACTGAAATTGGGTTATTCAGCAGTTTTACATCTTTTTGATCCAGCTTTGGTAATTCATATGTTTTTAGGAATCTCTCCATTTCTTCTGTGTTACAAACCTATCAGAGTAATGGTTTTCCAAGTAGGTATTGATGATCTGTATTTCCATAGGGTCTGTAGTGATTTCACCCTTTTCTTTCCTCATTGCATGAATTTGAGTTTTTCTTTCCTTTTTTAAATAAGGTTGGCTAGGGGCTTATCAGTTTTATATATTCTTTCGAGAACTAACTCTTTGATTCATTAATACTTTGTATTGTTTTTTTAGTCTCTATTGTGTTGATTTCGTCTCTGACCTTTATAATATTCTCCCTTCTTTTGGCTTTGGGCTTGACTTTTCTTTTTCTAGATGTTTGATGTGTAGCATCAGTTTGTTTATTTGAGTTTATTCTGTCTTCCTGATGTGGAATTCACTACAATAAAGTTCCCTCAGAGGACTGCTATCATCGCATCCACAGGTTCTGGTAAGATATATTTGTATTTTTGTTTGCTTTTAGATATTGTTTAATTTCTTCTTTAATTTCCTCTGTGACCCATTGATTATTCAGGAAAGTATTATTTAATTTCCATGTGTTTATGGTGTTTTTGCAGTTTCTTTTGTTGTTCATTTCCAGTTTTATGACACTATGATCATATAGTATAAATGGGATAATTTCACCTCTTTTGCATTTATTTAAGCATGTTCTGTGGGCTAGTATATGGTCTATTTTAGAAATGTCCCATGTGATGCTGAGAAGAATGTATATTCTAATGTTGTTGTGTGGAACACTCTGTACACATCTACTAAGTGCATTTTTTCATAAGTGTGATTCAGTTCTGTTAATTCTTTGCTGATTTTTTGTCTAGTTGATCTGTCTCTTTGTATCAATCAGGTGTTAAGGTCTCCTGTTACAATTGTGTTATTGCTTATTTGATTTTTCATTTCTATTAATATTTGCTTTATATAGGTGAGTGCTCCCATATTTGGTGCATTCATATTTAAGATTATCTCTTCCTCTTGAAGTTTTCTACTAATTAGTATATAGTGACCTTCTTCTAACCCACACACACATACACATACACACACACACAGAAATTAACATTGATATGTTGCTGTACAATGCAAGACTTGTATTTAAGTTTTTGTTTCAGGATCCCATCTAGGACATGATATTGCATTAGTTACTATGGCCTTTATTCTCTTCTGGCTTGGATATGTTTTCATTCTTTCCTTGTTTCTCATAAAAACTGTCTTGTTTGACAGTTTTGTGGAAAGTCCCTTTATTTAGATTTATTGATGTTTTATGATTAGATTTGGGCCATATTTTGGAAGGTTTTATTGTTCAATAATTTTAGTGATAATTTGGACTGAACCCAGGACTTAGTACTTAACTATTGCATATTATCAGACCATAGTGCAGTGAAATTGGAAATCAATGGCAAAAGAAACCACAAGAATTTCATAAACACTTGGAAATTAAATAGTACCCCCTTGAACAGATGAAATTAAACAATAAATTAGACATTTTCTACAATTAAACAATAATGCCAATAGAGCATACCACAGTATATGAGACTCAATAAAAACAGTTGTATGTAGAAAATTTATAGCAGTGAATTCCCATATCAGAAAAACAGAGTGAGCTCAAATAAACTAATGTTTAATACCAAGCTTCTAGAAAAAGAAGAGCCAGTCAAGCCCAAAGCTCATAGAGCAAGGAAATGATAAAGATCATAGCAGAAGTCAAAGAAATAAAGACTAAGAAAACAATACAAAGAATCAATGAACTGAAGAGCTAGTTCTTTTAAAGACTGAATAAAATTGACAAATCTTTAGACAACCTAACCAAGAAAAAAAGAAAAGAATCAAATCCATGCTATTAGGAATAAAAAGGGTGAAATCATAACAGATTCTGCAGAAATACCAAAAAATCATCAATATCTACTTCATGAACCTATATTCTCATAAGATCCAAAACACAGAAAAAATGAACAGATTTCTAACTACATATGAATTACCAAGGCTGAATCAATAATATGTAAAGATTCTAAATAAACCAGTATCAGTCAATGAACTAAAAGATATAATTAAAGGTATAAGTTAGAACAAATATGTGATTATCTACCAACAAAGAAAGCTGAGACCCCGATGGAATCATTGTGGAATGTTATAAGAAGTTTAGAGAGGTCTAGTGACCCTACTTCTCAAAATCTTTAATGAAATTGAAAAAGAAGCAATAAATATTCCCAAATTCATTTCTGGAAGCAAGCATTATCCTGTTACTAAAACCAGAGAAGTATCAAACCAAAAAAGAGAATTATAGGTCAATCTTTTAAACAAATATAGAAAAAAAAAACCTCAGTAAGGTACTGGCAAATAAAATACAGCAAATTATATGCCATTATCAAGTAGAATTCATCTCAGGGCAGCAGGGATGGTTAAACATATGAAGATCAATAAATGCAATATATCATAATGGTTATCTTAACAGATGCAGAAAAAGTGTTTGACAAAGTCCAATATCCATTCATTATAAAAACCTTATGAATGTTGGAATACATACTCTTCATCTCAATCTGATGCAAGCCATCTAAGACAGACCAATAGCCAACATCTTACTAAATGGAAAAATTCTGAAAGGTTTTTCTATAAAACCAGGAACAAGATAAGGATGTCCATTTTCACTATTCTTATTCAATATAGTTCCAGAAACATTACCCAGAGCAGTCAGAGAAAATAAAAGGAATAAAAGTAGGAAAGGAAGTTAAATTATTATTATTTGCAAATGACTTGATACAGTTTATAGAAGAGCACAACAACTCCACCAAAGGACTTTTAGGTTTAATAACATAATTGAGTAACATAACCAGATACAAAGTCAATGCTCAAAAATCAATAGCAGTTCTGTACATAAACACTGAGAGAAAAAAATCTTTAACAATACCATCCAAAAGAATGAAATGCCTAAGAATCAATCTAATAAAGGAACTCTACATTGAAAACTACAGTACTCTGAAAAATGAGAATGAAGAGGATATCAGAAAATGGAAAACTATTTCTTGTTCTTGGACAGGAAGAACCAATATGGTGAAAATGGCCATGCTTCTCAAATTGTTATACAGATTTAATGCAATTCCAATCAAAATAGCATTACTAACCCTAAAATTCATTTGGAATCAGAAGGGGCCTACAAAGCAAAGACAATCCTGGGTAACAAAAACAAGGCAGGGGCATCACAATCCTGACTCAAAATTATACTACAGTGATAAAAACATTGTGGCACTGGCAAAAAACAGATCTGAGGATCAGTGGAACAGATTAAAGATTCAGAAACAACTCTAGACATACTCAGCCACCTTATATTTGTCAAATACAGCCAAATATGCTCACTGGAAGAAAGCCTCTTTAATAAATGGTGCTGGAAAAAGTGGCTTTCCACATGCTGAAGATTAAAAGTAGACCCATATCATTCACCATGCACTAAACTAAAATTGAAATGGATCAAAGATCTAAATATTAAAATAGAAACACTAAATCTGCTGAAAGATAGAATATGTAGAACTCTTGAAAACACTGATGCAGGCACGGACTTTATGAACAGAACCCTGATCCCACAGGAAGTATTGCAAAAAATCTACAACCTCATCTTATTAAAAAGCTTTTGAACAGCAAGAGAAGCCACCAACAGAGTGAAGAGACAACCCATAGTTTGGGGGAAAAAAATTTGCCATCTGTTCCTCAGACAAAGGTCTACTATGTAGAATATATAAAGACCTAAACAACAACAAAAAATAACAGCCCTGATATTTAAAGATCCAATCCAAAAATAGGCATCTAAAATCATTTGATACTTTTCAGATGAAGAAGTAGAAATGGAAATAAATAGATGAAAAAATGTTCACATCACTGTTCATTCGAGAGATATAAATTAAAACAATGCTTCAATTCCATCTCACTTCAGAAAAAAAATGGCTATTTTCAAGAAATAACCAATAACAAATGCTGGTGGGAATGTGGGGAAGAAGGAATTCTTTTCCACTGTTGGTGGGAGTATAAGCTGGTATAACTATTGTGGAACTTAGTCTAGAGGCCATTCACAGACCAGGGGTAGAGAGAACAAGGCCACACCAGCAAGCAAGCCCAGTGTGGGGACCAATGCCATATGTGGGCTGCCAGCAGACTGGAACAGACAGACCTCAGACCCTTGTGGCATGTGGGCTGGCAAACAAGAAGTACCAAACCTCCATCCTACCCCCTTCTCATTGTAAACAACTGGCTTATCAGGAGAAACACAGGCTGTGATGATAGCTATTGAGGTGAAATGCAATTGGATGCCTGTGGTGCTTTTGTATTTCACTAATATTGCAGGTCTATGGCCAATGTTCTGATCATAGGTTGAGACAATAGTGATACAGTGTGGCATCTAGGGGAAATCTCCTTCTGAGGGTTTTAGCCATTGTTGATTTCCTAAGGTCTTGTTTTGGAAGTCCTATATCATTTTCATTATTTTGTTGGGTTGGGTTTTATTCTCTTTTGTTTGATTATGTCAAATCCAATTGCAGGAGCAGCTATTTGCAAGATAATAAGATATATTATGGTACCAATTTTGGATTTACTACTGGCTTGTTTTGAAGTCCTTTATTGCATTCATTGTTTTGTTTTTATTGTTTCTGTTCTGTTTGACTTTACTGTGTGTGAAGTTATCTGCAGATATTTTGAAGACATCAAAATACATTATGGTAACTATTGTTGATTTCATGTTTTGAAGTCCTGTATCTTTTACACTGGTCTGTTTTGATTGGTTTTATTCTGTTTTATCCTCTTTAAAATAAAAAAATAAAAAGAACTCAGTCTAGGGATTTCTCAAAAAACCAAGACTAGAGGTTCCATTTGACCCAGCTAGTCTCCTTCTTGGTATCTTTTTGAAAGAATAAAAAGCATTATATCACAGCAATATATACACCCCATATTTGTTGTGACACAGTTTGTATACCTAAATCTTGGAACCAGCTCAAATGTGCATCAAGTGATAAAGATAAACAAGGTATATATATATATATATATATATATATATATATATATATATATATATATAATGTAGTACTTCTCTGCCATAAAGAAGGATAAGCTTGAGATATTTCCAGGTAAATGGATACTCCTTGAAACTGTACTCTTAAGTGAAGTAAATTAGATACACATATTTAAATACCACATTTTTTCCATGGTGTGAAAAACCAAAAGTATAAATAAGAACCAAAATGTATAATAGATATTGGGAAATAGGAAGAAAGTGTTCAAATGATAAGAGGGAAGGGAGAAAGGAAAGAAGGGACAAGAGAAAAAGAATAGAAGAAAAAATGGAAACAATGCTTTTGTAAATGTGACTGGGAAGAGAGATCAAAGGGAGGGGAGAGGAATGGGGAAAAAAGAAACAGCAAGATATATTATGTAAGACACAAGTCCCCTAAGAGGAATATTATCATTTTGTATATCTAAAATGAACCAATAAAATTTGTAAAACACGCAAAAAAAAAAAAACCCAAAAAACACACCCACATCTGTTCCTGGAAGAGAAAAGGATGAGGGCCGCTTTAGTAATGGAAAGGAAAATCAAAGTTAAAAAGTCTTGCCAAATTAGAGAAGGCAAAGTTTAGATTGGAGGAAGCTAGGTCTGGGTTTAATGGGTTTAACATTCACAGATCTAGGTCTTCACAAAGAGACTATAAAAAAATATCAGGAACAGTAACCAGACGTGCAGGCCCGCAGAACTCAGTTCACATCACTGAATGATGCAGAGAATACCTTGTTCCAGGAACTCTGCTGGATGCAGAGCACAGAAAGTACAGCCAGAGATAGAAGCCAGGGTTGTGGGTATCCAGTAGTTTTAGTACAGAAGGAACAGAGGCTGATGTGAAGGTGGGTGAAGGAGTGGAAAATGTCTAATTAAAAAAATTTTTTTAATATATATATGCCCTAGATATTGGACCTCTGTCTGAGGAATAGCTGGCAAGGTTTTTTCCTACTCTCTATATTGTCTCTTTACTCTATTGGGTTTTTTTTTTCTATGTGCTGAAGACTTTTAATTTAAAATGACCCAATCAGTTGATTTTTATTGTTATCTCTTGTCCAATTGGGATTCTGTTCAGAAAGTCCTTGTCTATGTCTATGTCTTAAAGAGTTTACCTATTTTATCCAGGATATCAAGTGTTTGTGTTTTAATAATTAGGCCTTTGCTCCATTCTGATTTTAGTTTAGTATATGGTGAGAGATACATCTAGGTTCAATCTTCTGCATGTGGATAGCTAGTTTCCAAGCTTTCAGCTTCTCATCATTTAATATGATATTGGCCATTAGTCCATTGATAAATGGCTTTTATCAGATTGAGATAAGATCCTTCTGTCCATATTTTTTCAAGGTTTTATGTTGGATTTTGTCAAAAGTTCTTTTCTGTGTCAATTGAGATGATCATGTGATCTTTGTTCATCCTTCTGTTCATGTGATATATTATATTTATTGATTTTTGTGTTGAGCAATTCCTGCATTGCTGGGATGAGTCCTTCTTGTTCATGGGGTATGGTCTTTTTCATGATTTTTTTTTTCATATTGTTTTCAAGTGTCTTGTTGAAGATTTTTGCATGTATATTCATTAAGGAGATTGATCAGTATTTCTCTTTTGGTTGGGTCTTTTTCTGTTTATGGAATCTATATGATGCTATATTTGAAAGAGCCCTGTCTTCCTACTCCTTATTTTATAAACTTTATTTTGCTTTTCATTTATAATTTAGGTTTCTCATATAAAAGAAAACATGTATCTGGCTTATTTCTCTTAATGTTATTGAATGGGTGGTTTCCTTCTAGTGTCCACAGTTTTGGTGTCAAGCAAGTCTTTTCCACCTAGCCTTATGGCTTGTGGGATTGTAATGTGCACTCCTTATTCCAGGGGTCCCTCAGTTTATCCCAGGTTGTACAACATCCATACTAAGACATGTTCTTGTTCATGTTGGTAGACAGGAAGGCAAACAGACCTCTGATATGGTTGGATGTAAGCAGCAGGGAAAAGTTTCAAGTATTTAATGCCAACATGCATTTTCAGACCCAGCCACTCCTTTCTGCAACTCAAGCTGGACATAGCTTTTCATGGCAAAAGATGGGACACCTGTCCTTCCTTACAGGAGTTTAAACTCAGAAGACTTCTTTCTAATCTCTTCCCTGTCTGTCACTAAATTCTGTGGCTATCTCACTGTGAGAGCATAATACTAGGAAGTAAACAGGTTACTTCAAGTAAGGAGACCTGACGTAAAGTTGCTCTATAAGTCTCCTGACTCCTAGATTTAATCAACCCCTTCTTTTCTTTTCTTTTCTTTTCTTTTCTTTTCTTTTCTTTTCTTTTCTTTTCTTTTCTTTTCTTTTTTCTTTTCTTTTTTCCTTTTTTCTCTTTCTTTCTCTTTCTCTCTTTCTTTCTTTCTTTCTTTCTTTCTTTCTTTCTTTCTTTCTTTCTTTCTTTCTTTCTTTCTTTCTTTTTTAGGATAGGGTCTCGCTATACAGTTTGGGCTTACAACTCATAATGATCCTCCTGGCTCAGCCTCTGGAGTGCTTTGATTACAGATGAGAGCCACTACACCCAGCTAATCAAACCCTTCTTAAAATGTCACCTGATCAAGCACTCTCCATTGATATGGTGGGTGCCCATGCTCGAATCCCAGTCCAGCTAGTTCCTTCTGTGTGGCACCAGTTTTCTTGGAGCAAATCTGTGTGCTGTTTTAGCAATTCGCAAAGGCTGTAAACTGTGCTACTGATTCTCCCAGGATCTCTCAGCTCTGAGCATTTACATGAGGGCAGTATGTGACTGTGGTATAACAGAGGATTAAAAGATTGCTTGGAGACTAAACTTGGTCTGAATACTAAAAGGGCCAGGGGAGCTGTCTCAACCAAGAGCACCCAGATTAGGGGACTCCCAGGAGTAGCCCTGAAGTTGAGAACACTCTGGCTTTTATATAGAATATCAATATAAGACAAAACTTAGAATTAAAGCAATTTTGGCAAGGAACTATCTCAAAGCTAGGCAGTGTGTTGGGAAAAGGGCAAAGACATTGTCCAGGCACAACATGCTTCGCTAATCTAAACTTCCTGTTGTTTAACCATTTATTCCTCACAGAACCTCTGTGCTTTTGCCCAACAGTTTAACCATTCACTCAGCCAAGTCTGCCACTCTTACCTTGTTTCTGGAGAGCCAGGAGCCCCTCCCAACAAGGTATAAGTTCTAGGAGAGAGTCTAAAGTGTCCCCTTCTTTTCTCTGTGGTATGAACCCTCTTTCCAACTTTTCTATAACTTCTAATTTTTCCTGTCAGTTCCTTCCTGGTTCTCAGCAATTTGCTTGTCTTTTTTCCTTTGCCAAGTTATAATTTTCCAGTATCTGAATTGCAGATCTCAAAGAGGCTGAATTTTGCTCCCAGTCACCACTCCACCATTTTCTTTCTCCTCTTCCTACAGATTTATGACACGTTTTAATCTTAATTGGTTCAAATCTTAAACTCTCTTCAACTAACCTTGCATTTGGATTCTCTTCAGAGAGAGATGCATTTTCCAGTTTGTCTTAATCACAGTCATTCCTTGTATGACATAATTGTTTGACCAGCCTCATACCCGAGGGTGTTTGAGTTTCACCCTTTCTTAAAGCTTGGGAAACAAAGATGCCTAGTCAGCTGAGTGGGCTGATGTAATTAAACAAACCTTTGTAAGCTTGACAACATAGGAAGCTTTCAAATTTGCATGACTGCACTGGATGGCTTCCTAAACTAGAGGCTAATAGCTATGTCCTCTTATTTGCTGAATTAGTCCAGTGAGCAGTCACCCCATCAAACAAGACATCTAAGAACCTACTTCTTAAGAACTTACCTAATGGTTTGAGGACTCTAATCAGTTTGGTCATATCTTCATACACCAGAATTTTCAGACACTATCAGAGACCAACATGTTATGGGTGGTTTTTTGGGGTCCTCTTCATAGTCCCATAATTACTCTTTTTGGAGTGCAAACAATGTCATATTTCTGAAGTTAATCATTTATGTTTATTTTTTAAATAATCATGATGCCCTAATGAACTAGTGCCAATTCTGTAGTTTTTTGGTGTCAGTTAAGAGAAACTTGGACAAACATTATTATTGTTGTTTTTGTTATTTGTAAATATTTGATGAAATATCAAAACCTCCTTTTTCACCTCTGAAGCCTATACTCAAGCACGATTTGCTTTATATTTACTTATCTATGGAAGGCCATGCACTGCTTTTTAAAACAGTAAAGATATGCCTCTATCCCTAATTTATTTTTAAACTGTATGCAGCATCCTATTTGTGCCTTTATTATGTACCTTATTGCATTTATTTCCTTTATATGAGGATTTACACTGATTTAAATAGCAAAAACTCAACCAGGCATGTGACTATAGGCATGTGATACCACACCTATGATTTCAACTACTCACTGGGCTGAGGTAGGAGGATCTTGAGTTCAAGGTCACCCTTGGCAATTTAGCAAAACTATTTCAAAAATAAAATCAAAGCTGAGGATGTAGCTCAGTGGTAAAAACTCTTGTCTAGCATGTACAAGGCCCTGGGTTAATCCCCAGCACTGCAAAAAGAAAAAACAATGAAAACAAATAATGTATCTTGAGAATATACAAAGAACGAAGATTGGATAACCAGATCTAGTAATGTAGGTTAACTAAGTAAGTAACTTGAATTCTAAATTATGTGAATGAGGCTGTGGAATTCAGCATTTGGAAGACTCTCTTACCAAATATAATAATTAGGTCAGTTGCCAGAACTTTGTAGATTCTGAGCTGCTTCCTGACAGGGCCTCATTTAAAATGCTTTTTCTTGTATCATACATAATTTAAAATTCTCAAAGAAGTTACCCTGAGACAATTCTAAATAGAAGTGTTCAAATCCTGGCCAATTAAAAAAATTTAAATCACTGCCACCAATGTGAGTCGATCTGACTGAAATGAAAAAGTAATTTATCACATCAAATAAAAAAGTAGCCCTTTAAATGATAAATATGTTAATTAAAAGGATCTGTTCATTTAAATCAGATGCCTATTCACTTCCTGATACACTGACATCCCAGATAATTATTCAGTGAAAAGGCTTTAGGCATTGGGCTTCTATAACTAGTCATTTAAAAAATCAGAGATAAAAATAGGGCCTGGGAGATAGCCCAGTGGCACAGCACCTGCCTGACAGGCATGAGGTTGTGAGTTTGATTCTCAGTACAAAAAAATATTTTAGAAAAAATCTAGGGATTTATGATTCTAGTAGAATTTTCTCAGCTTTAACCCAAAACAGATTTTACTTATGGCCCAAATTGCCTGTGCTTACTCTTCAGTGATCTTCTTTGTTTTTAAAAATTTTGTTTATTTTAAAATAGTAGTGGACCCAGTTGGTTAAAATTACACAGTGAAAAGTCTTGCCAGGTTTGATGGTATACACCTATAATTCCAACACATCACAGGCTAAAACAGGAGGATTACAAATCTGAGGCCAGCCTAGACTTCATAGTGTTACCTGGTCTCAAACAAAAAGGGAGTTTCCTTTCCATCCCATCCCATGGTACTCCAGTTGGCACTCCCTGTCCAAGCTTATTCCACTGATGCAGACTTTATAAATGTGTGTGTACACATGTACATATATAAATCTATAAACATATATATTTAAATGTGCACAACATAGTGTTGTGTTCCTAGAGCAGTAGGAGGGGAGAGAAAGAAGGGGGGAGAGAGAAATGAAAATTAACTCTATGAACTGCTATATATATTTTTTCAGTACCAGGGATTGAACTCACAACCTCATGCTTGTCAGGCAGGCACTGTGCTGCTGAGTTCCAGCCCCTGAACTGCTATTATTGCTTGTATTTAGATGAATCCCCATAGTCTCATGCAGGGCTTTTAGAAGTGGCTGGATCTAGGGTGTGTGACGCTGGGATTAAATGTGTGACGCTGGATTGAGTGTACGGTACTGGGAGTAAGGTTGTGTGATGACTAAATTAGTCCACTTATTGGTTTGGCATAGATCTGATATGAGTGGCACCACCCTGGGTGTGGGTAGCACCACCCGAAGGGCAGGTAGCCTGGAAGGGATAAAAAGGAGAGGCAGGTTGCTCATGCTACTTCATTGCTAATTCTCTGCTTTGTTATCTTCTGCCCCACCATGAACTGTTTCTCCTCTGTGATGTCCCTCTGCTATGCCACTCTGGAGCCAGTAACTATGAACTGAAACCTCTACATATTGTGAACTAAAAAATCTTTCCTCCTATAACTTTAGGTGTTGGATATTATGTCTCAACAATAAGGAAAGTAACTAAAACAACTTCCTATATAGGCAGACACTAATGCAAATTTTGCTCTTTTACCCAATTTATACTGAAGGCGTTTCATAAATACCACACCAAAATATGTCACTTTCTGGACTTCAAACTGAGAACACTGAGGGAAAAGTGAACACAGGGAATAATCACAAAGTTCAGGCTTTTGCTAAACTTTGCTTATCTAAAGATAGGCCTACCAGAGAAAAATAGTCTCAATGAGCCCTTTCCCCAGGAATTTCATCAACCAAGATAGGTTAACTGTCACAGGAATTGAGACTGAAGGTCAGATAGACTTTGTTATAAGATCAACTTATTTTTCTGAGGATCATTCTTCTTTCCCTCTGAAATTACCAACTGTCCCCTGAATTGCTTGCATCTTTCCTCTCCAGTATTAAGAGTGTAGAAGCTTCTTGATTTCATTAGGTTTTTGGAATACTTAGGGTGTTTTTTTTCATGTGACGTCCCCCCGTGCATGTAATAAATTTGGGCACATTTTCTTCTGTTAAGCCATCTACTGATAGTTTATTTCAAATATTCAGTTACTGAATTTTCAGAAGGTAGAGGAAACATTTTCCCTCCCCTATAGTTCTATGCAAATTGTTCTACATTTTGAGATATTTCTTTGTGTATCTTGAGGATAAATATTTAACAGTACCTAAATATCTTCCTCATCCTTTTTATATCTGCCTAGGATTTTATTGTGTTGTTTCCAATTTTTATGCACTTATAAAAGTGCTTTGATGAAAAAAAAATATATATATATACCTATATACATACATTTTACATAAAAAAGACTCAGAATTGAAGCAGCAGATTTCACAAGTAAATTATGCATTTGTTTTTGTGGATATGTCTGGCACTGAGAACTGAACACAGGCCCAGAGTTTTTTGCATTGAATTACATCCCTACCCCTTTTAAAATTTTTTATTTTGAGACTGGATCACTAGGTCCCTAAATTGCCCTGGCTGAACTCAAATCTATGATCTTCCTGCCTTAGCCTCTGAGAGCACAGGCATTACAGGCATGTGCTACCCGGCTGAATTTGTTATTCATGTAGATGTTGGCCAATTACATTATATTAAGGGTTTGCCAACTTACAGCTTTACCAGCAATGCAAAAGGGTGCCTATTTTTCCATAATCATCATACTGTATTATCAAATTTTAGCATTTTATCTGCATGATGGGCAAAAACAAGCAATTCAGTTCATTCTTATTTTTATTATACAAATGAAGTTACACATCTTTTTTATATTGTAACTGCCAAAAGTCTGACTCTACTGCTACCTAAGGAAGCCAGTGACTCCAGAAACAGTGATGGGAAGAGAAAGAGCTTTGTTGGCAGCAAATCAAAACCTATGAAGATGGCAGACTCCTATTCTGAAAAAAAAATCATCTTGGCCAATAACTACAAGTGAAGAGCTTATGTAGGAAAGATAAGGCAGTTTATTTTAGCCACAGATGGGGACACTAGAGTAATCATTAATTCTACAGTACTCCATTTCTTTGATGCATGTTCTCGTATTATCTGAAGGCTATCAGATGCTCTGGGTTCTGTAAATCTAAAGAAAGATTACTGATTAGGAGGTCCTATGGCCAATCATTTTCTTGTTTTAATCTTCTAGAAAAGCTGATGTAAACAGTTAATATCTTTTTTTGGGGGGGAATTTGAATGCCAGGCAAAGGGAAAACAAAAGGCAATTTAAAAAAGACAAGTAAAACACTAGTTAAGTGCAATATACTTAAGACTCATTCATACTTTTGTGTGAATTCTCAAATCTTCTATCCACTTTGTTGCTGTTTTCCTTATTTGATGAAACATTTTGTATATTAAGATATTTGGTCTTTGTCTAGAATATAAATTTCAAATGTTCTTGTTAATTTATCATTTGTATATGGTTTTGCTTGTGAGTTTTTTGTTTTTCCTTTCTTTCTTTTTGTGTGTGTTTCTGTTGTTGTTCATGGTGATGAAGATCAAAACTAAGGCCTAGGTAGATGCTCTGCTACTGAGCTACATTACCAGCTTTTGTTTTTTTCTTTTCTATTTTGTTTTGTTCATTATACAGAAATTTTGATTAGGTAGTTGAACTTATCAAGTTTTCAACATGTCTGGATATTGGAATCACAACTGTAATATAGATCTATCCATGTTTTCTTCCAATACACTTTTATCATCCCTTTTAAAATTTAATTCTTGATGCTTTAAAATTTTTTTCCTAATGTATATTTTGAGATTTGAATTCTAAGTTAAGAGTTTTTGCATTTGGCTCCCCAGCTGTCCAAATAGTATATATAGTATAATATGTACTTGTCTTTCCTTTTCAATTTTCTAGTTTTTAAAATTTTATTTTGTTTTATTTTATTTTGAAGAGAATAAAATGAAACAAAACCAGAACAAAGAAAATCAGAACAGAATAATGCAAGCAACATAGGACTTCAAACAAGACAACAGACAATCAAAAATGGCTAACATAATGTCTTCTTTTCTTTTTTTTAACTTTTTTTATTTAAACAGAAAAAGCATGTAAAGGGTTGAGATAATACAGAATTTTTTTAAAAAAGATAAACAATAAGAAATCACTAGTTGATAAATTACATATTGTCCTCTTGGAAATAGTTGTTCAAGTTACAAAATTAAAGCATACAAAGTAGATATTCAAACAGTGAGAGTGTAAACAGCTATGCATGAATGAGTCTTTACATGTATTTCTATCCTTTCTGTGTTAGAGGGAAAAACAAAACCTAGCAAGACAAAACAAAACAAATTCCTATAAAAACATGAACCCAAAAAGTCGTATAAAACCACAGTACAAGGTGATCTACAATGATTATTGTGTTGTTTCTTATTATTTTCAATAGAATTGTCTATATCATCAGGCATAATTGAATATAGCAGTACAATTGAATATAGCAGTACAGGAGAGAAGTCAAGATGGCCGATCAGTGAGCAACAAAATAAAAAGCCTCCCGGGAGAAACAACTCATATGCCAGAATAAAACACCCTGGAGAGACCCAGACAGAGGAAGATGGATCCTTTTGGCACAGGAAGAAATTAAAATGTAAAAAAGTTCATCAAATACGTCAGGACTACAACTGAAACAGTTAAGAATTACGAGACACAGCATTTTCATTTGTGGCGACCTGCCAAGTTTGCAATGGCCTGAATCCGTGCCAGCCGACAGAGCTGCTCACACTCGTTCCCACTGCCACTCACAGGAAGCACAGCAGCGCTGAAGTTGGGGGTTGGTGAGCCCAATGGAGAGCGGAGCCGGCAAAGGGACTTTCATTAATCCATGGTCAGTGATGGGAATGAGACCCCCCCACCCCACGGGAAGGGCCAGACCAAATGGGCAACATGTTGGAATCAGGCAAGAGGAACCTGAACTGGGAGTGACAGTGACTTCAGTTGGTTCCTCCCTCCCCAGAGCAGATTCATGGGATTTCCTTGGACTGGGCCACACCCCTGGCCAGGAACCAATGAGCCATCCCAAATTGATTCCCTGCACCTAGCAAGCACTAACCAGGTGAAGGCCCCTAAAGTTTGGCTGGCCAGGTGGGGAGGGGCAGGCATACACATTCGCTGCTTATACCTCAGTGACAAGAGCAAGCAGGAGAGGGTGGAGTTCCCTCGCCAGCATGCTTTGGAGGAAGCCTGGCCAACAGGGAAGGGGGCTGGGACCTGCACTGTAACCTGTGTGGTGGAAGCCAGGACCATGACAGGAGACAGAGGCAGGAGGAGGCCCCCAGCCCAGAAACCTGAGATCACTGATCTAGGAGAGGGAAAAACAAAGGAGACTGAGGGCAGCAAACACAGAACATCAGATATGGCTTCAATGGACATTAAGAGATATCTTTGGAACCTTGTAGTTGAGTTCAAAACTGAAATATTAAATCAGGTAAAGCAAGATATGAGTAGAGTAATAAAAGAAATGCTCTCAGGGAGCATCTCTCAGGAAGATACAGATGGAGGAAGGAAGGAACACAAAAAAAGCAGAGAAACATTCGATAAAGAATATAAAGAAAATATAGAATACATGAAGCAGATTCAAAGAGATTACCAGGAAATTCAAAACTCCATTGAAAGCTGGCAAAATGCCTTAAAAGAAACTAAGGATAGACTATCAAAACTTGAAGACAAGTTTGCAATGTGTGAGCATGAAAGGAAAGATCTCTGAAAAATAACAAGGAAACAGGCAGTAACAATACAAAGGCTAAAAGATGACAAGAGAATCTACAATTTAAGAATAAGAAATGTGAACGAAGAAGCAGGAATACAAACAGGCAAATTACAAAGGCTATTCACGGAAATAATTAAGGAAAACTTCCCAAGCATGGGAAACAAAAATGACATTCAGTTATGAGAGGCATACAGAACTCCAGCCACCTACAACCAAAACAGAGCTACACCCAGACATATAATAATCAAGATACCAGAAATTCAATATAAAAACAGAATATTAAAAGCTGTCAGAGAAAAGAAACAGATTACCTATAAAGGTAAGCCCATCAGAATCACAGCAGACTGCTCGACACAGACCATCAGATCAAGAAGAGCTTGGAGTGAAGTATTGAAAATAACCTCCATCCCAGATTGATATACCCTGCAAAACTGTCACTAGAAATTAATGGAGAAGCAAGATGCTTCCATGACAAAGAGGAACTGGGGAAGTTTGTGACCACCAATGCAACCCTACAGAGAATACTGAAGGACACTCTAGAGAGAGAAAAAAATGCCAGGATTTTAGGAACAGTGGCAGAAAGGCCTCAATGAATGGGACAGGCAGTAGAATGAGGGAGAAAAATAGACAAACAAAGGCAGAGAAATAGCATAGCAGAAATGAAGCAGAGAAGGATGGCTAGAATATCTAACATAGATGGCCTTGATACACTATATTATTAATAGTGCACCAGGATTTAAAACCCACGTTAGGATTGCAAGATGGCCGACTGAGTGGTGGCACAAGAGAGCCTCTCTAAGGAAAAAAAATAAAAACAACTCAGACGCTGGAATCTGGCAACATGGAGAAAGCCAGACAAAGGGAGAGGAATTCTCACAACCTAGGAAGAAACTAAAGAAAAAGAAAAACAAAAAAGAAAGAAGAGAAGTAAGCATGGACAGAGGGCTGGAGATGGGCAAGCCCCGATCACTGTACTGGCACGTCTTAAAGCCAGGTGACTCATGATCAAGCTGAGATCGCGGCCCTGCCGAGAGCGGGGTGGGGGGGTGGTGAGCTCCAGACCCTCGGCTGGAGGAGGCGCTGAGACAGGGAGTGGAAATAGCCGGTCGAGCTGCACGAACTTTGGTGAGTGATGGGAACTGGAATCCCCAAACCGGGAGGACTGGCTGGGCGACATTTTGGAGTTGGGCAGGGCCAGCTTGAATAAAACCCACATTACTCACACCACTCTGCTTAGATATATTATATTCTGTTCTAGTCATTCTACCTGTACTAGATTTGAGGGCACAGACAGGTATCCCAAAAATAACAGGATATAGTACAGTAATCATCCTTAATTTTCTATTAACTTAATCTAAAGTCCTGTAAAACCTACACTGTTTTACCATGACTGATCATAGTTGAATCTGGTTTGTTAGATTGCTGTTTTGTATTGATAGATTTTATTCAAAGCTGTTATGATTGATAGTATCAAGTCTGAGAGTATAGGCAACTGCACTTAAGATGACAAGATTCACTAGAATATCCACTATGGTTTGATTATTACTTGCCTTTGAAGTTTTATACTGTCTACAATGTTTGATTTTTACTAATATTGTTATGTACTGGTATATTCAATTATACTGCTATATTCATTTATGCCTGATATATAGACACTTCTATTGAAGATGATAAGAAACAACACAGTAATCATTGTAGATCACCTTGTATTGTGGTTTTATACGACTTTTTGGTTTCATGTTTTTATAGGAATTTGTTTTGTTTTGTTTTGTCTTGCTAAGATTTGTTTTCCCCTCTAATACAGAAAGGATAGAAATACATGTAGAGATTCATGCATGTGTAGCTGTTTACACTCTCACTGTTTGAATATCTACTTTGTATGCTTTAATTTTGTAACTTGAACAACTATTTCTAAGAGGACAATATGTAATTTATCAACTAGTGATTTCTTATTATCTTTTTTTAAAAAATTCTGTATTATCTCTACCCTTTACATGTTTTGTTTCTCTTTAAATAAAAAAATTTTAAAAAAAGAATATATCTAGGTATATCCATTTAAGTAAGTGCTGGCTAATAAGATATAAATGGAAATTTTTTGTGTGAAGTTAAAAGTGTTCCTCAAAGGGAATTAATGCAAGTAAGACAAATACAAATTGAAAGAGGTTTAATTCTTCCTGTTGAAAATGAAGAGCTTTCTTTCCTCTTCTTTTTCTTAGAGCATTTACTGTAGAAACTTGTAACCAGAAGTACCTTCTAGACTTCAGAAATGTATAAATCCTTTCCAAAAGTAGATACGTCCATTTCAGTTTGACAAGGAATGACAGTTTCAAAAACTTGAGGTCTACCTCCTTTAAAAAGTAAAGATCCAAGAAACATACCTCTACCTCCCACTTTTGACAGAATGGTAGGAATATAATTTTAATCTTATATAAAGTTGTAAAACTACCTAGTCATCAAGATATGAGAAGTTTATGTTTCCATCATGTATGTATTTTATTTACTTATTTATTTATTTGGTACGTGGGATCAAACTCACCACTGCGTGCTTGCCAGGCAGGCGCTTATGCTACTGAGTTAAATTCCTGGCCCACTATTTTTTTATTTTATAGAAAAAACCTGATAAAAACAATGACACAAAATTTCAAAACAAGATTGTAGGAGCGTAACAATGGTTAGTACATTGTATATTGTTATCTTCAAAGTAGATGCTCATAGGATATAGTTGTGAAAAATTGATCAAACAGTATAGGCACAAACTTGGCTTTTCAATGAACTAACAGTGATTAGTAAGTAATATAACTATATTAATTATTGTGTGTGTGTATATATATATATATATATATATATATATATATATATATAATTTTTTTCCTTTTCCCTTCCTTCTCTTCTTTCCCCATCCCAGTTTCACTTTTCTTTTTTAATAGTTTCTTCTCATTTCACAATATCTATTGTATATTTTGGATCTTATTTACTCTTTAAACTTCTTACACTAGGGAGACAATATAATGTTTACACATGCAAAACTAATTTACTTCATTTATGAGTGTGGTCTCAAGTTGCATCATATATTTAATTAACTGGTACAAATGGTTACAATTGCCACCTAAATTTAAGACAAATTAAAGACAATAAATAAAATAATGTCCATAAGTCCCTTTACTTGAAAAAAGTAAAGTATTTATTTTAAGAGTGTGTATTAAGGGACTGTGCGTGTTTGGCTGTGAAGGGTAAGATTTCAATCTGTCTTTCTAAACTCTTGATTGCCTATGACATGCACCACATTCCAGTTTCATGTTTAATCAAAAATAAATGTTTTCTTTCCTCTACTACCTTGTGGAGAACATTTATGGATTAGGAGGTAATGCTTTTAAATTATATTTCCTCAATACTTGCTTGAGAATTCTGTCCCCTTTTCTATATTTGTGAAGTGGAAATTTTGACAAAAACTGTGGCTTCAATCATTAACTGTGAAGGTGACCTTGGAGATGGAAACTACCTGGGATTTTCAGAAAAAAGAGAAGTGGAACTTTGATCCTGATGACTGCAAAGTCATTGCACCACCCATCTTTAGACTCTGTTTATGTAAGAGAAAAGTAAATTTCTCTTGTTTCAGCCACTGTTATTTTGGTTTCTCTGTTAAATGAGTTTGAATATTTTTTCGGACACATTGCCAGAAAGAATAACTTTGGATAAAATAGAGCCTTATTCAAACATCCACCAACATTTAACTGGATTCTTACTTGCTTATGCCCATGTACTGCAAGTCTATGAATTTAGTTTTCAAGATATACATTTTGTAACCAGTTTATTTTTGGTCTCCTTTACAATGAAGTCATTTACTGAAATTTTAAAGGTTATCTGAGTGCTTTTCTGGCTTAAAATGGACTTCTGATAAGACTTTTATCTTTTTTAAGCAAAAATATTAAACTCAGGTCAAAATTTGACCACTAGTTTCTTCGTATACATATGTCAAAATACACCTAAATTTTTCTTAAGGAAAATCTTGACCTCTCTAGCTAACTTTTATGTACACTAGCAAGAATTTATATTCCCTTGTTAGATGGAAAGTCTCTTCAGGTTTTTTAAAAGATGTTTATTTAGGGCTAGCTATGCTGATGATTAAAACTCATCATTTTACCCTCTAGCAGCACCTGTGAATATCTCCAGGTGCTGTCAGGAACTGTAACACTAACATTTTATTCGCTTTAAAACAAAAGCTCTCCTAGAGTAATATTTAGGAAAAGGACTTTGAAAGTATATGCAGTCCTTCATTTCCTCAGATGATCTGAATCTATCCTTAAACAGGTCGTTACAGGGCTGTGTATTTAAATTCCATTGTTTTGTCTTGTACACAGCTTTTACTAAATTATGTTTGTTATTTTGACATCTTCCTGTATTTAAAAATATAATTATAAGAAACCTCTGCACTTAAACAACTATTGTGATATGTTTTCTTCACAAGGTCAACACAATTACTTTCTCTTTGATTTTATTATATTGTTCATCGTTGAATAAATTAGTAACTTTTATTGAGCAACTGGTTTATTTTAATGGACATTGTGTTTTTGTGTTGTATATGATTTAGGAAATCTAATATTTTTTCTGAAATAAGGGAAGTCAAAAACTTAACTTGGCACAGCTTCCACTTTCACGCTTTGTCTTTTTTTTTAATTTTTAATTTTTAAGAGAATAAAACCAAACAAAACAGAATAAAGCCAATCAAAACAAAACAGTGAAAGTGATACAAGACTTCAAAACAAGATAATATGAAATCAACAATGGCTATCATAATATATCTTGTTATCTTCAAAATAGCTGCCCATACCATCAGATATAATAAAAACAAACCAAACAAAACAGAATAAAACCAATCAAAGCAAAACAATGCAAACAATACAGGACTTTAAAACAATATAATAGGGTATCAACAATGGCTACCACCTCCCCTTTTTAGACATTTCCTCCCCTTTCAATTTCACAATATCTGTTGTACATTTTGGATCCCACTGACTCCTTCAGTTTTTTATGCTGGGGAGACAACATGATGTTCACCTATGTGAGTCCAAACTATTTCACTCAACAGCATGGTTACAAGTTGTAACCATTTACCTATAAGAGCCTCGTGATTATCCTTATTTATAGCTGATTAGCTTTCCATTGTATAAAAATGCTATATCTTCCTTATCCATTCTGTGGTTGATAGGCAAGCTACCCCTGCTTTTTTCTGGCTCCCTGTTGCATGGAGTGTTGTTTTCTCTCATTTGACTTTCAATCTATAAATTTCCTTATGAGTTAATGTGTTTATTGTATATTGCATGTTGATAGATCTTATTTCTGTATCTACTCTGTGTTTCTTTTTATTGGAGAGTTGAGGCCATCTGCATTAATTGTTACAACCAACGACATGCACTGGCTTGTCTCTCCCTTGCTATTTTCCTGTCATTGGTTTCCTACTTTTGCCCTCTGTTCAGTTGTGTACTCCACTTGGTGATCCCACTTTGCTGCTGATCCTGGGACAGTGGTCATTTTTATCTACCTGTAGAATATTCTTTGGAACTTTTTGTAGGGTTGGTTTGGTGGTTCTGAATTCCTTCAGTTGTTCTTTGTCATGGAAGTATCATTTCTCCATTAATTTTGAAAGCTAGTTTTTCAGGGTACATCAATCTGGGTTGGCAGTTGTTTTCTTTCAGGACTCAAAACACTTTACTCCAACATTTTCTTGACTTGAGGGTTTGTGTTAAGAAGTTTGTTGTGATTCTGATGGGTTTTCCTTTATAGGTGATCTGTGTCTTTTCTCTAACAGCCTTTAATATTCTGTTCTTGTGCTGAATTTCTGGGGTTTTATTATATGTCTGGGTGTAGATTTATTTTGGTTATGAATATTTGTAGTTCTATATGTCTCACTTATCTGTATGTCAGGTCCTTTTCCCATGCTTGGGAAGTTCTCTGCTATTACTTCTGTAAATGATCTCTTTGTGCCATTTGTGCTGACTCCTGCTTTTTTGCTGATGTTTATCATTATTAAATTATTTTTCTTCGTGTTATCTTGCAGCTGTTGTTAGTTCCTGATTTCTTGTTTTTTTTTAAGAGATCTTCCCTTTCACAATTGCTAGCTGCAATTCTGTCTTCAAGGTCTGAAATTCTGTCTTCAGTTTCACAGCTTTCCTGGATATATCTTTCCTGGATATCTCTCTGAGTCTGTTTTATGCATTTTGATTCTTCTCTATATTGTTCATTCAAGGTTTCCCTCATTCTCTCTATGCTAAACTTTATTTTTTTATCTATCTTCTTTAGATATGCTCAACAACATTTTAATTATGTTTGTTATTCTTTTCTTTTTTTACCTCTCTACTCTTTGAAAAACAACCAGCAGCATTCAGATGATGGTGGCCTAGGCTTTGTAGGGACCTGTGATCAGAGCCTCATGCCTTTGCCTTCCTCCCCATTTTCTAATCACGGCCATTTTTCAGTGAGCCCTCCACCTCTGGCCCCATACCCAGCCCTCACTTTTGCTCTGGGCTGACACAGCTGCCATCATCTTAAGAGAGAGAAGCAAGGACCCCAGCTGCTCACCCAGAAACCTAGCCCCATCTCCCACAGTTTCCTAGGGCTACTCACCATGGCTGTGACCCCACAACCCCCCATGCTCTCACAGCTACAATACTGCTGGGAGGACAAAAAGATCTACGAGGAATTCTTTGAAGTGGCCAATGATGTCATCCTCAACCTACTGAAGGAGGCAGCCAGCTTGCTGGAGGCAGGTGAAGAGCAGCTGGGGAGTAGACCCAGGTGAAGGGCTAGAATGCTGCTGGTGTTCACCTTCCACCTGGGCAGGCCCTGCCACAGGATATGAGGACTGCATGTGGAAGGTGGTCACAGGCAGGGTTTGGGGGAGCTGAGGGTGTGTAGGGGTTTCGCCTCTGCCCTCAGGTACCTATTTGTTTTTCAAAGAGTAGAGAAATTTTGTTGAACTTTTAGGAAAATAAAACCTGCTAAACAAACAAACTTTCAGAATAACTAAGATAAATTAAAATTTCACTTTATTTTTTTAGGCTAATAGTTACTATGATTAAAACTTGTTCAGCCAGACAAGGTGGCACACATCTGTAATCACAGAATTCTGGAAGCTGAAGTAGGAGGATTGCCTGTAAGTTTGAGGCCAGCCTGGGGTACAAAGTGAGCTCGAAGCCAGACTGAGCTGAACTGCAAAGCCGTATCTCAAAAAGACAAAGAATAAAAAAAAAAAATTAAATTAGTTCAGAATTCTTATTTCATGTATTTTTAAAAATTAATTTATTTTAACTGAAGTGCAATGTAAACTTTATACATATTTATGGGGTACTATGTGATTTTTCAATGCATGGTATAATGTTTAAATCAGGTAGAACATATCTATCTCCTTGAACATTTATCATTTATGGTGAAAACATTTGAAGTTCTTTAGTTTTTCAAAATATACAGCATTGTATCACTATCTGTAGTTACTGTACTGTGTAATACACTCCAGCCATTCATATTCATAACTGTAACTTAAAATCCACTGATCAGCATTTCCTTAGACCTACTCCCCTGGCCTCTGATAACTGAAGCTTCTTATACTCTTCAGCTTCTGTGACTTCCTTTTTTTTGCGTCTTACGAATAAGATTGTGCAGTACTTATCTTTTTGTGCCTGGCTTATTTCACTTAACCATTCCATTCCTGTTATCTCAAATGACATGATTTCATTCTTTTTTACACCTGAATAGTATTTCAATCTGAATATAGGCATTTTCTTTATTCATTCATCAGTTAATGGACACTTTGATTGTTTCCATTTCTTGCCTATTGTGAATCATGCTGCAATAAACATGAGAGTGCAAATACCTCTTTGGCAGACTGCTCATTTCCTTTGTATATATTACCCAGGAGTGGGATTGTTGGATCATGTGGCAGTTAGTTCTCTTTTTAGTTTTTTGAAGCTCCTCCATAGTGTTTTCCTAAATGTAATGACTCCTACCAATAGTGCACAAATGTTCCCTTTTCTCCATATTCTTGCCAGCACTTGTTAGCTTTAGAGTTCTCTCTCTCTCTCTCTCTCTCTGTAATGGCCATTCTTACTGGGTTGAAGTGATTGCTCATTGTGCTTTTGGTTTGCATTGCCCTGATCATTAGTGATGTTGGACATTTTTTCATATGTCTTATTTTGGAAAATATCTTTTTCTGATTTTTAATGTTAATATTGCTCATTTTTAAATCAAGTTACTTATTTTCTTGCTTCTTTGAATTCCTTTTATAATCTAAATATTAATCCCTTGTCAAATGTATAGATTGCAAATATTTCCACCTACTTTTTTATTTTAATGTAATACAAGTAGATATTAATAAAGAAAATATGAAAGTCATTCTTCTCACTTCTATGAAAAATTAAAAAAAAATTCTTAACAAAATAGAAAATGACGAGCTGGGCGTGGTGGCACATGCTTATAATCCCAGCACTTGGGAGGCTGAGACAGGAGGATTATTGCAAATTAAAGAGGAGCCTGGGCTACAAAGTGAGCTCAAGGCCAGTGTGAACTGTATAGTGATACATTGTCTCAAAAAGACCAAAAAAAACCAAAAAAAGCAGGAAAAAAAATGACAATAGTTAATATACTGAGTATCATAATAGTAAAGGAATGGCCAAAAAGTTACTCAGAGTACAAATTATAGACATAAAAGACTCTTACAAAGAAGAAACAAACAGATGAAGTACAAAACTTTTTCTTCAAAGAGACAAAGTTAACAAAGTTCACAAAGAGACAGTGAATTAAGGCAGTATAATTAAGCAAATTAGTATATATATTAAAATCTTTTGAAATGTGGATTAGATAGTTTGGGCAATTATTTGGACTTTTCCCTACTTATTTATCTCCTATTTTGCTCTGTCTTTCTCTCTCTCTGTCTCTTTTTCTGTATATCTAATATATATATATATATATATATATATATATATATATATCATATAAGAGAAACCATGCAATATTTAAGCTTGAGTATTTGGCTTCATTTAATATTATGTTCTCAATTTGCCTATGAATGTCTCAAATTTATCTTTCTTTATGGCAGACTAGTACTCCATTGTCTATAATTTTCTTTATCCATCCATATTTTAATGAGCATATACTCTGTTTCCATTATCTAGCTATTAGAAATTGTGCTTCTATAAACATGATGCATGGAGTATGCATGCATCCCTTGATATGATGACTTTGACTTTTTTGGGAAGAGACCTAGAGGGAGGATAGCTAGGACAAGTGGAATTTCTATTTTTAGTTTTTTGAGGAAGCTCCACCTCTTCTGTAGCTTTTATCTTAACTTTGTTTATTATTTTCTTTGAAATTTGGATTAGTTTGTAGCTTCATGTAATTTCATTTATCTGGTTTTGCTTTTGTTCATATGCTTTGGAGGTCTTATCCCAAAAATTATTTCTTGTTCCAATATCCTGGAGCATTTACTATAAGCTTTTTCTAATAATTTTATAATTTCAGGTCTTATATTAAAATGTTTAATGCATTTTGAGTTGGTATTTGAAGTGGTGAAAAATAGATGTGATTTATTATTATGTAGACCATATATTTTTGCAACTCTAAACTTGAAAGGAACAAAGAGTATGCAATGAAGTCTCCTAACCCTTTTTCCAGTCCCTTTTTTCCTTTTCTTGGAAATTGTTAATTTTTAGGTATTTAAAAAAATTTGTATTAGTACATGTTTGTGGTACAGTGATTACATTTACCATGGGTATTGCTACATGTACATAAAACATTTTAATTCTTAGATTTCTTTTGTATAAATAAATATATACAAATTTCTTTTTCTGATTTTAATACTTATATACTGATCACACAGGGCTGCATTTATTTGTCAAATCTGTATATTATGGAACTTTCTCTACATTAGTATATTAAGTTCTTTCTCCTTGTTTATTCTAATTTGAAAATATTCTGTAACTGTAAATTGTTTAGGCAGTCCTCTATTTGTCACTTTGGATGTTTCTAGGCATTAAAAACTGCCATTGCAAACTACTTTGAAGGCTAACCTGTACAGGATCAACTTGCCCATTTGAGAATTTTTATAAGATAAAGCTCTTGATGTCTAACTTTTGGCCTACATTTCATATGTATTTTAAGTTTGGATGGGCACTGCCAACTTGCTGTCCATAGAAGTAGTACTAATTTACATTTCCCTGGTTATTTTTATATTGGTTTTTAAACAAGGTCTTCAAATCATCAACTTTTTTTCTATGCCATTTGATAGAATTAGCCATAGATGGCCTCTGCCCTCAGAAACTAACATTTAAAAGATGTAAATTATTTTCCAAGAGCATATATGTTTTTTCACTTGTGATCTCTTTTTTCCCCCATTCATTGCCTAGTCTTAGAAAAGTTTGAGAGAGTGACTGTAAGGAAACAGGCAGAAACAGCTAGAAAGATAGTTAACAAATGATATTCCTTCCTCACCTCAGGGCCCATCATGTTGTCACAGATGCCTCTTGCCCAGGGTTTTAAAAAGGCTATTAGTCCATCTGTGACACTATGTAGAAATCGAGGGTGGGGAAAGAAAATGAGCTAGAAGTCTGGTGAGCTAAAAGTGGAAGTTTGAACATGCCCTTCCTCAGGAAAACTCCCCAAACTACAAATTACTCTTGACTTTAAAAAAAAGCAACACACACACAAAAAATGTAAAAACCCAAAACCTGTTCTTATAAGGGATTCTGATGTGAAAGAATAAAAAGGAAATTTACAAATAGCATCTTATTTGCTGTCTGACATGAGCCAGGAAGAAGCATCTAATCTCGCATGATTGATCAATAACATGCCTCTGTCTCCAAATGGCTCTGAAGGAACTTCTGCACATTTGACTTTACTTGTGAAATAAAAGGGCAAATATAGTTTGCTTTTTCAAAGTAGTATCACAAATTGCTTAACTCTTTTGCCCTGAGATTACACAGTCAAAGCATAACCAAGAATAAGCAGGAATTTGAAGAGATGGTGTCACTTATTCTCATTACAGGTGTCAGAAATCAGTCTCACCCTCACTGAACTCCACCTTGCACTCAAGGTCCTTGCTCTAAAAGTTAGCTCCACACTATAGTTCTGGTTTATTCTCAGATTATCTTTTCTAAAGAATGTGTATTCCACAACAGATTCACATGTTTATCTGGAAATACAGTTATTTTCTGTGCTGTCTCCAGTTTTCCTGTCTCTGGACTCCATTACTACATGTTAAAACCCCAGTGATAGTGTTTTCAGTTTTTCCTAACCCTGGTTCTATTAGCACCATTTGATCTATCCATTCTACTATACCATGCTGCACTTTCTGGTACATATTAGAAATATTTGCAGTTAGAGACAATTGTTCTTATATTGATACTAAACCAGTGGGTCTCAATGGAATCAGAATCACCAGGATTTCTTATTTAAACACAGATTGCTGTTCCCAGCCTAAAAATTGATTTAGTAGTTCTGAGACTGAAGATCTCTGACAAATCCTCAGGTCATACTGATGCCGCAGTTCAATCACCAGATTTTGAAACTCACTATAGTGTAATTGTAGTATAGTAATATCATGTGCTTTAATTTATCCATGATCACTTCTATTCAGTTAGCTCTGATCTACTTTGTCAGGATGCTATTTGTCAAACATATCAATAGACTGATGGGAGACCAATGTTCATGACTGGCATTGTTTGGAAACTGTTGCTTTTTGAACTTTTCCTGTAGGCTTTCCTACAGGAGAGATTTGAAGGTATTTGAAGGTCAACCACTATTTTGGCCTCAGTATTCTTTTGGGATAGTACTAGGATAGAAACACTTCATGGTGGCCATATGCCATGCTGATATGAAAACTATATAGTCTTATTGCCTGGGGTCCCTAGAACATAATTTTTAGGTATCTGTGCAAGATAAAAATTACAGTTCCTTGCTAGAAAATTATTAAGAGTTTATAGGCAGCAACAGGAGAGATTTAAAATAACTGCCAATAACAAGATTTCTGTATCTGCTTCGGTCACTTATCTATGAGATTAGGTTTCATCCATGGTACTGAGCTTACATTACAGATTTAATAACGGACTGTGTGTTATTACTGAAAGCTCTAAAAGATTCACCAACACTGGTTCTCACCATGGCGATGCAAGAGCTTCTAGCCACTTCTGGGAGAGAATGCAGTTGCCAGGAAAGGGGCCCAGGTGAAGCCAGAGGACCTCTGGGACATAAGTGTGGATGGCAAGGCAGGAGGATGGTGGGATGCACATGTGGACAGCAAGGCTGACCGTGGGCCACATGTATGTTATGGCGAGACAAGAGGACTGTGGGACACACATGTGGACAGTGAGGCAGGAGGACTGTGGATCATATGTATGGATGGTGGGGCAGGAGGATGTTGTTAGAAAGATATGGTTTTTCTGACACTTCTTTCTCTCCATATTGTTAGTGTAGTTTTCTTTTTCTAAATCTCAGAATTTAGTGCCTGAGCAACAGTATCACCTGAGAATATGAGAATTTCCTGAAACAGAGAGTGGTGAGAGTTTAGTGTGTATTTGAGACATGTGGACCATGATGGGTTAAAAAAGAATGCCAAGGACACTTTCCACACCCTCCACTCTCTAAAGCAGTGAAGAACAGCCAAAACCTCCAGCCTGGCTGGGAGCAACATACCCAGGAGGAAAAGATACCAGAACTTAGGCTCACTTCCATTTTCTACCTTTATTGCATTTCTTTCCTCAAGGGCTCCCCTCTAACTTTTAAAAACTATATATATTACTTTTCCATGGAAAAAATTCTCTAAGAAAAAAATTTATCTTTATAATGAGGGAATATTTGGGTTCTTTATTAAGTGCTCATGAGATGATAAACTCAGCCAGAGCCAAGGTCTGCTTCAGGTGTTTTGCATTCCCTGCATAGTGTCAGGAGCAAAAAGTGCAATATATGGATGGTGAAAAATGGATTGGAATTGCTATTGGCTTCTCTCTGAAACCTCAAATTTCCTCCATGCTGTCCAGCACAGTGCTATTGTCTGAACATTAAAATGAAAATATCTCATTTGAAGTACACATTTAGTTTTATGAACTGAGTTTTTGTGCAAATTATTAGAGATTTTTTTCTTGTTATAATAAAATCTTTTGCTGGATTATGTATCCAACATTGTTAGAGGAAGATTTATTTTAGCAGAAAGTAACTATATGATTTGGTTTAGTCAGTTAATAAGTCAGGGTCTCATTTTCCTCATGCATTAATTTCTGATTTAATTGAGCAATCAACAAATCAACATTCATTTATTGAAGTAACTATAACAAAGCAGAATAGACGAGGTGGCTTATAAACTAGGTGGCTTCTTTGGATTCTGGATAATTTCTTCCAGGCTGTAGGCATCCATGTCCTCTTCAATGGTAGAAACAGGGTTAGAGAGCAATCTGCGATCCTTTTATTTAAGAGTACTAATCCCATACGTGGAGAATTCACCCTCGTAAGGGTACTAATCCCATTCGTGGAGATCCTGTCACTTCCCCAAATCCTTGCTTCTTAATGCCACCACATCAAGGATTAGGATTTTAACATCTGAATCTGTAGGTAAGGATACAAACATTTAATTTATTATAATATGTAAGTATCTGGTTCTTACCTTCTTATCAATTGGTGCTCACAGACATGCAAAAAATGACAATATTATTGTGAATGTTTCAAGATAGTGGATTGAAGTTCCTGAACATAGAGGAAGAGTTCCTCACCCCTGCCTTGGGAATTGAGAAAGTCCAGAAAAGGGGGTGCATCTTAGTAACATTTTCCAATGGAGACACTCCTTGGAAGTATCTTTCTAGACATGTCAGTCAGACTAGAAGAATCATATTTCTTCCAAAGCTAGCATTTGAAAATACAGGAATTTAAAGGATGATCTAAGAAGTCTCTAAAAGCAAGCTGCATATTTCATTTTATTTCTCTATGTTTGTCATCGTCTTTTTTTTTCTTTTAGACACTCAGCTAGCTCCCATTGCAGTATGTATCCATTTTAACTAATGGCTCTCCTTTTTGTGGAGAGCAGACTGCTGTTAATATTTTTATTATGCTCAACACCCCCATGTTCTGGTTTCTTTTTCCTCCTTGAGTTTTGAAAAAACATTCTTAAAAAAGCTTTGTTGTATAGAACTCTCTTGAATCAGAGCTAATTCTTTTTCTCAGTAAAATGAAAGATGAACCATCTTGTACTGTTTTAATGTAACAAGAAACTCTGATTCCTGGAATTTCTAGTGAGATTCCTACATCTTCTGATAAAAGTATTTGCTGATAATCATTTTAATGTAAACAGCTTCCATTATTTCCTCTCTAGAGGGTAGAAAGTAATCTATAACCAAGGAATCCATGTAATACTTAATACTTCCATGATGATTTTAATTTTAGGAAATATGTTAACTTGTTTTTCTTTTTTAAAGAAAAAGTGTAGAATTTCATTCTTCCAACTCCTCAGTCTGAGAACTTGTTTAAGAGTGATGACTTCTTTAAGAGAAAGACTTTCTGCAATAGGCAGCCTTAATTTGAATAGTTTTTTGTGTTCTTCAAATCACTACGTAGAGTTTCTGAAGGCTTTGAACCTTCGTTGGGTTGAAAAAAACTAGCAACTTCTTAGAACCATAGGTTCACTAACTACCAAATGAAAACATTAATTCCCACCCCAGGAAGATATCTTTCTAATTTTATTCCTCCAGTATTAAGGGTGGAGGTTTGTGTGTAGAATATCACAGTAGAGTGTTTTCCTTTTGCTTTATAGTATGGCACATAAGGATCTTGTGATTGGTGTTATTATTGAACAAAGAAAGGAAGTTACTGAGTTTTATTTTTCCTGTTTGTTGCAGAAGTGCTTAGACCTTTGCCTACCAGATTCTACTCCAGTTTTGGAGAGGAGTGTGGTTTGAGAAAATTTTATAGAAATAGATTTGATAGGAGGAAGACACTTAGTCTCCTAGGGAACTACCAGAGGTCTCCTGGAGTCCACAGTATTTGGGCAAAGATAAATATTTATCTATTTTATGGCACTGCTCTGATTTCTATCTTCCCTACAACCTTCCCCTGAAAACTGAACTGTATGTTGCTACTGACTGCAGTTTCAGTAATGCTCAGAAGATTGTCATATTTGAGTTTCATTCTCTCTCCTTCATGTTTGTCCATAGATTTTTTTAAAAACCCAAAAGTTACTAAAACAATTTTTATTTGGTAACTATTATAATTACAAGAACACTGTTTCCTCAATTTTACTATCCCCATATGAAAAAATGTCTTTGAAATATTGCTTTATTACTAAAGGCAAAATAAAAAATAATTGTGCTGACAGATTCCTAAAAGATGTTCTACTATTTGCTCATTCAGAATAAAGCATGACCACTCACTTAAACAAGAAACAAACAATCACCTGTTCAGCAGAATTTGCTTCTGTTTTACTCCCTACAGTTTACTGCCTGGTTATGGTTTAATAACACAATATACTCTAGTTCACTGTCAGCATAAAACCTGCAGACAGGAAATTAGCTACAGTCAGTTACATTCCCACTCTGCCTAAATTTATAAGCTTATAAATGAAATCTTGAAGTTGGATCTTTTTTGGAAGTAGAGCTGTGAAATTGTATGGCAAAGTAAGCTCTAGGCATTTTGCTGAGATCAGGATACTGCAGACTCAACCTGCAAATATCCCAGCATTTCCTGAGATCCATGCCATGTTGGAACTTGGGGCGCTGGGAAATCAGGCAACCAGCACACCACTCTGGTGAGTGGCTGTGAGCCTACTGGCGTGCAGGCTAAGAATCAAACATCCATCTCACACACCCCCCCCCCACACACACACACACTAGCAAGTGAGAGCCAGAGATCTGAGCATCTCTTGTGAGTTTGACTATATGCAATACAGCAAATAAGGGGGATTTTCTTCTGCCATATCTTTGAGGGCAAATATTTTTTTATCTCTGTTTTGCTCTGTTCTGATTAATGGGATTGCTCTAGTCAATATTCTGTTTTTATAATTTTGGTATTTCTTTTGATATTGCTCTACCTGATTGAAGGAACAACTATTGTGAAGAAAACCAGATATACTGTTGTACCTATTGCTGTTATCCCGGTAACCTGCTGTGAGGTTCTGTACCAATTTCACTGCACTGCCTCAATTGGCTTTGTCCTGTCTCATTCTGCTGTATTTTACTACCTTCAAAATTAAATAAATAAATAAAATAAGTAAAATAAAAAAAAATAATAATAAATAAGAAAAATTAAAAAAGTAAATAACAACAACAAAACAGATCAGTAAGGTACTGAGCAACCTGAAACATGATATAACTAAACATATAATGGACTTAAAAAGCAAAAGGAGGAAAAGAAAGTGCTCTAAAGGATATAACTGCATGTATATTTAAGTGTGTAGGGTTGATCACCATATTGCTAAGTTTTTGTTGGATCAGTAAACAGAACTGTTTGCAGCTTCACTGTTTGAATGTCCGCTTTGTATGCTTTAATTTTGTAACTTGAACAACTATATCCAAGAAGACAATATGTAATATCAACTAGTGATTTCTTACTGTTTATTCTTTTTTGAAATTCTGTATTGTTTCTACCCTTTTTTTCTGTTTTGCTTTTTCTGCCCTCTTTAAATAAAATTAAAAAAAGAAAGTGCTTTTAGAAGTTTTCCAATAAAAATGAACACTCTTGGATACCAGAGGGCTAAATCCACAATAATTTTAAGAGATTTGATTTCTGTTTTTCAAGAAAAGCATTTTTGTCTTTTTTGGTAGTAAGAGAAGGGATTATAGAATCATTGAATTATGGAATGCATCTGTTGAAGTGTCTGTTATAAAATGGGAGTTCTTAATGACTCAAGGACAGATTATGAATAAGTCATTGTATTGTATTTGACTGTCTGCTACTTTAAAAAATTTTTATTTTAAAACAAAAAAATAAAAAGAATAAAAACAAAGATACAGAATTTTAAAACAGAATAATCAAGGATTAACATGGTTAATATGCTGCTATTGTTGTTTTCAAAGTAGTTTTTCTGATTACCAGACATATGTATGAAAAAATGATCAAACAATGAAAGCACAAATCATTCTTTTTCTTGAGCTAACAGAGATTTGTAGTATCATTATCTTTCATATATATATATATATATATATATATATATATATATACACACTCATATAGATGTATATATATAATCTTTTCTCTTCAGTCTTTTCTCCTTTCTCCCATCATAGTTGTTCTTCCCTTTTTAACCATTTCTTTCACTTTCACTTTCACAATATCTATTGTACTTTGAGACTAACTCCTTCAGTTTTGCACATTAGGGAGACAGTATGATGTTCACCTATGTCAGTCTGAACCATTTCACCCAACAGCATGATCACAAGTTGCAACCATTTACTTACAAGAGCCTGGTGATTATCCTTCTTTATAGCTGAGGAGCTTTCCATTGTATAAAATTCTGTATCTTTCTTATGCATTCTGCAGTGATAGGCAAGCTCCTTGCTCTTTTCTGGTTCCATGTCCAATGAAGTGTTTTTTTCTCCTTTGATTTTCAATCTATGTTTCCTTTCTAGTTAATGAGTTTCTTGTATACACATACTGATAGATCTTTTTTTCTTTATGTACTCTACATTTCTTTTTATTGGTGAATTGAGACCATCTACATCAATTGCTATGACTGATAGGTACTGGCTCATCTCTGCCTTGCTATTTTCCTGCTCCCTATTTTTCCTCTCTGTTTAACTGCCTGCTTTGCTCAGTGATCTCCCTCTGCTTCTGCTCTTGGAACTGTGGTCATCTTTTCTTTTCTTTTCTTTTCTTTTCTTTTCTTTTCTTTTATTTTATTTTATTTTCTTTTCTTTTTTCCTGTGGTCATTTTTATCTCTCTCTAGAATATCCTTCAGTACTCCCTTGTAGGGTTGGTTTGATGGTCATGAATTCCTTTGGTTGTTCTTTGTCATGGAAGTATCTTATTTCTCCATTAAGTTTGAAAGATAGTTTTGCAGGATACATTAATCTGGGTTGGAAGTTGTTTTCTTTTGGACTTAAAATACTTCACTCCAAGCTCTTCTTGACTTGATGGTTTGTGTTGAGAAGTCTGTCATGATTCTGATGAGTTTTCCTTTATAGGTACCATTTCATTTCTTTAACAGCTTTTAATATTCTGTTCTTATGCTACATTTCTGGGATCATGATTATTATAAGTCTGGGTATAGATTTATTTTGGTTATGGCTAGTTGGAGTTCTCCACACCTCACTTGTCTGTATGTATGTTAGATCCTTTCCCCATGTTTGGAAAGTTTTCTGCTATTACTTCTGTAAATGGTTTTTTTATGTCATTTATGTTGACTCCTGCTTTTTTCACTGACATCTGTCAATCTTAGATTATTTTTTCTTTGCATCACCTTGCATTTGTTGAATTTTATTACCTGGTTCCTTGTGATTTTTAAGTGGTCTTTCCTTTTGTGATAGCTAGCTGCAATCCTGTCTTCAAAGTCTGAAAGTCTATCTTCAGTTTTGTTCAAGTTATTTTGCCAGCTTTCAGTAGAGTTTTTAATTTCCTTGATATCTCTTTAAATCTGTTTCATGTATTCTAATTCTTTCCTATATTGTTCATTCAAAGTTTCCATTTTCCTATGCTCCTCTTTTAAAAAAAATCTGTCTTCTTTAAATATACTCAGCAATTCTTTCATTTTGGTTGTCATTTCTTCTTTTATCTGAGGTAGTATTTCTGATCTGATTTCTTTTACAGCCTCATGAAGTTGTTTTGTAACTTTAGTTGCTATTGTTGCATAAATTTCAGATGTGCAAATTCCAATTTATTCTATATCTATGTCTTTTAGATTTGTTTTGTCTGGGCTGGAGGTCTGAGATTGCATTTTGCTCCTTCATCTTGACATTTTCCTGGATTCTTCCATACAAGCCAGTTGTAAGATTGTAGGCACTTCCCATGTTGGCTGCCCATCTGCAGTGTAGGTGAATCAGTCAGGCATCTGAGTTTCTCTGAACCCAGGTTCCCGGGGAAGCAGTGGGGCATGGAGTGGAATTTTCCAGAGCCACATAGATACACTGAGACTTCCTTGATGGTGCCAGGCATGTGGGGACATGGCTGGCTGCTTCTCTCAGCCCTCACTGGATAGCAGTGGGAGGGCATCCTTGATGGCAGCCTGCAGGTGTGCAGGGGCATGCCTACTGCTTCTCTCCTACTTTGTAAAATTTAAAAAAATTAATTTTAGTAGCAATGAGGATCAAACCCAGCCCTTGCACATGGTACATAAGCTCTCTATCAATCTTGTCTCCTACTTTTGAAACTAAAAAATCATCTGTGATCTGGTCCATTTAATTGGGATCACATGTCTATTGGATTCTGTAGTTTCTGTTTTCACATATTCTTTAACATTAGGGTTCTTTAAAAGGTAAATCTTCTGATATTTAAAAAGCTTGAGTAGATGGGACAAATAAAAAAATGACCGGGTTATATAAGTCAATACTAGAATTACAGAACATTGGAGCTAGTCATCAAGACTCCGCTTTTTGTTATCTGCAATGCCTGCAATACCTTAGCTCTACCACATGTTGCTCAATGTTCATTCAGTCTTGTGTTCTAGCCTCCATCTGTAAAGCTAACCATCTTTTTGATTCACTAACAAGGTTGATTAATTTAGTATATGTAAATCAGTAGAGCAATTTGTGTCACATAGTGATTGTTGTATAATTTTGTTCTTATTTGCTACTATCTAAGTCCTCTGGAGTTTTAGTCTGTAGTCTTTTCTTTTATATTCTGGTATCAAATAAAGAGCCCAATCAGTATACTAAAACATATTATTATAGTAAAAATTCTGTGTTGGTGTTACTGGATTTTGGGATGCTGGTGTCTCCTTCTGGGAGTGGTTTCTAGGTTCTTTGTGTCCTGAGAAAAAGAGTTGATTAAGACAGCACAAATGATAGCAAAGTTTTATTAAAGGTGGGAAAACAAGCTCTGCAGAGTAACTTTGGGCCAAGTAAAAGTAGAAAAAGAAGTATACCCCACAGCGTGGTGGCAAACCTATGACATATGTGCTCAGCAGAGTGATTTTCGTTTTTATTATTGAAAGCTCTAAAAGGTTCACCATCACTTCCCTACAGCATGAGGGTGGGTCATTATACAAGAGAGAACAAAACTTGATATTTTCTGTCATTTTTGTATCACTCACTCTTCAGGCTGACATAAGGTCTAGCCCATTCTGTCAAAAACCTACTGAGTTCTCTCAAGAAGCCCATGTGCAGGGCTTTGGGAGACTGTTCTGGGTATGTGTACTGGAATTTTCACACATTCTTTCTCGGTCAGTTTTAGCCACACTCTATCTGCCTGTTTCTTGTGTATGTATGTATGTATGTATGTATGTATGGGTGAATGTCTGTCAATATATAAGTACATAGCACAAACAATGATTTATCAGGGCATCTCAAAGTAATGTCTGTCTTTCTGCATTGAGGAAGGCCATCTGGGCTACTGGAGGTGCCTTCTAAGTGATCTCTCTTTAGCCACCTATCTCTCACTATCCTGCTTCAAAGTGGCCTTTAATGCAAGTATTGGAGACTGTTCTTGTAGTAGAATTTTTAAGGTCACCAATGATATAATCAGAAGTTGGAAACCTGAAAGAAATAACTTTATAGGAGTATTTATTACAGGCTGTGTTAAGATTTGAAAACCCATTATTACTATTGGTCACAAATATAAATGTTAAACCCCCACATTCAGAGAAAACCTCTGGAAACTGAGCATTTTTGTTATGATGCTAGTTTTCATCACTTTACCACAATCAGCCTTGAATTCATTGTTTTAGCTTTCAAGAAATTTGTTCCACTCTGAAACAAAAAGCACTTTCACCTAAAAGCCAAAATATAAATGTGTGACATGTACTTTCCCCCAGGCAAGTGACTCACTGGTGATGCAATGACAAGCTATCTTTCAGTTTGATAGTTGATCAGAGAACTGGATGTGGATCTGCAGCAAATCTGCAATGTTACAAAATTGGGTAATCTTTAAATAAACTTCTATTTTTAATCATGATTACTCCAGCCAAAGTTAATGGCAATCAAAATTTGGAAAGAATGTATTCATGAACTCAGTTTATTCTTTCAATTTTAATATAATGACACCTACTACCAGTCCCTGGACAAGGGATGAGGATATAAAGACAAAGAGATACTGTTCTGTCCGTAAGGAATTTTCAATTTTTGGCTGATATAGCCCTAAACAAATATTTTTCAAAATAGAATTACAAGCAAAGTGTTATGGAAACACAGAAATTTGGGGAATTTTTAAAAATAGATGCTTAAAATAGGTCTTGTAAGAAAAAAAGGAGGCAGAGCATTCCAGAGATATCCATAGAACTTATATAGAAATAGAGAATAGGGGTTGTATAAGATGCTGCTATGATTTGAATGTGTCTCCCAAAAGTTCATATATTGGAAGCCTAGTCCTCAATTTCATATGTTAATGATATTCTAAGGTGAGGTTTTGGGGAAGGAATTAGGATTAGATGATGTTTTGTGAGTTGGGTCCAAGGATGACATTAGTGTCTTCAAGAAGTGTAAGAGAGACATGAGATAGAACCCTTGCTCTATCTCTACATGCAATGTACAGTAAGAAGGCCCTTACCAGATGCCATGCTTTTGGACTTCTCAGCCTCCAGAACTGCAACCTAAATAAATATCTATTCTTTATAAATTAAGTAGTCTTAGATATTTTGTAATGGTAACAGAAAACAGACTAAGAGACATGCTTTTAGGGAATTAGCTGCCAGGAGCATTTTATAGAAAAATATAGTCAGAACTGGATCCACTAGCATAGAACTTTAAATACCCTCTCCATCAACAAAACACTATCATACTCTTTTTTTTCCCCCCTTGGTAGTGCTGAGAATTGAACCCAGGGCTTAACATACTAAACATACTCTACCATTGAGCTATATTTTCAGTTTATACCCCCACATTTTAAAAATTGGAGTATGATGAATAACTGTGTAAATCAGTCTTTAGGAACTTACTTGATAGAGATCTTGGCCTATATGTAGATCAGTGTGGGAATAGACACAGAGAGGGACTGGAAGGCTTTTTTTTTTTGTTTTGTTTTGTTTTTTAAAGGAACCAAAGCATTACACAGTAGAATTAGTCATGGTGGAAATTGGTAATGAACATGCTTTGGGAAATGTTAATAGATCTTAGATGACTGATATAAGGGGAATTGAACTGAGGGCTAGAACTAAGGATCAGAGCTGACAGTATAAGGATTAAGTTATACCACCATAAGAGTTAAACTAGCTAGGTTCACTAATCTATGTGATGTTGGGCTACATTCTTAAATTCTCTGCACCTTAGTTTCCTTGTTTGTGGAATGATAATAATTGTAACTACCTCACAGAGAAATGTGAAAAGAAAATATGATGAGTATAAAATATAAAGAACAATGTTTGCCCTTCAATAAAATTCTACAGATGATAGTATTTTGTTACTTCTAAGAACAAATGAACAATATGACTAGAAATTTTAATTGTTTTTTCCCATTGCTTACATTTGAAACTCTAAAGATCAAGGATTTATGTTGAGTTTCAATATGCGATTTTTTTTTTTAGCAAAAGCTGTCCCACTTATTTTTTGTTAAACCCTGTGCTGTAATTGAATACTCTTCACTGATATTTTTTTAGGTTTCAAAATGTGACCTAAGAACAACAGATTTTTTGCTACTTTAATATTTAATATTTTAATATTTTCTTTACAGTTATATATATGTATGTTTTTATAAAAAGTCAAACTGTAGGTGGCCGAGGATTTAGCAGAGGTATAAGCGTCTGCCTGGCAAACGTGAGGTTGTGAGTTTGATCCCCGGTACCAAAAAAAAAAAAAAGAAAAGCCAGACTATTTTTCCATGCCTCTTCACATCATCCTCATCCTTATCCTCATCTTCATTCTCTAGCATCAACTTTAATAATTTGATTGAGGCTGCCAAACTTCCCCATCATCAAGTTATTCTTTTCCTCGCCATATTCTTCATTCATTTTAAATAATGATTATCTGGAGAGGTATATTTTGAAGTTATATAAATAGCCCATCTTTTGTGGAAACTTAATTTATTTGCTTTTAATCCATCTAGTTACATACTTTTCTATTTAACTGACTCACTAAATATTTTGGTACTTAAATTCCCTCCAGTGTGATTTTGTGTCCTGACGTGTCTGTATTCTTTGAGCACTTTGTACTTTCTGGACCAAAGGAATATTTCACACTTATCTTCTCTGTTCCCGGCACAGTCCTAAAGCCAGTCTTTTCCTCAAGGGCCCTTGAGTCAGTGAAGTTTTTAGAAATCAAGATTTGGGTTACTCATTGCTTTTGCTGGAGGTCACTTTTCCCGGCCCTTTCAAAGGAAAAGCACATGCAGGTGCATTTATATCCATCTGTCTCTAAATCCATATTTCTATCTATATAGACAGTTATGAGTTCACCCCATTATTTTCTACTCCATCCAGGCTTATGAGGCTCACTCTAGTTCTCTCTCTTTCCCTATTTGTAACTCCTTGAGGGATGAGAAACCAGGCTTCTATTGTCCTTAATGTGTTTATTATACAACTTTCCTGTATGTCTCCTACTGCCAGCCCTTTACCATGCCTGTGCCTTTTTCAATCTGCTGAGGTTCTGCTATGCTGCACCCAAGCCCCTATGTCTCCCTACTGAACCTGTGAATGTTCTCTCTAACCCACAGTGGATCTGACCTCCAGCATCCAAACCAGAGGCTGTATGCAGCATCAGGCCACCCTCTGAGGCCTTCTTGTTTGCTCCAGTTTTGATAGCTCTGACAGGCAGCCCCAACCTCCCCAGTTCCCTTGTGGACATTCGTTACTGTACCTAATTCAGAACCAGTACTAAATGTTCCTGAAGAAAAGTGAAGAAGCAACAAATGCTTCTGGGGGTTTTCTTAGGGCACTTTGCTGGTACTATTTTTGGTATTTCCAGTAATGACATTTTATCTAGGTTGACTGATCAAAAAAACTTAACGCATCCAGCCATGTGGTCAAACCACAGGCTGTTTGCAGATTGCAGATGTGATTTCTGCCTTAGCAGTTAACAGGAAGCTAAGCAATAGGTAATGGGAAAGGTCCTCCTTTTATTTCTAATAAGCATTAAGTTAGTAGCACTAAGAGGAAGACTACTTACCAAGGAGTTTCAGATCTTGTTCTAAGTATCTAATTGGACTTCCACTGAAAATTCAGGCTGATATGAGATTGGAATTTAGCTCCTTATTGAACTTCATTGTTGCTCCAGCTACCTTAGTCTTCTCATTGGTTCCAGGTGGAAGCATAAAAACACATCAGTTCTGCACAGGAAATATTTTCTAGTATAGGACATTTGGGAGGCTCTTGTTTGTCATTAGAGTTTCCTTATGTTGACACAGGAAATCTCAACCAGGCTATGCACAAGGCTTCAAACATGTGATTACAAAAATATATGATTGTAACTCCTCTACTTTGAGTAAGAGTCAGGAACAGCAAGGGTATGTGTTTTCTCTTGCCTGATTTAATAGCAACAGACACTCCTGGGAACACAACTAAATTTTTATGTAAGGAAGCCTTTGCTCTAATCAGGTTATTGTGATAATTAATTGTCTTCACAGTCTATTCTGGCTGCCTTTTAGAATGAAGAAATCTAAGACACCTCTGGAATCAGTACAAAACTCTGCTCATTTTTTTCCAACTATGTTGTCCTTTCCTGGCTGTTTCCATGGCCCATTGATGTGTGGATAAATAGCCTACAATCCCATTAGACAGAAGATCTTGTGTGACAATAATAAAAACTACTATCCCAGTTGGAAATAGTATATCATAGAAGCTCTGGAAAAGAGATTGGGGATTTGGTTCTTATCTCTATGGCTAATGAAGTGTAGAATGTTTGAAAGTGTGTTAAGCAACTTTGGTCACAAAAGGGTATTAAATGGGGGAAGCAGTTCCTAAAGGAGGCTTTTTAAATACCCAGGGCCTGCAGAGCACTGTGAGCTGCCTCACAGATTCTGAGTGGTGTGTTTACAGAACCGGGAGGAGGGTCACTGAGAAGGATGTAAAGGGTGCTTTGTCTCAGTTATCTTCATTGTCTTTCAAGTAATGCAGCAGCAGCTCTTTTCATATACATGTTACTTATTAGTAGTTCTTCATTTTTTTTTAAAGGCCTCTCATAAAATTTTAAAAGACTCAAATCAACTCAGAGCCATTGATCTCTCAAAGGCCCCTCTAGCTTTACACATGTAGTGAATTCTTGTGACATTTATGTATCCCACAAAGTTGGTTTACTTTCTCCTCTGAGATAAGACCAGTACATCACTCTGGGACAGAAATTCTTTCTATACTTTGATGAAAAGCAGTGTAGCCCTGTAGGATATGGGTCTATTGCTCTATACTTTAGTCAAATAAATATGAAGGTGAGAAAAGACAGAAGCAGGAAAAAAAAAATTTGGTTTTCATGTCACTAGCTTAATGCCCCTGTATTTTAAGTGAGGGAAACATCTTCAGTCCTGCTGTGAGGACAGCAGCAGCACATGGAGTCCCCATATTTTTCTGTGGCTTTTGTTTGAAACAGTATAGCAGCAAATGCACAGAGCAACATAGAGGGAGGTCCATATGCTGCTTTTTCTAGTTTCAGAGAAATCTAATCAGGACTGAAAGGAACAAATGCACCCAGCTAGAGCTGGCTAGCAATTAATTTACCCAGTTAACCTTGGGGAGCTTTAAACCTTTCTAGCACTGATATTACATACATCTGTTTCAAGGGATGATATTCTTTGAACTGGTGGTGGTTAGGGTTTAAATGATGTCCTTCTCTGACATAACTCCTGATTGATATGTATGGGTTGGAGGTAGAAAGGAATAAGATGTGAACAAACAAAACATCCAATTTCTAACAATTTTCAGTAATGTATGTGAAATTATTGGGCATTGTATCTACCCGGAGCTGTATATTACCTTTTGCTTTTTATATGAAGCTCAGATTTCAAGTAATTTAAGATTGAACATGAGGTTAAGAAAGGCTTATCAGATAAATGTCTGTGTTACCTAACATATTATTTAAAAAATAGTGAAAACCTGTTTTAGAACATATAGAAAAATTCAGGGTAGTATGAATCTTCTTGAATACATTTCCTCCTTTGCAGAGTATGAGGATCAGAGTGAAGAGTATGTGGAGCAGGGCTGCTCAGAGACAGCCTTTCAGATGCAGCAATGCCAGGTACAAGTCCATGGATTTGTATAATTCATGCAATATTAGAATTAAAAAGAGAAGCCATGATGGTTAGTTTTATGTGTCAGCTGGGCGAGGTCATGATGCCCAGTTGTTTTGTCAAACATAGGTTTGTATGTTGCTGTGAAACTATTTTTAAAGACATGATTAACATTTAAATCAACAGTCTTGAAGTAAAACATATTTCCCTCCATAATAGGGGTGGGACTCATAGTCAGCTGATGACTTTGAGAGAAAAAACAGGTTTCCTGAGCAGGAAGGAATTCTCTGTCCAGATTTAGCTTGGACTCAAAAGATTGTAAACATCGACTCTTACTAGAATTTCTATGCTACTCTGTATATTTGGTACTTACCAATGCTTGTAATTCCATGCACCAGTTCTCTAAAAAACTCTTATCGTTATGTACATACTAGCAACTTAATATAGTCCTCTTTTTCTTCTTTCTCTTAGTTGCTCTTAAAGAGTATGTAGAGAATTGATAGCTCCTTTAGAAACCAAGTTGACTCAGCAGTCTTTTCTCTTTTGTCATAGCTGATAATAGAAATTGCTTGCTGTAAAGGCCTCTGTTTCTTCTTGCATGAAATCACATTTCCTTCGTATTCTTTCAACTGAACCTTGCTGTTCACGCAGGGGTTAGGTTGATTTTCCATTGTAAGTTTCTAGTCATTTACTTTTTTGTAGATTATTAGAGGTGGGAGTTCCCGTGAGGATCAAATTTACTTGTTTTTTTATAGATAAGAAAACAGAAGCTAAGAGAGATAGTCACAACAGGAAGATTAGACTTGAACTTCCTGAATGTCCAATTAGTAACCCACTGGCTCAGTAGAACTTCTTCTGCCTTTATCACTCTTCAATTCAGTTGCCTCTTTTCCCTAAAATAGCTCTCCTCTCTTGATATTACCATATTTTGGTGTGTGTGGTAGGCTTTCTTTCATATCCTGCAGGCTGACCTATCACCTTAAAAACCTCTTCTCATCTGTTTCAAAGACTTCCCACATTCATTGTGGCACCAACTCACCAAAGAGTCAGCTTTCTAAATTGTCTTGGTCCACTCCTCCTTAGAGGACCAATTATTGAGAAGACAAATGAAAATTATTGCTTGAAAGGAATACATTAAATGTACAAAATTCAGATTTTTTCCCACATGCCATTTGTAGTAGAGTTTCAAATTTCCCAGTTATCCTGAACTTGAAATTTAATCTATCAGATAGGGTTTTTTTGTAATTTTCCTGAGCCACAAATTTATCTGAGTTCTAGATTCTATTTTCAGTTGTGCACTCAATTTAGTTCACTTTAAAGACTACTCAGTTATCTCTACTCCCTGTATTTACAGCAATAAAATCTAAATGCAAATTTAGAGAAATTCAATCAATGGTGATACATTGGGCCATTTCCACCTTTTCTCATCTGGCAGCTCTTCCTCTTGTAGCCAAGGACCCTTTCACTCCTCCACAGGAAGGCTCTGTTTAGCACTTCACCACTTTGCTGAGCCTCTGACCCTACCGCCTTCTCTGTCATAGAATATAAAAGCAGCCACATGTGAACTTTTCTGCCTTTCTCTCCAGTGAACTTCAAAAACATTCATCTGCAGTTTTATCTCTCTCCAGTGTCAAAGCCTGAGGTGAGCCTAAATGCTTCAAAGGCAAGCGTTTCTAGGGGTCAGGGGGGATATCCTGTTCCATCTCCTTGGCAGGACTTTATTCCTTGATTATTGTTACCTCTTTATCCTTGGCCTTTTCCAAAGGATGCCTGCTTACTATTTATTTTCAAGTTACTATTTAACCCCACATCCTCTCTCCCTCAACTTTACTTCATGGCTGAACTGCTTAAAAGATCACATTCCAAATCCTCTATGCTACCTATATCCACACATCAATGCACTATGGTCCATTTTTACTCTAATAAAACTGTTGTTGAGTCCCAGGTGCTTAATCGGGGACACTTCAATCCTAGTTAAAACAACAAAAACCCCAAATCAGCAAAATACTTTTTACTGAACAAAATCATCTTGTTGGCTTCTGTATCCCCCCATGGGAAGACCCCTTATGGGGGTTGATGGAGCCCCTGGCACATAATTCTTTGATGACACAATTGAAATGGAAAACATGTGTATGCCAGATGTATGGCAAGGCTTTGGATGCTGAGCAGTGGGGATTGGTTTTTATTCTGTAAGCAATGGTGTTCTTCCTTAAAAGATCTTTGAGCAGAGTAGCAGTACAGCTATTCCTCCTTTAACAGCCTGCTTAATGACTGGACTTATGACCACTGCTGAGACTTAGGACCTGTCGTTTCTTTTTTTACAGTTTTATACATCTTGTTTATAGAGCTTCCTTGTCTTTTTTTGTACATAAACTTTGTTTATACAGATTGTAATTTTTGCTGATTGTACAATACTATAGTTTTATGTTACAATTACAGTACTGCATGTACGATATGAGTAAAAGCAGTCATCAAGTTGGGAGTTTCCTAGTGATATATGTGTACCCATGTTTATAGCAGCACAATTTGTAATAGCCAGATCTTGGAAACAACCTAAGTGCCCATCAACTGAGGAATGGATAAAAAAATTGTGGTACTTTTATACAATAGAGTACTACTCAGCTATAAAGAATGATCACATTGAGATATTTATAAATAAATGGATGCAACTTGAATCTATACTCATAAGTGAAATAAATCAAACTCACATGTATAAATACCGTATAGTCGCCTTAGTGTAAGAAATGGTAAGAATACAGGAGATTTTATGGTAATCATGGTTCACCATTATACTGCTTTGAAGTCTTATGTTTTCATTCATTGGTTGGAATGGTTTTATTCTGTTTTGTTTGATCTTAATATATGTGATCATATGAATAGTTACTTTGAAGGCAAGACAATATGGCAGCCAGTGTTGATTTAATATCATCTTGCTCTGAAGTCCTACCGTGTTCTTGTTTTTCTATTACCATTGGTTCTATCACATTGTGTCTTATTGGATTTTAATATGTATGATAGTATAAACAAAATTTTTATGGAAAATGAGATAACATAGCAGCCATTGTTCATCTTTGGTTATTTGGTTCAGAATGCCTTGTAATAGTGGTTTTATTCTATTTTGTTATGTTTGACATTATTGTGTGTAAAGCTAAGCTCAACTATTTCGAAGAGACATTATGATACTACTGTTAATATCCAACTGTCTTGTTGTGAAGTGCTGTGCTGCTTAGATTGTTCTGATCTGCTTAGATCTGTCCTCTTGTTTTATTCTCTTTAAAAAAAAAAGTTAGAGTTTCCTTTGATCATTTCTTTCTTCTGAATATTGTGATGTACATACTATATAGAGTTCCTCATTTAACAACTCAACTATGGTAAGGGAACTCAGAGCTCAGTAGTTAAATGAATGATGCTTGCATTATCACACTCTTTTGGGAAGTAAATGTGCAACAATTTATTTGAAGCAGCTGTTTGCTAAGTGCTTTGCACACATCAACATCAGCATCACCTGGTAATGTTAGATGACTTCTTGAGGACCATTGATTGAGAAACTGTGGAGGAAGGTCTGATATGATGAAACTCAAAATTCAGAGTCACTGGTTTGGAAGAGAAATGGAGAACAAGGAAGTGTGATTTATTAAAGGCTTGAAATAGATATGGAGGTAACTGGCCACTGGGTGAGGGGTTGAAGCATTCTGGAAGGTAGTACTGGCATTATTTAGATCATTCTTGAAAGTTAACTTTTTTAAAACGCTCTTTACAGGGGCTGAGCGGCATAGGGAGCCTGCCTGGCAAGCACTAGGTCATGAGTTCAATCTCCAGTACCAAAAAAAAACAAAAAAAACAAAAAAAAGCTCTTTACAAATCTAGAATAAAAGAAAAAGAAACATACAGTCTCTCTTTCCTCTCTGAAAAAAAGCAAAAAGCAAACAAACAAACAAAAAACCCCTCTGCAACTCAGACTGTTAGATTTTGAAGTGTTTCAGTGACTATTAAATTCATCCAACATAATATTAAATGTTTTAATTCTCAAACACTATTTTGTAACCTGCCTCTGATCTTTGAACTCTTTATTTCCTAGTTTTAAATTACCACAAAAACATGTTATTAAGTCACTCATAAAAAGGGTAATTATTCACATTCATAATCTAACTACAAGTGATTCTCAATTACTTTATTTTCCTAATTCTATTATTTTTAAAAAGTCAACATAAAAAAATCCTTACAGTTTTAGTCTTATTAGTTCACTTGAAAATGCCAATGTCCATGAACAGACAAGTGGCTAGATTACAATATATTCATACAGTGAAACACCAGGCAGTAAAAAAAAAAGGAATAACTGTTGATTCTTGAGCTAACATAACTCCAAAAGCATAGAGTTGAGTGCAAAAGCCAGAGACAAGTACATACTTTATGAGTACTCATATAAAATTCTAGGGCAGGCACATCCAAGTTATAGTAAGAGCTCAGAAGAGTGGGTAGAAAGAAGATGAGAAATAGACACTGGAAAGGTCAAAGGGAATAATGGTTATATAGCTGTAAATAGCTGTAAATACCTGTTAACATTCAAGTCAGTGTACATACTATACATAAAGCATAGCCCTATTCATTTAGCAGTGCTGAGGATTGAACCCAAGTCCTTCATGATTGTTAACAAGTCCTCTGTTATGTGGCTTTCATTTCCAGGCTTGTATCTCAGCTTAAAAAACTGTACATACCTTTGGTAAGTCACGGGAAACTTATTTCTAGCATCTGGACTCTGGGGGCAATGGGAATATTAAGTGTTTAAAGATATGCGTTTTACAAAAAATTATTGTATCCCCCACTCCCCCCCGCCCCAGTGCTGGGAAGCAAAGCCGTCTGTGGCCTTGCACATTTAGGCAAGTACTCTACCATTGAGTTATATTTTCAGCATGACAATTATTATTTTTATTTAATTTTTTTTAGATCAGATCTATTTAGTTCAGGTTGGCCTTGACCTCCCTAGATAGCCCAGACTGCCTATAGTGATATTCTTGCTTTAGCCTCCAGAGTGCTGGGCTTAAAGGTGTGTACTACTGTGCCTAGTAAGACAATTCTTATACCCCTAAACCAGCAAAACAAACCATCAATGTAGGTCAGCCGTTAAAACATGAAGGAACTCTTACAAACACCCAATGAAGCTAGCAGGTTAACAAAATATTTATTTTATTGTTGTAAAATTAAAAATAGTAGACAAGCATATATTGTTACAGTTCCAAAGCAGAATACAAATATATAAATTATTGCAGTTTCCAAAGAAAATATAAATGAATGTCTAAATAAACTGTTTTGAAACAAACTTAGTTTTTATCACAGCAGTTTCATTTTTTCACCAGATGTCTCAGTACAATTTTGTAACATAAATTTCTAACACTAAATAGGATTAAGGTCAGTGATCAAAGCACATACTACTTACACTGAAATCACACACACACACACTCATGTGTTTTAGTGGCAGTAAAACTCATTCCCATGATTTTTTTGTTACATCTTAGTAAGCTTGAAATTATGGGATAATTTACAATCACTAAAGTTAATTACTAATGTGGGCTCTTTTAAATCAAATGTAATAGTGAAATTGTATGTTCCTAACCAGGACGTCATGGATGGTAGGTAAGCAACCCCCTTCCCAATTTCTAGTGCTAGAGACTGCTGTAATGTTTTGCATCAAGGTAACGATAGCCTGAAGTTGCACAACAGTCGAGACTGCACCATCACAATGGCAAATGTGGAAGGATGAATTAAAATGAAAATACTGAGACACAAAACAGCTTTGATAGTCCAGTCACTGGAGTCTTCCTCCTTTGTGCCACAGCCTTATCACCTTACTCTGGTACACAAACTCTTTTATGCCATCACTACAAACATTAACTTGACAAGAATAACTTGTTGAGGGTTTTATCTCTAACTAATTTTTACAAGTTTTCTCATATAATCGATTCCACCAAGCTAAAGTTAAAAATGCAATTACATACAGAAAACAATTACCTTTGCTTCACAGTCACATCTGAAAAGACATTTTAAAAATTTTATAGAGTATGAACTCTCTTAGTATTTATAAAGACTCAATGGTCTTACTTTAATATAAGCAGTAGTATCTGTCAGTAAGTGAACTGGCAAAAGTCAGAAAAAAATAACACTGTAAGACTTTAACACTGTACCATTTAAAAGTTTTCATGGACATGTAACCTACTTTTATGGTTACTAACTAGAACCTTCTAATAAGCTACACAAATAATTTAATCTTTAAAAATTCCTATTTAAATTTAGAGCATATGCATTTTGTATGGCGTTTTACAATGTGAATAATGAAAGATTTCCTCTAAAATGAGACAAAATAAAAAGTGGCAAACAATAAACACAAATCAATTTTTTAAAAATGTTTAAAAAACTAGCAAAAATTATAAGCCTCAACAACATAGACACCAAGGTAAACAATGTACAAACTTAAACAAGAAAGTACTTTAAACCATTTTCAGTGGCAAAAGAGATGGTTAAACATAAAAACAAAACGAAGGCAGGCATGGTGGTATACAGCTATAATTCTAGCACTCTGCAAAGCTGAGGCAAGAGTGTTTCCAAATTCAAGCCAAGGTGGGCAACTTAGGGACTCAGTGATACCCTGCCTCAAAAATAAAATAAGATAAATTTTAAAAAAACAAAAGGGCTGGAGATACAGCTCTGTGTGAAAGTCCTGTACTGAATCCCCAGTACCATAAGCAAATTAAAAACAACAACAACAACAACAAAAAGCAAGCTAAAAAAGTCTATTGAGATGACAAACAAAAAAACCAGAATATACTTCATTTCTGAAACCAATTGCAAACATGAACTTGTTATTTTAAATATAAACCTTAAACGTATATAAAAATGGGCACTTTTTGGTGAGTTGAACATATCTGTACTTTGGAAAAATAAGGTCTTTTTTTCTTTTCTTTTTTTTTTAAACATTCTGGAAAAGAAACTACATAATGGAATGAAAACATTCAGCTGCCTGAATCATCTTTATTGGTGTCTCAAGTGCATACCTTTTTCAAAGGACCAATGTAGATATTAATACTGGAATCAAAGGGTAAGATGATAATCTTAAAATAAACATAAAGGTAGACAAATTAGATACACTGTCCATTTAGTTTATGTGGTGCTGGGTATCAAACCCAGGGCCCTGCATGTGGTAGGCATTAAAAGCTTTCTTTGATCTTAAAGATATTATATGATTAAAACTCACTTTTCATTCTTTTAAAATTTAACTTTCTAAATTATGAAATCTGATGTAAAAAAATTGTCTTATTTCACTTCCCATTATCCTATAAACTTTGAAAATGTTAATAATGCCTGAGTAGCAATCTGTCTTTCACCATTTCTGCCACAAATAGATTTTTTTCCCTGTATCTCCTCAAAATTACTAACAACTGTATACAAGAATCGCCAACTATGAAAACCAATATTTAAGATGCTTAAGTTCTGTCAAGTTAGAATTCATCTCTGTCCCTGATTCTTATTTTTGCATATATAGTAATTGCATATTCAATCAAGAAAGCATAGAAATATCTAAGTTTACCAAATACTTGGATAAACTGTTGTGCAAAATACTTCAATAAAATTTTTTTTTTCTTCTAGAAATTCATCTGAGTAAATACTAATGCCGAGTACCAGCACCACAAGATAGATTTTAGGAGGACTTTTCCTTTGAAAACAAGCTTAACTAAAAGTACCTAAATGGAATAAACTGTAGACCCCACTTAAGATCTTAGTACATGCACAATTCTAGTCAATTATTCCAAACTCATTAGTAAAGCTACCTGCTGGCCAGAAAAAAAATTTCAAGAGATAAGCAGATACTTTCTTTGGATAACACTATTGTATTTAGGACAGAAGCGTATGACTCATATTTTGGAGATATGCTACACTGATAACAAATGCAATGCATCCCAAACTTTTATGACTGTCCCTAAGTTATCTAAACAAGCCCAAATGTGTGTGACAACCCTGGCTAGTAATTTCTTAACACATGATGCCAAAAAAGAGTATAAAGTGAATTTGAAAATGTAACAACTAAGAACTAAAATACTTAACTGGCATAATCAGGACGTGTCTTTATCCAACCTGTAAATTTGGATATTTTCATATTGCACACAATTTATAAAGCTAATCAAGACTAAAGCAAATGCACCCATCCCCGCTCTCAGAATTTTAAATTCATTTTGGATGACTCAAAGAACTGAGAGAGATTAAAAGCATTTTTCAAAAGTTTCCTCTAAAAAGCTTGACAGTTACAAAGAAAAACAAAACAAAGTCAATAGGATATCAATTAACACCCACAGGCCAACTTAGTATACCTTAACATTACAAAAAGTTGCTTTCAACTGGACATTTCTTTGCCTACAAAAAAACTGTATATATGTTCAAAATTAAAACTCTGACCCAAGCCAGGATAGGCTACCAGTTTAAGGCAGAAGTCATTTATCGCTTTATGGTAAAGCTGCCAAATTTATGAGCTTTTCCGTAGATTCTTTGAGCAAAAGATCTACTTCATAAGTACATTTTAAGCACCAGTTGAAAACAATGTAGAATTCATTTTAATGTTGCATTGATTATAGCTCTTAGTATAATACATTACTAAAAATATCTACCTGCTTAAGACTATTAAGAAATGTTTAGGAAAATAACACTTATCCTTTTAAACATGGCCTTATTTTATTGAATTAGTTTTGTTTTTCTTGTGCCAAGCAATTTTCTCTTTCCCTGTAAAGTTTAGAAAAATACTTATAATGCTTTAAGAATTTCAATGATACTGCAAACCATTTGGACAGTTTCAGTTCTCAAACTTTACCCCAAAGTGGCGGCACAAAGAATAATTTTAAGTTTTTTCAAAAATAGAACATTTTCTTTTTGGAGGGTGGAAGGGCAACATTTTCAATTGGAAGGTAAGATACATACATTTGACTTGAAAGTGAGGCTGAGGCTTGACTGACTCTGCCCAAATTCTAACAAATGAAAGTAATAATAAATGAAAGCAAAGAGTTTATTATTTTTATGGGGATAAACTGACAGAAAAATTAGTACTCTCTTCTTTAACTCAGAAATGCTTTTGTTAGAAAATAATAATGTATTCTATTACATTGAATACTTGTTTTAAAAGTTATTAATTTCTCTTTTATAAAGTTTTAGAAATTAAATAACTCAACTAGATAGATTTCTACTCCAAAATACATTTATCTTTGGAAAGCATGTTGTACAAACATTCTATTAAGAGAATAAAATGCAGTGATCTGCATTTTGGGTGGATATATGGGTAAATATGGGTGGACATATTTATACATGAGAGTGTAAATAAATACTCAGCTATTTAAATACATTTATGAAAAGGTACCTAAAATAGCATTTTTACATATAAAATTTTATATTAAAATACTGCTCATAATAAATAAGAGGTGATACTATGAATTCCATTTCCTTCTTAAAAACTGTCTTTAGTAGTTAAGACGAATACAAGTTTGTTAAACTATTGTTTTTGATAGGTAAATTACATAAAAATGTTTCATAAAATCACACTGTAACAGTGTAAGTAGTCATTTGTGGTAAAGTTAGGGAGGGATATGTAGTAATTATGGGAAAAAGATTCCCAAAATAAAGTCAAATGATTAACCCTATAAAGATGAGAATACAATGATCTTTATTCAACAAAGATAAATACTGCCTTAAGGCTTTGCAAGCTTAATGATCATAAAATAATGGACCATATCTTGCTTCACTCTTCGAAGTATACATGCTTAGCAGACCAGTTAAGGGTACAGAATATATGAAGCCTTTTTAAATTTAGTTCAGTTGTTTGTTCCTGTTCGTCCTACTTGTAGGCATGGTAACTTGGAACAGTTCTTGTGAAGCTGTTCAATGGCAACATGACGGCCATGGCGCTCTGATGTTAAAGAATCTTTTTCTTGCACTTGGTGTGTTAACTCTTCAAAAACATCTGTAAAATTTAAAAACCATTTCATTTTTAGTACAAGAAAGCTAATCCTGTAAGTAAACATGAGAACTCTCACTTAGATGAATGTATTGGGTGAATTTTAGCCAACTGATTTGCTATCAAGCTGTTTTTCCTCAAGACCTGTATGTGCATCCTTCCAAGTCTCTATATTTCACAGAGCTTATTGGACTACCATATCTTCCTTCTCCATTAGATGAAAGCAATGATTATGGACATACACAATAGAAATCATCCTTAGTACTAAAATGGAGCCACCTTTTATTAGAATCTGTAGGTAGGTGTAATCAGTATTTAGTATGACTTATGAACAAAGAATGCCTATTATTATGTAGGTCTGGATACTCTTCTAAGACCTTGGAATGAAATTACCTGGATTTTCAAATCCTAGTTCCTACTATTTTCAGTTTCAGTTTCTCTCTGTATATATGACTGAAGTTAGTAAACACCTTACAGAGTTACTCAAGGATTAAATGAGATTGTATTTGTAAAGTAGACAAAAGTACTTAAGTACAAATACAATCTCATTTAATCCTTGAGTAGTAGCTATTGCTACTACTATTATTATTTTCATTATTCTCAAAGACTGTGTTTAAGAAAGGTCACTAGCTTTACAGTTAAAACAGGGGTTAGTCAGAATCCTTGATCTGCTACTGACTGAATGCAAAATCTTTTTTTTTTTTTTTTTGGTTTTTTTGAGACAGGGTCTCTCTATGCAGTTCAGGCTGGCCTTGAGCTCACTTTGTAGCCCAGGCTGGTCTAGAACTCACATCGATCCTCCCGCCTCACCCTCCCAAGTGCTGGGATTACAGGCGTGAGCCATCACACTGGCTTGAATGCAAAATCTTTGTAAGTAATTTCAAGTTTCTGCAGGGCAATTTTCTCACCTAAATGAGAATTGTAAAGAAAAGGAAAGGAGACAATTAGGGATTTAGGACAATAACTGTCAACATGTTAACATGATAGTTGATATTAAGGAATTAGTAGTGGTTTTTTTTTAAAGCTATGATATTTCGGGTGTGATTGCTTTTTAAAAGGTAAGTTATCTTTCAGAGAAAATCTTGATGTATTTATGGACAAAACAGTAAGTCACCTGGGATGTTTCAAAATAATTCATACTGGGAACAGGGATGTAAGGAAAGTGGTTTCAGGTAGAGAAAAAGAAAAAATTAGCTATGCTTTTGGATAATAGCTAAAGCTGGTGAAGATGGATCTAACAGTTCATATACTAGTCCCACTCCTTTTGTGTGTCCATAATTAAAAAACAAAAAGGACAAACTAAACCAGGACTAATACTACCTGCATTAAAGAACTGCCAGAGAACTCATCTCCACAGTGACCTGAAGAGACGCGTAAGGTAAAATGTAAAGAAGTAGAGAACAACTCTAGTCTCCAATTTCACTTAGGGAAGAAAGACATATTTCTATTGCAATTCATAAAGAAGCTGTTCTCTTTTGCTCTGGGAACTAAGAGGTCCAAATATACAATTTGCAAATTTAAATGCTGCTGATGCTAGTGATGACTGGTCATCGGAGATGTTCTGTATCAAAATTTGCACACGGTTTTATCATATTGTGTCTTACTGGATTTTAATATGTATAATAATAAAAACAAAATTTTTATGGAAAATGGATATTATAGTAACCATTGTTCATTTTCTGTTATTTGCTTCAGAATGCCTTGTAATACTTTCATTCTCTTGAATGGTTTTATTCTATTTTGTCATGTTTGATATTATTGTATGTGAAGCTATGCTCAACTACTTCACAGAAAGAGACATTATGGTAGCTACTGTTGATATCCACTTGTCTTGTTGTGAAGTGCTGTGTTGCTTGCATTGTTCTGTTCTGATCTGCTTTATTCTGTCCTCTTTTATTCTCTTTAAAATAAAATAAAAAATTTGCACGTTAAAAAGCACAACTGGTTCATTACCCTGGATTTGCTGTCGAAGCTTTGTATTCAGTTGTTTTACCTCATCAAGCGTCATAGAATTCACTGAAACATGAAAATATATTTTTGTTACCACAACAATCTGGGAAAATAAACTGCCTAACACCTTATTTAAAAGAAACTGCAGTTACCTGCCAGTACAACATTAAACAGTGCTTCAGTATTCATTAACTCTCACAGTGTGGAATTTTCAAATCCTAGCATACTGCCCTGCCAGTAAGAAACGTATTTTACACTACCTAGGTAACACCACCAACTTCAACCTGAAGCAAAACTTTCATCAAACTAGTATTATGTTTGTTAGTTTCTGATACCTCCTACCCTATTTCAGGTTTTAAAAATGTAATCACTAGCCATCGAGCTGGTTTTGATTAAACATTACACACTTTATGATCTCTAGTTTGACAACACTACTTAAAAGTACTGTGGAAATTGTGTGAAAAATCATTTGTTCATCTGGTTAAGCAACCTTAGATAACATAACTCACATGGACAATCAAGAAGTTGTATGAAAGATATTTAAGGTCCCTTTCTAGGTCCAAAATAATTTGACTTAAAGTCTACTACAATTACCTGACTTCCTGTAAATTTTTATAGCAGTACATATAGACAAAATGAGCCACTTTTTAAAAATTCTAAATAAATGTACACATTTCCTTTTAGCCTATGGTAAAAGGTCTGATTTTTGCTTTTAAATGGCATCTCCAGTCAATTAGTCCTGTAGTTACTATCAATGTAGTAATGAATATTAGTCAGTAGTAGAAGTTGAACTTCTAAACTATCTGAACTGCCAATTCCATAAAGTGGTTTCATTCACTGTAAATCATTTAAAATGGCAAAACAAGTGACAGGACTGCTAACTTTTAATGTGTAGGACACATTGAAGAGTATTCCAGAGAACGGCTAGTTTTAAGACCTCTCATTTTTGCTAAGGTGAATCTATCATTGAAATACTATATTTAACAAATCTGATTCTACATCAAAATCGACATATTACACATATAAAAATGTAAAAACCACCCCCCCTACAAAAACATAAAAACCATGTATTATTGTTTCTCTGGTTTTACTTACATTCCTCTCTGCTGTAACGCAGAGTCTGAGTCCGGACACTGGCCTCTGGACAGAAGGTGGCTTCTTCTTTTTTTTGTGCCTGGCTATGAGGCCACAAAACACTCTCATGGCATAAAGTGGCACCTGGACCTTGTAATACAGCAAGCCCAAAGTCTGTATTTTCTCTCTGCTCCAAAATTTCTTGTGTACAGTTTGAGATGCCACTAGTACTTCCATCTATCCATTTTGCAGAATACTTTGGTACTTGAGAGTCAAATTGTGGGAGTAATTTCTTATCTGGTTTATGCCTGAAATTAAACAGGTGATTCTGGGGGGTTTTAGTGCATTCGGAATCTGAGTCCAGATCTTTATTTTGTGCATACTGTACAATCCAGTTTATCTTCTTACTCAAAATGGTTTTAACTCCTTCATAAGTACTTTTAGAAAGCTTGGATCGAGGACAATCCTGATTTGCAATTAAATGGTATTTTTCGAAACAGTCTTTATGGCCCCTTAATGATTTGGTGTGTAGAAGATTAGATTTTGGCACTCCTATGGGAAAAAAAAAGAAAAAAGTGACTTAAAATTTTACATTCTAAGTTGCCTAAGAATATGGAAACCTTGATAAAACACAAGTGCTGACAGTCCTTGATAGAAGAAAACTACTAAAGAACAATGACATTAATAATCTTAAAAGGTGGGCTAATAATTTGTGCTTCAGTTTAACTACATGTATAGTAATATTCTCACAGATACCAAAGGATTTCTTGAAAATTTAGAGATTCAATTACAATTTTAGTTCAGACACAGGTCATTGCATTCAGTATTAAAAGAAATACTACTGAGATCAAGCAGTGATACACAATACCCATAACTCCAGCTACTTGGAGGCTGAGGCAGGAGGACTGTGATTTTGAAGTTAGACTAGACAATTTAGCAAGACCCTGTCTCAAAAAACGTTTAAAATCCAAAAACGATTGGAAATACAGCTCTGTGCAAAAGTAGTGGGTTTAAACACTATGGGGAGTGGCTGAGATGGAGAGAGACCACACATTTTGGTTCAGAGCAAGGCCAGCCCCAAGAACACAGAATGCCAGAGGCGAGCCATGTGAACAAGTTGTTGGGACTACAGCAAGGCCAGTCAGCAGGTGTCTGGCCTTGGTGTTTCTCCCTGATAACCACAGCACAGATAGCTCTGAGAATGTTCCATTTTCAGTGTTCTTAGCAAAACACTGAGATCTTGCACTTTTTGGCTGTCACATACTTCCTCCCTTTTTACTGTGTATAAGTAAAGATGCAGACCATGCTGGGCTATTGCTGTCTCTCTGTCAGAGAGGTCAGGTCCCACTGAGTCCCAGCTTTCTTTTAATGATGTGTTTTAGTTTTTTCTTAACTTCCCATGGCCCCCTCTTGGGACTCTGCTGGCTGTGTGGGGTTGCAACAAAGCTCCAGTACTAAAAAAAGCAAAAAATGAAAACAAGAAGCTCAAACTATTAAACCCAGCCAGTTAACCTTACTGACTCTTTGGCCTTTACATTAGTGTCTGTATTACTATCTTGAAGTAAACACTTAGAAAACTTCTTTTATAAGTCTCAATAACAGAAATGCTCATTTCCCCCCCCCCCAAAAGACACAGGTAACTCATGTCTAAAGTACTAGTTATATTTTTAGTGAGGAGAGACAAATTAAAACTAGAAAATACACATTAAGATTTGAAAAGTAGGGCAACCCACTCGAGACCCTTTCTGTCTCTCAGACAGAAGCTTTCTTTCTCTCAATAAATATTTCTACTCTTCACCTCCGCTGTTCCTAAAATTCATTCTTCGATTTTAGAGAACACAAACTCAGGCCAGGGATTTAGCTCAGTGGTGTAGGTGCTTGCCTGGCAAGTGCAAGGTCGTGAGTTTGATCCCAGGTACAAAAAAAAAAAAAAAAAAAAAAAT